>JZKD02S0486275.1:282301-307891 GCA_000966675.3 Picea glauca | reverse complement strand
CCAAAGGGGGAGATTGTTGGATCATGTTGTCATTGATGCCAATGGTTTGATTGATTTATGTCATTGATTGATGTCAAGTGATTGATTGATGTCAAAGGATTGATTGATTGATGATATTTTGCTGATATGTATTCACATCTAACTGATTATAAATGACAACAATGAGTAATGAGCAAATGTTGAATGTTAAATAAGGAGTTTTTTTGTAAGAGAGAAGTTTTGGGAAAAATATCCCCACACTCATTCATCCCCCCCCTCTAAGTGTGGTAGGTGTGTCCAACAACTGGTGGGATTGTTTGGTGTGCAGTTAAGGCCCACTTTGATTCACCGTGAAAATCAGAGTTGCATTAAATTCTCTGAGAATCCAGTTTCTCACAACAAATGTAAACACATTGAGATCCGTTATCACTTCATCCGGGATTATGTGGAGCAGTTGAGCTACAATACATATCTACAGATGATAAAGTTGCATGCATACTCACCAAATCCTTGGGAAAAGGCAAGTTTGTATTCTTCAGGGACAAGCTTGGAGTGGTGAGTAACACTTTGCTCGATAAGAGGGAATGTTAAAATAATTAAAAAGTACCCAGGCAAGTGTTTCTCATTACCTAGGTGCCTAAGGGGTGAGAAAGTGCCTAATGTGGACCCTACTCATTTAATTTGTGAGAGACAAATTATAAGGTGACTTTTTGGACTTAGGGAAAGTGGGCAACTTAAGTGACTTTATCTCCACCGTTGATCTCATTCAATCTCCAGTGTTGGATTGAGAAACTCTTCACCTTCCCTCTTGAGGTCGATTAGGGTAGGAGGGTGCACCCATTCTTGGGTTGTTGAAACAATTTTTGAGAGAAAAAGAAAGAGGAGGTCAAGCTTGAGAAAGGAGGACACATTTGCATAGCTAGGGAACACATTTCAAGGAAGAAAGCTAGCACGCATTTCAAGGAAGGGTACAACATTTAATAAAGTCCATACAGTATAGATTTATAGAGGTCATACATCCATTATTATGCACAAAAATCGAGGAGGAAAACAACTAGAGTTATAAGGATTTTGGCATGCATTCCAAGGAAGCCACACAAGAATTTATTTGAATAGAAATTGAGGTACCTACTGGGCATGATTTTCTGTAGAGAAAATTCGTACAATCTGTATAGACATGGCACAAATTTCGAGGGTCGTATAGTCTTGATTTTCTGGGCATGATTTTTGAGGAGATTTGGCATGAATTTTGAGGTATTGTTCCTGTTGTGTATTCTATACAACAAACTCAGAAAAGGGCCCAAAAATTGAGACTTCTTGTACAACATTTATTGTTGGGACAACCATACAGTTGTACGGATTTTTAGGATAGAAATCAAGGAGCTTTTCTGGGACTGTTCAGAAGGAGTTTTGTTGAAGAAATTTTGAGATAAGTTTGTGTAATTTCTGAAGATGAATATGTTGTAAAAGAAATTTCTCTGAAGCTCACAATTAATAAAAATTCCCTCTCTCACTAGTTTTCCCCTTGTGGGTTTTTCCAGGGTCGTTGTTAGACCAAAAATCATTGTGTTAAATTTCTGAATATTGTGTTGCTGATATGTTTTTATTTCTGCATTAAAGATTGTTCATAATCCTCGTGTTTCAGTTTTGATAAGTTCTTTATATGTTGAGTTTATTTGGCTGTCATAAAACTGGGTTTGGGCATTAAACATTGTATGAAAATCAGCGAGACTTGAAATTGGGTGGGGTCTGAAATTTTACAACTTCAATTTACTGTGTTTATGTGTTGTTTATGCATTGATTTATGGTACTGGTGCTATATTAAATGTTGATTGAATATTTATATTGTGTTTAAAGAAATAAAAGTACTAATATTGATTCACCCCCCTCTCAGTATTCCAACAATTGCTATCAAAGAAGGTCCTTCAGGAAGCAATCTAATCACTGGAAGGAGATCATGAAATATGATCAGATTGGAGCACCAAGGTTTGATGGGCATAACTATAACTTCTAGAATAAAAGGATGAAAACATTTTTACATGCACAAGGATCTGATGTTTGGCAGGAAATAGTAGATGAATATACAACACCAGCCACTCCCCCAACCAACAAAGATGGAAAGAATTTCAGTGAAAACAACTCAAAGGCTAAAGGTACTATATTGAGTAGTTTAGTTGATTCAGTTTTTGTAAAATTTATGAATTGTAATAGTGCAAAGGATCTTTGGGATAAACTCAAAAATATTTATGAAGGATATTCCCAGGTAAAGGGAGCTAAGCTTCAAATATTTAGAGCTAAGTTTGAATAGTTGAAGATGAAGGAAGATGAAGACACTACATCCTACCTTCTGCAAGTTGAAGAAGTAGTCAACACTATTATAATATTGGGAGTATAATTTGATGACTCAATGGTTATTCAGAAGGTATTGAGGCCTCTTCCTATGAGATTCGATTTCAAAATATTAGCCTTAGAAGAAAGAGAAGATCTCATTACATTGACCATGGATGAGCTACATGGAATATTTACATCCTATGAAATGAGAACAGAAGAGGAGAACCTAGTTACAAAGGAAGCATCTTTCAAAGCATCCAAGAAGACAAAGAAAAATCAAAAGCAAAAGTCAAAACCAAGTCGCAACTATAGTGATGATTAAGATGAAGATGAAGAGATGGATAACTTCGTAAGAAAATTACAAAAAGGAACCGACAAGTATAAAGGTATGCTTGAATTAAAATGTTTTAATTGTGGTGTTATTTGTCATTTTTGTTTTAAATATCCTCACAGGAATAAATACAATGATGAAGAAGAAGTCTCTAAAAGGGAAAATAAATTTCAAAAGGGAAATAAGAGAAGAAAAAATAAGAAGTTCTTCAAGAAACGTTTCTACTCAAAGGAGGACAGTTCCTCATCAGATGAGGAGGATAATGATAGTGACAGTGATTCTGACATATTACTCGTCATGGTAGTAGAAGATGATTCCAAAGAACAAGGTGAATTCGGTCTCAAAATAGAGCTAAATAATGCATTAGAAGAACTCATGAAGGAGCGAAAGAAAAACAAGTCACTCAGGGCATAGTTCAAAATGAAAGAGGGGTCTCAGAATTCCAACTCTAAAGAACTAGAGAAGATGATAACAAGTCTAAAAGCTCAAATAGAATAAGACAAGAGAATTGAGGAAATTATTAGAATACGGTTAGAAGAAAAGGAGAAGATGATTGAAATCTTGGAAGCAGAAGTAGTCACTTTAAGGAAAGATCTTCAGAAGAAATATCTGCAGCAGAAAAGCACCAGAATATTGGATCAAATCATCAATAGTCAAATATCATCAGATGACATATACATCCTAGGATACAATCAAGTACAGATTGAGAAAGGGTCCAGCTCCAAGACAATAGAACATGAAGGAAAACAAAGAAGCTATGCAGAGATTGTCAAAGATTATGTTAAGAAGGAAGAATGCATGCCCCCTAAGAAGAACATTCTACAAGTAAAGAAGACTCAAGAATATCATCACAAAGAAGATCATATGTTCTGAGGTATCAAAGATTCTTTTGTGGTCATTGTTTTAATTGTACTAATTTTGGAAATAAAGTTGTAAACTATAGAGCCTACCACAAGAATAGAAGTAACAATGCAGTATATCCCATAAGATATTATGAATCATACAACAGGAACCAAAACAATTTTGGTTCATTGAGAAATGAAGTAGAATGCTACAAATTCCACAACTATGGACATATATATCATGATTGTAGAAGCATGATGGATACCTCTATGAGAGAGAACACTAGTATCAGATATAAGAAGATTTGGAAAAGAAAACAAGAACAGGTAAAAGAAGAAAAAATGAATGAAGGACACCCAAAAGTCATACTCTCAGGATTTGCAGAACTACAAGATCAGGATAAATCTACAAGCAAAAAGGAAGATGTTAGATTTCAGGAAGAGAAATATTACTCTGCATCAGAGCGAATATTTTTCTAAGCCATCTGGATTGGAGACTCCCAAGTAATATGAATATTGAATAGTGGGAGTCTATGCAGCAGTTGTTAGAGTTCATAGATCTATCATTTAGATGGCATGAAGTGTTTCATAGTGAAGTTACATATGGGTCAACATTGTGGACAGTTGTGTAGCAGAGTCACGATCAGTATGGGTCACATGGACAAGGATGGATTCGTAAGACACTTGATGGGATTGGATAGATATATGTCAGTGGATGAGAGCATGATTTTAGAGATAATGAATTCTTTTTGAAATACTTGAATGATTTTCTAATGCTTTTTATCAGATATGTACATAAGGAATCACCATCAGAGGCTTACTGATAGGGGGAGCAACCCCAAGGAAATATCATATAGGGGGAGCATCCCCAGAGAAAGAGTTACTCTTTTTCCAAGGATATCAAAGGGAGAGAAGACCAGAGGCATGAAGACAGGGGGATCAACCCCAAGGAATATACCATTTTCCATTGATGTCAAAGGGGGAGAGATAGAACCATTGATGAGGAGGGATGGTCACAGGGGGAGAATGAGCATGGTGTTTCCATCAATGCCAAACGGGGATATTGTTGGACAATTGGTTGTCATTGATGTCAAACCTTGGAGATTGATATTAGTCATTGATGTCAACCCTTGGAGAGTGATATTAGAGATTTATGTCAACCCTTGGAGAAGTCTGGAAGCCCTAGATATGTGGACGAGATTGTTGGATAGTTGGTTTTCGTGTTAGAGCTCTACAATTGATATTGTCACATTGTTAAGATATACACTTGTTATGGTACAAATCATGGTATAGGTTGATGTACATGGTTGTTGTACATCGTTTAGGTGCATGGTTGGAACATGGTATGGTACAGGTGTTGTTGATGTGCATGGTTGGCACATGATATGGTACAAGTGTTGATGTGCATGGTTGATGAATTGTATAGGTTGGTACATGGTATGCTACAAGCACATATATTGCAATGGTATGTTGGTGACTTCAATACATGCTTGGTAGAGGCATGTGTTGGTGATGGTGGACATCTAGTTGAGAGGTTCCCTTGGTATATGATCCATGTGAGAGGATCTAGTGACAAGTTGGTCATGGAACCCACAGTTGATTGAGGAATAAAGAGATGAATGTCAGTATACTTGCAGGTAAGACTATCATAGATGGATAGTACATGTCATGCCATTTCCGGTGATTTATGGTAAGCCACGTAGTTCCTCACAGTTGAGGAGATATGGCTCTGTCAAGTTGGAGGTCCCTCAAGAATATTCTGGAATCCTCTTGAAGGTCATCAAGAAGCTTGACTAGTCAAAGTGGTTGCAACAAGGGATTAATTATTGATTGATTAATTACAAGGATAATTAATTAATTATTTCATGTCATTAATTAATTATTGAAAAAATAAAGGAGTATTTAACAAGTTGCATGTCGAAGTAAAGAGGAAGTAAACAGAAGATAATTAATTATTGGATGGATAATTAATTATTGTAGGAATAATTAATAATTGGAAAGATAATTAATTATTACATGAAAAGCAAAGTGGTTGTAAATAGAAGATAACAGATTGCATGTCATCATGAGTTGTATAATTAATTATTGGAGGGATAATTAATTACTACAGGAAAAGCAGATTGGAGTGAACAAAAGATAACATGTTGCATGTGAGTTGCATGCCAACATGAATTCCATGTCATTAATAAATTTATTCTATATAAAAAAGATAAGAGTCCATTGCAAATCACTTCTATGTATTCACCTCTGAGCATACAAGATGGAGATTTGAAGAAGTGATTTGAGGTCAGAGAAGTCAAGTGAAGTAAGGAGTTTGTAGGAGCCGAGAGTAAGGAGAAGGTGTTTCATACCAGAAATTCTTGAGTATATCCATGAGTTTCAGAAAGAAAAGCACAAACATCCACGTGTTGTAGTGAGGAAAAGTGTGGATACCCATAGGCTTCAGTGAGGACAGTCACGGACCTGTGAGGAAAATTCCAAGAAGATCAGGGATCAAGAACTTAGTTCAACTTCAGAATGAAGGTATGTTTTCCTGAGTGTGTTAAGAAGTTATTTTGAATATATCAGGAACAAGTATGTCTCAGTAATTCATAAGTTGTTGGTTTGGAGAATTCTCTTATGGATTTTGGCATGAGGAATAAGTGGTTGCAGTATTAATGAGATATTGATTATAGTAGCAGCAACAGAGGTATCATAAGCAACAACAAAAAGAGGTTATCATTTACAGCAAAAGAGGTAGTGATAGGTTTGTCTATAGTTATATTTTAGGGTGGTTGGATGGGGCAAGGAAAGGGGGTTGTAGCCTCCTTCTAGTTGAAGCCATAAAAATAGGGAGTTGGAGCTTCATTTAGGTTGTAGCCTTTAAATGGGGGGTTGGATTATCCTTCCAGTTGTAGCTGGAGAAATAGGAAGTTCATGCTTCCAATGAATGTAATCTTTGACAAATAATAAAAGAATTCCGTGGTTTTTTCTTGCATTGGGTTTCCACATAAAACTTTAGTGTACTATGTTTATGTGTTGTTTATGCATTGATTTATGATACTAATGCTATATTGAATTTTGATTGAATATTTATATTGTGATTAAAGAAAGAAAAGTACTAATACTAATTCACCCCCCCTCTCAATATTCCAACAAATACACATATAGAAAAGTTGTCAGCTTCCATAAGTGTGTATATATGGAAGCACTTATGTAATTGCGCATATAGAGAAACACACATATATGGAAACCAACTTCCATATATGCACATATACAAAATCCAACTTCTATAAATGTGCATATATGAAAGTGTGCATATATGGAAGCCAACTTCTGTATATGCCCAAAGATTCCATTTATAACTTATCTCCTATGGGTTCTTTAACATGTTGGATGGTAAACAATTGTTGCTACAAAATTAAATGGAGGATATTATCTAGAGTCAAACTCCCTAAAGCTTGAGAAGAGGAGACACTTTACCTTTTAAAAGTCAAGAGTGAATGAAATTTTACTTTGAAGAATAAGTTGTATTTGTTGAAAACATTACACAAAAAAATTGTTTCTCTAATATAATTTTTTATCACTATTGAATTATGACCTCATGAAATTTGAATATTTTCTCGAGTGGCAAGGTTAGACACAATCAAGATGGTACTTGCATTGGTTGCATGGTATATGTGGACAATTTATCAGCTAGGTGTTAAATCGACTTTGTTAAATGGTTATGTGGATGAAGAAATTTATGTAGAACAAACTGAAGGTTTTTAAATTTCAGGTAAAAAAAATCATGTTTATAGGTTGAAAAAGGCTTTGTATGGTCTCAAACAAGCACTAAGAGCTTGGTATTCAAGGATTGATAAATACTTTTAGGATCATGGCCTAGTTAAGAGTTCATTTGAACCCAATTTTCATACCCTTCAGTTAAAACAAGATATTCTAATTGTTGCATTATATGTTGATGATTTAATCTACAAAAGGATTGAATTAATATATTGAAAATATGTTCATGATTGATTTGACATGTTGAAAATAATGTATTATAAAAGAGATTGATTTGAAATACTCAACAAGTGTGATATTTTGGTCCAAATAGTTAGTATTTTTTCTTTTCCATTTATCATATTGAATGTATTTGAGAGTTCAACTAGACAATATCTTCCTTCTATTCCATTATCATATAAAAGACATTTGAAACTTAAAAAAAATAAGGGAATTAGTTGCAAAGCAGCTAGTCCCTGCCTTTAAAATAAATTAAATATTATGTCAAACCAGAAAAGAAAACTCAAAATTGAAAACTCATGAGTTTATTTTAAACTTGTATAATCATTATTGTAAATTTTGAATTATACCGTTATAATAATTATTACAATCATTATCGTTGTTACTTTTGGAAATGATTATACACACACACACACATTTGAGTTATAAATATTTCAACTTATTTCAAGACTAAGTTATTTAAAATTAGCAATTAGGTTATCAAACATGGCTCCCACTCCAAAGTATTTCATTTTTCTCCTTCTATCTATCACTTAGTTCACCCTCGATGAAAAATATTGAAGTTGCATCATGAGATATATATTACATTTATAATAATGAATTGCTTTAAGCCCCAACTGTTTAGTAGTAATGGTATTTATGCTACTAGTAGTACTTATGTAATTCAAGGATTTGTTCAAATGTCAAAGTGCCACCCTAACATGTTAGAGGATATGTTCAAGTATCACCCTAACATCTTAGGCTAAACAATAGCTATCTATACTATTAACTTATTTGTTTGTATTATTACGTAATTAGTTCATTTTAGTGGTGGGAGGTATTGAATCTTTTTAACATGTTAGACTAAGCAATAACCATCTATAACTATGTAGACTATAAAATTTTGTTTTTTGTGTCATTATGTAATCAGTTCATTTTAGTGATGAAAATTATTGGATCCTTTTAAGTCACCCAATCCAATTTACATTTGTCACAAATTTGTTCATATGCTAGTATCACTCTAACATGTTAAGGTAAACCAATACTATATGGATCATGAAATCTCTTCTTACATTATGAGACTGAGGGATGGTAGTATTCCCAAACATTTCTATCTTGTGATTTATGGAATTATAACTATGTAGTAAGTTTGAAACATCCAACATTTCAAGTGCACAGTCCACCCATTATAGGGCACCCTTGAAGAAAGAATGAAAGTAAAAAGTGTTGAAGAAAAGCTTTATAAACGTCGGGCGAGAAGGGAAAGTTAGAGAGAAGTGGAAAAAAATAGAATCGTTGAATGAATTAATTTGTTACCAATTAATACAAAATAATGAATTAATAATAATTTTAAGAACTTAAATATTGAAAGTTAAATAAAAGGTAAGGAAGTAGTTGTTGAAATAATTAAATTGTTACTATTTAATAATTAGGTTATAAGGGGAGGGAATTTTGTTTTAATTAAAAGAAAAAGTAATAATAAATTTATTTTATTATTATTAAGGTTTAAATTTGATATTGTCGGAGGGTGGTCTTACAGAATAAAGGAAAGGCTAACTCAAAGTTAAAAGATAGAAGATAATGAAGATGACTACTAATTCAAAGATGAAAATAATAAAAAGGAAAGGGTTATAAAATGAAAATTAAAGGAGTTTAAGAATTAGAAGGAACTTAAAAAAAAAAAGGAGGTCGATAATAAAAAAGTAAAAAAGTGGGTTTAAGTCTCATGGTCTCAACATAGGTTCCAGAGGGCTCATTGTTAGTAATATATAACTTCCAAAAATGTTTTGATTTATGTCATAATTATGGTATATTTAAGGAAGTCATGTATCTTAATATAAAAATGATGTTAATGAGGACACTCATAAAATAGTGATATCTTATAATTTAATATGATTGATAGATT
This sequence comes from Picea glauca, assembly GCA_000966675.3. Taxonomy (NCBI): domain Eukaryota; kingdom Viridiplantae; phylum Streptophyta; class Pinopsida; order Pinales; family Pinaceae; genus Picea; species Picea glauca. The sequence continues at coordinate 298,542 of JZKD02S0486275.1, read as the reverse complement.
CCAAAAATATATAATGATTGATGAACTAGTCTAAATCACAATATAATATTTCAAACACAAATTTTCATTAAACATTCCACATAATTTGAAATCTCTAGTTGTCTTATACCCCAATTTTGAGATGATTTTAAAATTAAGCTATAAAAAACTTCAAAGCCTATAAATTATTTAAAAATGTAACTCAAAACTCTTATCAAATTGTGTAAAGAAAACATTATAATAACAAACATTGAAACTGGGAAGCTAAAGAGAAATGTTCATTAATAAAGTATAGTGAAATTTTGTGAGTTAAATTAACACATTAGATAACAAGAGTTTTAAGGTGATTTACATTATTAACCACAAAATGGTTCTTATGAAATCCAATCTCTACAGTCCACCTTCGTTACATGATCCTACATAATAACCATTACAACCATGCAATAAATTAATACAAGTAGTAAAATTCATTGGAGATTTCAATTTATCAGTGAATATAGGCCTACATACATTGTTAATAAATGGTCATTTATTATTATAATTGAAAAAAAAAAAAACTAAATAAATAAATAGCTTTAGGGATTATGATTAAGGAAGAAACCAAATAACTAGATTTAACATTACTCTATTTTTTAAAAAATAGAAAAGTCTTGTGAATATAAATGTAGTAAATTGATGAGACATTGGTATTATTTAAAAAGGTAAAAAAGTATTGTGAATATTTTTAAAAGTAAAAAAAAAAGAAAAATTGTGAATATAAATATAGTAAAATATTGAAACGTTGGTATTATTTAAAAAAGTATTGTGAATATAAATATAGCATATTATTGAGAGATTGGTGTTGGTGGTTTTAATTGCCTTTTTTGGACATTTAAACAACACTTCACATTAGTTATCAATCCAAGGTACGTCTATTATTCCAAGGTTACATGCAAAGTCTACGCAGGAGAGTAGTAAAGGAAACAACTAGATGTGACTAATATAGTCTGAAATCTCAATCATCAATATGTCAACCAAACAATTGTAGACCTATGATAATTATAAAGAGAATGCAAGTGCTATAATTTAAGAAATGAAATCTATGTACAAAAGAATTCTTACAATCATAAATCCTTAACAACAACTTTAACAATATTGATCTAAATTCTATAAGTTCCTAGCAACAGTAAAGAAATCAATCCAATTCCTATAGTAATGACACCAACAGAAATCCAATCCTCACTCGATCAATCCTATATTATGTCTTGTAAGAAATAGAAAACAAGAAGTGGATTAGCACACACATAAACCAATACAATGAAGATTACAGAACAATATAAATAAATCAAAAGCACTAATGTAACTCCAACACCTGACCACTGAAGGGGGGCCTTCCTCCACTAATCAGGGATGCAAAGATTAATCACAAATTAACACTCAGTGAATAAAATCTCGCATACTCTATTATATAAAAGATACAATAGTCTCAATGATCTTGCTACAATCTTGCTCTATAGCTATGTTGTTTCTATGTTTGTCTCCTTCAAGGATCCTTAATACATTTATATATATGTTGGATGGAAAAATTTCCCAATAGAATATCTAGACAAATCAATACATAATTAGCACGAAATATATAATACATAATTGGCACGAAATTTATTGTGCATGTATGTTGTTACATAACTTGTATAAAATAGAGAAACTTGTTACACATATCTCATATTATCTCCAATGGTTGGTAACCCCGTATCATGGTAGTGACTTATCGTTGTTGGAGTTATTTCACACACACCTATGATTTCTTTTTCCTAAGGTTTTTCCTATGTTTATTAGTCATTATTCAGTCTCCTATATTTTAGGGAGAATATTCCTCTAGGGGAATATTCTCTTCAGTTCACACTTCAGTTTGATCAGTTGAGTGGAGTCTAGATGCCGCATTGGTATTATCACCATGCATCATTGAGATCATCACCAGATAATGCACCTTATCCTTGGGATCATCACCATACTAGCACATTACTCGTGATTCCATGATCTCCTCCTCACTTCACTCTGTTTCAGTCAGTTAACTGAAGACCGATAGACTAGTTAACTCAGATAGGTGGTAGTTCACTCTCGTAACTACCCGAGAGACTATACTAGGTGGCAGTTTACTCCCGTAATTGTTGGTGTGTGTCTAGATCACTCTAGACCACCACTATGGCGCATTGGATTCTCCTCCAATGTGCATTGGTTGAGTTATACAAATTATATCATGTGTAAATTATCATTCATTCATTTGGTTAATGAGAATTCTTTCATTCTTTCTCTCCTGCTTCTCTTTTCTTCTATTTTCTCTGCAATTGTGTATGTCAATTCCCAGCTAGATCTATTATGTGCAAGTTCAACACATTTACATGGTATCAGATCCAATAGACTGCTAGGGAAAATACACACCAAATTATTTTTGCAGGTATCGGAGATTGAAGACAACGGGAAAATGGAATTTCCAAAAGAATTCATTCTTACACCTTACAAATTATTTGCATGGAAGTAGAATATGATAATGCATCTTCGAAGCAGAGGATTGTACAAGTTAACCATGAGCACAGAGGCAGAACCAACATCAGCGGTAGAAAAATCCAAGTATCTAAATCAAATGGATGAAGTGTTCATAACAATTTGCAGTCTCATTTCTCCTGAACTCCTCTTTCACATATCCTCATGTAAAACCCCTAATGAAGCCTAGACCACCATGGAAGGGATTTTTGGAAAATAGGATGAGATGAGGGGACACATGCTCGAGGTGTAATTTCTCACATTGGATCCAAAAAGCTTCGACAATCTCCAATATTTTTTTACCAAATATAAGGATTTGTTGTCACAACTCAAAGCTTGCGGGGTTGATAAATCTAAGGAGGAGAAACAAATGGTTCTCACCATTCTCTTAAAAATTGGTCCAGAATACTCATTTTTTGTATCCACATTTCATTCAGTTAGATTCTGATATACCTGGACGATGCCCTCTCTTGAGGCCTTTATCAAGTCTCTGACACAAGAGAAGAACAAGCTCATCAATATGGGAAAAATCAAAGGCCCAAAGGTGCATGCACTTACTGTGCAAGATGGAAGTGGTCATCCATATCAGAAATATAAATACAAAGACAAAAGGAAAGCACATGCAAATCCAAAGAAGTAAGGGTACTCAAAACCATTCAACGATGCCTCTGGATCCAAAGGTGGAAAGGGAAGAAAAGGGGAGAAATGCACTTACTACCATAAAGAATTCCATCCATAATCTACATGTATGCAGAAATAGATAGATATAATGACCCAAATACTTCATAAAAAAAACCTTGGATATGGAATCCCTGAGGGTGCCAAGAAGAAGAATCCAGAAGATTAGAATCCCAAGAAAGGCAATTCTAGCCATGCTTTGATTTCCATCAACTCCTCTCTCGATGCTTGGATCATAGATTCAAGAGCATCACACCACATGGCTACCACAAAAGAAGTCTATTCTTCATTGAATGCATGCAAAGGTATTCCTATTCGGATGGGGGATAACTCTCCAGTCGAGGTCACCGACAAAGGAAGGATTGAACTCACAAACATAAGCTTCAAGAATGTGTTGCACGCTCCCAAAATTTTCGTCAATATTCTCTCCATGTATCAGATGACTAACTTCGACATTGGAAAGAGATTCATATTCACACCTAATGTAATGGATATCTATGACATGCAAACTAATTCCATGGTTTCTACTGGTGAGGTAAATCATCAATCTAGATTATACAAATTTTCTGAATTTATTGAACCAGATTATGCATTATTGCTTACCCATGTTGAGGAAAGTAGTAGGATATGGAACGAAAGGTTTGGGAATTTAAATTTCAGATATATGCAACAACTTAGAAAGCAGGGAATGGTTGATGGTCTACCCAACATCCACTTCTCCAAAGGTATTTGTGAGGGATGTGTTCTTGGAAAACACCCTCAAGAGAAATTCGACAAAGGAAAGACTCATAAAGCTTCATTTCCTTTAGATCTAATTCATAGTGACCTCATGGGCCCTTTTTTGCATCCATCAATCAGTAAAGAGAGGTACGTGCTCATTTTTGTTGATGATTTCTCACACTTCACATGGATTTTCTTTCTCGGGAAAAAATCAAAGGTCTTTCAACACCTCAAAGATTTCAAATCCCTTGTTGAGACACAGTCAGGAAAGAAAATCAAATTCCTTCGAACAGATAACGGGGGAGAGTATGTCAACCATGAGATACATACTATTTGTCATGAGGCAGGGATTATGTTGCAACAAAGGGTTCCCTATACTCTGTAGTAAAATGGAGTTGTTGAGAGGAAAAATAGATCTCTAAAAGAGATGGCATCTTGCATGCTACATGCAAAGTCACTTCCACAGAGATTATGGGCTAGAGCACTTAATTGTGCAACCTACATCCAAAAAAAATCTCCCCATAGATATGTCAAGGATAAGACCCCCTACAAGGCTTCGAGAGGCCTCAAACCAGAAGTGACCCACTTTCGTATTTTTGGTTCATGTGCATGGGCCTGAATTCCCTCTGAAAAGAGGAAGGCACTTGATCCACAGAGCACAGAGTGTATCTTTGTTGGATACCCCAACGATGTGAAGGGATACAAACTTATTGATCTTTCCTTGGACCGACTCATCATTGAGTGAAGTGTCCAATTCGAGGAAAGTGTCTCGCATGTACCTCGACAACCGCATGCATAAATTTTTGTTCTTCCACCTGTCAGAGATGATGAGCATGCACATGCTGACTCTTCTTCATATGAGAGTTGTGATTCATAGGATTCAAATGATCCAGATACAGAGTTAGTACAATTGGATGCAGATTCAGTGCATCCAGATGTAGATGCAGAGCCAGAGTAGAGGCCCAACTGGGCCCAAACTACTCTTCAAGATGCAGGTGATATTTCCGGTGATCCAGCTAATACTAGGAGGGCTCGATCTGACTTATAGGAGCCTCCTCTTGCACTCACTGCCACTGAACCAATGCCTCCCAGGCATCTTTTCTTGGTTCAGTATTCATATCCATAGTCTTATGCCAAGGCTACTAGAAATCTCTTTTGGGAATCCACCATGCAGGAGGAGTACAAATCCCTCCTCAAGAACCAACCTTGGGATATGGTTCCCGTTCCTTTTGGAAGGAAACTTGTCAGGTGCAGATGGGTCTATAGGACCAAGAGCACATCGGATGGAAAAATTAGCAGATACAAAGCCAAGCTAGTTGCCAAAAGTTTTCAGCAGGTGCATGGAATTGACTATGATGAAACCTTCGATCTAATAGCAAATATGGATTCCACACGTTTGGCACTTTCCATTACGGCATCCAAGGGATGGGAAGTCCATCAGATGGACTTGAAGAACGCATTTCTTCACGACGATCTCTCTGAGGAGATCTATATGGAGCAGCCCCAGGGATTTATGTAGGATTCATCTTTGGTTTGTCGACTGAAGAAATCTCTTTATGTCCTCAAGAAGGTTCCAAGGGCATGGTATGCCAAGATGGACTCCTATCTATTTTCACATAAATTTGTATGTTGTAAGTCAGACTCGAATGTTTACATGCTCAGGACAGCTAATTCACTTCTACTCCTAGTTCTATATGTTGATGATTTGTAGATCACCGGTTTCTCGACTTCAGCGATTGCTGCAGTCAACAGGATTATGCATGACAGGTTCTTGATGACATGCATGGGTCTGCTACACTTCTTCCTTGGACTCGAGATCAGTCAGGATGCATCAGGCATCGAATTGTCTTAGGCCAAGTATGCACGAGATCTCCTTGAGATATTTCACATGATAGACTGCAAGTCTTCCCCGACTCCTTTCCTATCAGGAGTCAGACTTGAGGATGGTGGGGGCACTCCATTGGTTGACAACACACTTTACAGACAACTATTGGGGAGCTTCTTGTATCTCACACACTCCATACTATACCTCTCCTATGCAGTTGGAGTAGTCTCCAGGTTCATGCAAGAGCTACATGAGCTACATTGGAAGGCTACAAAGTGTATCATTCGATATGTACATGGCACCATCACCTTTTGGATTCATTATGAAACATACTCTACATTGGACCTCATCGGGTTCACTTATTTTGACTGGGCTAGTGATAGCATTGATCGCAAGTCCACATCTGGTTACTCACTCAGTCTTGGTTTTGGGCCTATCTGTTGGTCAAGCAAGAAGCAGGTTGTTATTTCTCTATCTTCAGCCGAGGCAGAGTACAGAGGGGTAGTTAACATAACCATTTAGGCTATGTGGGTACAACATTTTCTCACTGAGTTGAGCATTCAGTTTCATCGATCGATCGTCATCTGGTGTGACAACCAGAGCACTTTGAAGTCCTGCAGAGATCTAGTTCAAAGGCAGCGGACGAAGCACATCGAGATCCACATGAACTACATCTAAGACTTAGTACACGTGGGGATCATCAACATGCAATTTTTTCCTTCAGCAGAACAGACTGAAAACATCTTCACGAAGACCTTCACTGAGCAGAAGTTCCATTCTCTGCGAAGTCATCTTGGAGTGAAGGATACAGTTTCCTAGCAACTTTCGGTTCTTATTTTTACATACATTGTACTTTGAGGGGGGTGGTTCCCATGAGGTTTTCCCTCTTTCCTCGTTTATTTCAGTGTATCTTTTGTATTTGGGTACCTAACATAGCCTCGTTGTTGGGACCCATTCTTTATTTTCACCATAGTGATGTTCAGGGGGGGTGTTGGAGTTACTTCACACACACCTAGGATTTATTTTTCCTAAGGTTTTTCCTATGTTTATTAGTCATTATTCAGTCTCCTATATTTTATGGAGAATATTCCTCCAGGAGAATATTCTCTTCAGTTCACACTTCAGTTTGATCAGTTGAGTGGAGTCTAGATGCCACATTGGTATTATCACCTTGCAACATTGGGATCATCACCAACTAACGTGATTTGTCTTTGGGATAATTTCTAGACTAGCGCATTACTCATGATTCCCTGATCTCCTCCTCACTTCACTCTATTTTAGTCAGTTAACTGAAGACTGATAGACTAGTTAACTCAGCTAGGTGGTAGTTCACTCCTGTAACTGCCCAAGAGACTAAACTAGGTGGCAGTTTACTCCCATAACTGTTGGTGTGTGTCCATCTCACTCTATACCACCACTATGGTGCATTGTCTTCTCCTCCGGTGCACATTGGTTGAGTTATACATAGTATATCATGTGTAAATTATCATTCATTCATTTGGTTAATGAGAATTTTTCCATTCTTTCTCTCCTGCTTTTCTTTTCTTTTATTTTCTTTGCAACTGTGTATGTCAATTCCCAGCTAAATCTATTCTATGCAGGTTCAACACATTTACAATCACCACGCTGACATCTTTGTTCATTATCTCACTTGAGAATTAGTCAAAAACCAGATGCTCAAGTGACACATCATGATCCTGGAAAAAACATCTTTAAAAGTAACAACTTGCCAAGATAGTTGCATGATAAGATCCCTTCCTTGAGTTGGTACACTCTATCTACAACCTATAAGTACAAACTTTCCAAACTACCACATAAGTAATTCAAATCTAGTTAAAAATCACTCAACATCCTATAACGCTAAGCATGGAATCATAGGTAAAATGTTATCAAAAAGATAATATAGGGTAGTCAAAAAGGCTCCAAAACAAGATGAACAATTGTAAAAAGGTGGATTTCATGACCCAACAATTGGTATTATTTAAAAAATATTGTAAATATAAATATAGTAAATTATTTAGATGTTGGTATTACAATGTGAAAATAAAAAGTTAGATCTATAAGTTTCTTCACATATTACTACAATAAAACTCATTAAAATTTTCATAATCCAAAAAACTATAATTACTAGATCATATGTGGTTGGGACACATTTACTAGTTGTTTTCAATGCTTCACGTCCATTTTGAGTTGGACATATTAGTACAATAAAATTCTTACCCAACAATTTTTTTATAATTCAATAGAGATCATAATGTTTATAATAAATATAACTTTCATCCATAAAACTTATTTGTATTTTAATAATAAAAAAAAAAATTACAAACAAAACTTGTAATTTTAAAATGTGTTCTATATTCCCATATATCTAGGAATAGGTGCAAAACTATCATTGTTAAAAAAATCCATAACAATACACATCACAAACCAATCAAAACATAAAGACTACCATTGGAGTAGATATAATTTTAAAAGGAAACCTTAGAATCTTTACCAAGACACTAGAACTCATTCTCTTTACATATCTAATATGCCTCGGCTCTAAGGGAATAGAACTCATTCTCTTTACATATCTAATATGCCCCGGCTCTAAGGGAATTGTTCCCTTGATATTGTTGGAGGATAGATTTATGTAAAAAAACAACCTTATTAATTAGCCACATTGAATATGCTTAATGAAATTCAATAGTTTATTGTGTTATAGGTTAATTACATAGAATGCATCCTACGACTTTATACAAATAAGTTAGCCTATCAAGTTTTTGAAATTCCAAAGGATTGGATTAGTTCCATTCTAATGGCATGCACATTGCTACACAATAAAGGACATGTTGAATAGGGTTTCTGGAGCTGCGAGTGATAGGGTTTTCGGCTCTGTCGTTTTGAGATTTGTCCTTTTCGGTTTTGCGGGTAGGTTTCACTAGCCGCATTCCTGGTTTACATGGAGATACGCGGGCATAAGACCCTTCCAGGACAAGCGGACAAGGTGTTTTGTGGCTGAGAGGATGGCGGCGATGGAGGATTCAAGCCCAGTGAGCATTGTCACTACATCGTGTATGGACGCGTGAAACTTCTGAGGTGATGTCAAATTCTCTGTGGCGGCGTTTAGGGGGTGAGGCGGCCTTTAGGGGCCGTGTTTCAAAATTTCTCCCCGAACCTGCGTTTGACTATTGGAGAGGCTCCATTTTTTATTTTCGGGCAGCCTTCGTGCTTTCGAGGGCTCGATTCTAGGTGTGCTTTGGTGATTAGAGATGGATTTTTGCGGTGGAGGTGGCTTCGGGGTTTTGTTGTGGCCGGTTTCTTGTTTTCTCTTCAGTTTTCTAGACCCTCTTAACCTCTTTCTCCTTGGCTTGAAGAGGTTTTGGACCAAAGCTTTGAGGTCCACTCTGGGGGCATGAGGTGTTTTTGGTTATCACTTTGAGGTCCTTTGGGGGCATGCAGTGTTGGCAAAACACTTCAAGGTCCTTTGGGGGCATGCGTCTTCTGGTTTAGCTTCTTTTATGGTTTTTGTTGGGGTTTTTAGCCCTATTTTGTATCTCCTTTTACAGCCTGCTTGCTGGTTTTGGTGACTTTCTAGGGATGTATATGAACTTGTTTATGAGCATGGTCTATGGACTCGTTCTGCTATGAACATTTGTGGAGTCAAGAAGATGTAAAAAAATTATATTTTCATTAAGATAATTGAACAAATTCTATTGGAAAAAGTGAAGACACAAGGCTCAATATAATATTGTTAGCGAATGAGAGATTATATTTCACAATTTCTTCACTTGGCTTGGAGATTGTATCATTTATAAGAAAATAAAAATAACACATTCATAAATAATGTTCTCTGGGTTTGGTCTTTCAAGTTGATTTCTTGCATTTTGTCTCGAAAAAATAAAACCTTAAATAGTTAAATACTTAGACGAAGAATTCAGAAGAGATCAATGATTAATCTTTAGTGTATAAGATATTTATCCCCACTTTCTAAAAAAGTTTGGACACAAACCCACGGTTTCAAATTCCCCGGCTCAAGTGGAATTTCCCTAGTTAGTTGATAGTCATTTAGTTGCCTACATATAATCATTGACAATATCATTATGGATTTTTTTTTACAATATCATTATGGATTTTCATTGAACTAGGCTTGGATGCATTTAAATGTGAGAAATTACATTTTAATTGGATTACATTATAGTGAAATTTTAGATAAGTTGAGATCATTCTAAAATTAAATTATATAATTAATAGTAAAATTGTAAAAAAATTTTGTTCAAATTATATTTTTAATATATAAATAGTTTCATCATTTTAAAAACTCTTATACTATATGGATTATGCTATTTCAACAACTAATATCTAATTTAAAAAAAAATAGTAAAAAACTATGAAAAAATAAAAATAAAAATAAAATATTTAAACCACTAGTATCCTAAAAATTAAAAAATAAAATATTTAAACCAGGCTAATACTAATAGAGTGGATTAACCATTAGGCCCTATCCCTTAAGTGTGGTCACCCAAGAAGAAGTCAATGTCTTGTGTACTTTGTCAATGGTCATATGAGACATGGACATCATGTTCTACTTCATTTTAGCAATAAACTCATTCGTTGTCGTCCTTATAAAGCTAGATGTTCTTCTACGAGCTTGTTTTATTGGCACTATTCCTACATCTATCCCCAGGGATTAAATGGAATCAAGTTTTTTTTGGACCACAAGGAACCACAAGTTTGTGGATTTAAATAATGATTATATTAGGAAAATGCTTACACACTCATATTTGTTAGAATAATACAAATAGTAGGAGGAGCAGAATTTTAACTTGAAATTAACCAAATCACTCAAAATAATTACATATATTTGGCTTGTTTGGAAGATGAGGAAGACAGGGTCATATAGAATGAGCCCATATAAAACCTTCATATATGATAAAATAGACTACAAAATTTTCTTGTTCTAGATTTTGTACTCAATACCATAAAAGTCCTATGAAGCTTGTGTGGAAAAGTAAATGGATTTAGAACCATGGGAACATCTTTTACATTAATATAGATTAAAAAATGTGATAATCCGTCAAAATTTGTATAGGCACTATAGAATAGGAAAATATGGTAATTAAAAAAGTTTCTGAGATAAATGGGATGGTAGAAGCCACTGACATGAAAAATTGACTATTCTTTCTTAGGGAAAAATACTATTATGTAGATTATTCAACAGGCAGAGAATAAAAGAAGTGAATTATAAAAAGATGTTTGATGAAGTCACAATATTATAAAGAATAAAAGAAACATTATAACCAAGATGTTTGATGGCATCACAATACTTAAATATATCACATACAAGTTCGCCTAAATCTACGGCAACAATGTCCTTGATAATAAAAGGAATAATATTTTGAATATTTTCAAATTATTTGGAACACAATTACAAATCCTATTAACATAATGTTTCCTTTAAACAATAGTTATTGATTTATGTTCATATTTTATCTTTACCTTAAGACTTACAAATCCTATTAACATAACATTTTCTTTAAAAATATTTATTAATTTATGCTCATATTTTATCTTTACCTTAAGACTTGATTACCTCCTCTAGTCTTAAGTCCGTACGTACACCAACATATTTTTGGAAAACCCATAGCTTGCACGTCATGTACAGACGTAGTTAGTGTTATCTTGTATTTCATGTTATCTAAATTTGAAAGTTAAAAAATAAATGCACCACAACTAAAAATGATGAGACAGAAAAATGATGCCACACAGTTGGAGTTGCAGAAGACAAAAAAAAATCCAAATTAGCCATATAAACAACTTTTACAGTGGAAAGACTATAATTATTCAAAGATAAATAGTATAAATAAATAAATAAATTTTGTTTTATGATTTTTGGTTTTTAAGAGAGATAAATTTTATATTATTATAAATAATTAGGAATCTAATTAAACCATATTTAACCTAATTTAAAGAAAAGACACAAGAAAGATTATAACTTTAAATATAAAAATAAATAGTAAAAAAGACTAAATAATTTTTGTTTTATGAATTTTGTTTTTTACACAAATAAAATTTTATATTTTCATAAACAATAATATGATAGATAGGAATCTATATTTTTATAACGAATAACAAGATAGGAATCTAATTAAATCATATTTAGGTTGTTGAATTAAAATAACAAGAATACTCACCAATTTTAGAAAGGTTCAATCACACCCAATAAATTTTGCATTATCATGAAAATGTTTGGCTTTTCTAAACAAAACACAAGGGCATGTGATGATTGATTCACAGCTTGCTTTTGAGGTTCAGTTGCTGCTTCTAAGCGCGACGGCTCTTCTCACGGACTACCAAGCAGCACGAGACCGACAGAAAGGAATTCTATTTAGAATCAACTTTCACATTCTCCTAAAGAATGGAGATGGATGTACTACTCCAGCAAAAACTGTAATCAAAATTATCATATATTTCTCCTCAAAAAATCCACCTAAACTTACGAAACTATTATTAAACAATTTAATGTATAATCACTAAATTTAAACTTTGTTGTCAAAATAAAAAATACATTAAATCCATAATAAAAGTATACTCAAAGATTTAAGAGTCTCCTCAAAAAAAATCCACCTAAACTTACGAAACTATTAAACAATTTAATGGATAATCACTAAATTTAACTTTGTTGTCAAAATGAAAAATACATTAAACCCATAATAAAAGTATACTCTAAGATTTAAGAGTTAATAACTTAAAGATTTCTGCAATATAACCTATACGAAATCCACCAACAAATTTTGAGTGCAAAGACAATTGTAGACAAATGTTTCACAAAATAAGCAATAAAAAGTTTCAACAAATATGGGGAGTATTTGAAACCCTCCACATAATATTTACTACAAACCGAAGAGTAAACCGACAAAGCACCGTTCTCAAGGGCTCAATGTCTCTTAAGGGTGTAATATCCGACATCAGAAAAATTCAAAGGGAAATCGCATTATTTGTCATGGCCAAGGATAAAATAGCCAAACAAGGAAAACTAAGAAAATAACTATTTTCTTAGAAGCAGGTTGGACTGGGAGGAGCTGACAGTCTTACAATGTATTCTGCCTTATAGGTAAAATCAATTGAAGTTAGTTTTAAGTATTTGAGATTTTTTATTAAGTCAAATTGTTATATTATGGATGATTGGAGCTGGCTGCAGGAAAAAATGGAAAAAAAAAAAAATTCAAATTGAAATCTTAGATGGCTTATTTTAAGAGAAAGATTTACTCTTGTAAAATCAGTCTTAGAAAGCATTCCTTTTTACTGGCTTTCATTGGATAAGATCCCTATAAGTATCTTAAATAAAATAAGAAGAAGGATGTTGAGTTTTTTATGGACTTGAAAAAAAGAAAAAGAAAGTATACAGCTAGTTAATTGGAAAAAGAGTGCAAAACCAAAAAAGAAAAAAGGTTGGGGTTTAAAAAACATTTTCTGGTTTGGAAAAGCTTTGGCAACAAAAAGTCTTTGAAGAAGCCTTATGGTTCAAAAACTTTGGTATGAAGTGATTCAAAAGAAGTATTTGAAAAAGAAAACAGTAATTGATTAGGGAAGGGAGAAAGAATTTGAAAGGGATTTCAAATAGCTAGAGAGCACTAACTGATTCAGTGCCTATCATCATTGATTGGCTTGCATGGAAGTTGTGGAATGGATGGGATATTAGGATATGAGAGGATCTGATGATTGGAGGCACAATCTTTTTATAAATTGTCAAAGATTTTAACAAGTAGTGTGCACTCAAATGGTATAAAAATTTTGGCACAGGTAGGATCTTTAGCTAATGAAGATTCAAATATAACAAGATGGAAAAGTGCAAAGATTCTTAGACTAGCTGGAGAACAAAAAGAGAAATGGGATTTTTATGTAAAAGGCTTGATCTGGACTCGTATTGAATTAACTGTTGAAAATGATACTTTAATCTGGTCTTGGAATACTAAAGGAGGTCAAGTCAATGCTAAACAAGCCTATGAAGTTCAATGCTTAGATGATCATGAGATCATTTCAAATGAGTGGTATTTAGATATTTGGAATTGACAGATGCTTGTAAAAATTAAATTATTTTGTTGGTTGATGTTTGAAAATAGAATACTTACATGGGATAATTTGTCAAAAAGAGGAATGATTGGCCCTAGTAGATGTGTGTTGTGTGGAGAAAGGGAGGAATCTTTGAATCATTTGATGGTTGAATGTTTGTTTACTAAAGAGATTTGGAATTCTATCATAAAGGAACTCTATCTAAAGATGATTTGGGGAGGAGGACCCTTATGTGATTATTACCAATATTGGATCAAGGAGATGGAGTATTGGAAAGAATTACCATTTGTTGGGAGATTTGGAAACACTGGAATATGATTATATTTGAAGAACATAATCTATCTCTAGCTAGGTTTGCAATAGAATCTTACAAGACTTGGGAGAAAACAAAAAAAATACAAATTGCTCGGTATTATAGAATTACTGGGCCTCCACTTTTGGATTGGAATCTCGCAGTGGGTTTCTTTGATGGAGCCTCACAATGTGAAGGTTCAAAATGTGGTATAGGAGCTATTTTAAAGTGTCCAAAAACTTTTTACACTTTTGGAGTATCATGTTCTTTGCTCATTATAAACAGATTAAAAGTTTATAACTGGTTAGTGTGATATATTATGCAAAAGAAACAACAGAACCTTTTAAAAGAATGACAATTGTATAACTTATTTAGTAAAAAACTGAAGTTTATATTCCTTTTTAACAGGTTTTGGTTGCAAATCTGGAAAAAGAACAACAAATGCTTATTTTATAAAAGACATAATTATATTTATTAATATAAATATTTTTTTTCTATTTAAAAAAAAAAAAACTACAACTTCAAATTGTAAAAACAAATTTGACAAAACCTTTAATTTCAATAAAAGAGACATATTCTTACCAAATGCTCAAGAAGAGACTAGTTTAAAGGTCGAAACCACTCAGGGATTTTCTTCATTTCAACCCTCCCTCGTAGCATTCGAAGCATTCCAAACTTTGGAAGCTTCATGGAGCCAGATATTATTATAACACTTACCAATCTTCCAAATAAATTCTGTGCTAGCCTCAAACAAAAAATTGTAATCAATACTTGGTAGATTTGCATTATCAATAACAAGTATAATTGTTATGGTACAATACCATATATATCAAAACAAAACCAAAGACTAAACGTTTTGAGGTGATCGGTTGTGTACATATTGTTTGTTAGCCTTAAAAAAATTGTAATCAACAATAATGGGTAGATTTGCACTATCAACAATTATAATTATTATTATTGTACAATAGTATATATATCAAAACAAAACCAACGGTGAAGAAAGTGTCCTCGTCATTTAAGGGGAGATCAAACAATTTGGCAAGATCCACACTTTATTCTTGCATTTAATGTAGAATACTTTGAATGAAAGTATGACGAGGTTATTTGTACTTTCAATTTCAACGTGGTTATTTGTAGATTTTTTAAAAATCAAATTATTTTATTTTTATAATTTTGTGGGTAATGGTGACGTTCAATCATGAAAAATTAGTAAAATTAAAATTTTGAATATTTAAAAATCAATAAATATTTGTATTTATTTATAAAAAAATTGTTAATAAATATTTATTGAAAAATATTATAATTTTTTGTTAAAAGTTCAATAAATTTATAAAAGTCAAAATAATTTTAATTTACAACTGATTACTATATTCCCTGTTTTAACAGAAACTAATAATATAATAATATAATGTCACATATTTCCTTTTCAAATTTACAAATCATATATTAAAAAATTCCATACATACAATGTGAAATATACATATTCATATATATATATATTAATTGTCAAATAATACATTAAAAGTTAATTAAAAAAAAAGTTGTAGATGCATTTATATCAATTTTACTGAACAACACAATAAGAATGTGGGTATGCATTATATTTTTATATTATAAATAAATAAATATTTTTTGGTTTAATAATGAAAAACACATTATCAATTTTTTTAATCTATTCAAATCAAATAATAGTTGAACTATATATATATTTTTTTAATTTAATAATAAATTGTTTAAAAACATGGTAAAATTTGAATTATTTGACCATCCATACAATGAATTAAAAATTAAGAAAAAACACATTGATGATGATGATGATGATTAAAGTTCACTAAGATCTAATTGGTTTATTAAACCTTAAGAGAGTAAGTGATTACTTGTGATTCTTTAGAATTTTGTTTCTATACTCGAAAAGCATTAAGAGAAGCTTTCACTTAAATATTAAATCTTGTTAAGCATTAAATATTATTCCACATTTTCTTAATACGATTAAGTTAATTAATTAAAATATACTTGATTTAGATAAATCTTGTTTATAAAATTTTGAATTTTAAATTAGTTAAATTTGATAAGTTTTATATACAAAATTAATTTAATAATTAAAAAAAAAAAACTAAATTAAATTTAAAAACCATAACCAAAAATTTAAAACCATTTTTAAAATTCTAAATTATA
>JZKD02S0486275.1:264118-281483 GCA_000966675.3 Picea glauca | reverse complement strand
CACATGTCATTACATCATAAGACCACCTCGATGCCACTTGCCAACCCGTGATTGAACCACCTGTGTTGCCCAGTAAGTTGTAGGATCAGTCCATGCGACACCTTGGGCTATGGTCCTTTTGTAATAAATGCTATTCAATATTTCATTGAATAAGTGAAGAAAAGTACCTTGATATAAATATATGATATTAATATGACAATAAATACTACTTAATATTGTAATTGGAAAAGTGAGTAGAATGTAAATTAATGTAAATGTGTTGTTAATTTTGAAATAAATAATATTTAATATTGCAATTTGAAACATGAATAAAATGATAAAGGATATTAATATTATAATTTAAAAGATGAAATGATGAAAATTAAGTGAAATTTTAAATTTTTTTAGAGATAATTTATTCTTAATTAAGTAAAGCTCTAGTTTAAATGTGTTATGTTTTTTCCCTTTTCATAGCATATTTTCAGAGAATATTTGTGAGATATTGTTGGATGTGCATAATCCAAATTTTCTAAGGATTTTGCATCAAATTGATTTCATTTTTGCATTCATAAATACAATTTATACAACATAAAGTTGTGATTTCTTGCGGGTTTATGTTGCCGGATTCTAGCCAGAAAAGCAAAACAATAGAACAATTAGATAATGCCTTAAGTAAACCTTATAAAAAAAAACTTTATGGACAATTTAAAATTAAATTAATATTTTATTATTCATAAATAAAACTTATGAAAGAACTTTATCCACAATTTAATGTTAAATCAATATTACCTTCAATAACTTGTTTCACACACACACAGACAAATATATATATACCTAAAATTTTGGAAGGTAATAATGGGAAAATATGATTAGTAATGCCAATTGTACATGGTAATATTTAAAGTTGGAGCATGCGCTAAATCATAAATCTATGAATAAAATTAAAACTTTGAATAAAAAACCTAAAATATTTCTTAATAAAATAAAAGATAAAATCTAATTTTTATTTCAATAGTGCATATATCTATTGGAAATTGTCACATTTAATGGGATTTTAATGGACACTGTTTCATATGGTCTGAATTCGTTGTCACAATAAATAAAGGGTTATGATTTCAACCATTAACTTCCTTGCATGACAAAAGATGTGCATTCATCATTAAAAATGGAGATTAGGGTGATTAGCATAATAATTACAGATTTTGTTATTAAGGTCTAAATCTTTTTTACGGTGTTGAGGTCGTTAAGTATTTTTACAGAGTCTTTTATTGTTGATGGGGTGCGTGGGGCAAGGGTTTTATGGCCATGTTTTCTTCATATGTGAATAGTTTCATGATTAGCATGGTATGGATGCCACATTTATCTAGAGTACATTTTCGTGGGATGAAAAGAGTGGTTGCATGGTATGGATGTTGTGTTTGACTGATACGTTTTCTGGGATGTGAAGTGGGCATGATAATGAAAAATGTTGCGTGGTGTTTTCGATTCAAGGATTGTTGAATGAGAGAAAGGCCGAGCCCACTCATGGTAGGGGAAATTAAACAGATTTATCTACTAGAGGCATTATATAATCAGAATGACTTCCTAATATCTTTTCCTTAACAGATGGGAAAATATTCAAGTAGGCACGTGGCAAAACCCTATTTCTGGCCTCCTCGGCTAAAAATATTTTGCAAAGGGAAGATGAAGGTCTATGACGTCTCCGCATAAAAGGAAAGCTTTATTTTATCTAAATCGTGTTTGAATTGATTATAGTCTCTTTCATTTTAGTGGAGTTATTGGATTGTTATAGTTTCAATAATAATTTTTGGCTATGGACCAGGCTCAAGCTATAATGGCATTGACTGGGAATATAATGGGTTCTCGTGCATCTGACCCCACAACAACAACTTCGAGTGGGCCTTTGAGCTCGTTGAGCACATCAACACTCCATCATATGGCATGCATAGGAGAAATTTACTTTAACTAGTGAAGTTATGGAGATTAAAATTAGTTGAGTTATGAAAAATGAACCATTTATTGGTGCTTGAATTTCAAGTGTGAAGATATCCCTATTGCTAGGCAACAATATCTGCAATGTTTTCTGGAAAAACATAAGGAGGGGTAATTAATGGACAACAACATCATTTTTAAGTTCCTTGTGAATTTTGCAACCATGTTTTTTTCATGTTTGTATCATCCATTTATACATCCATCCACTCTCAGATTGCATAGTGTGGCTTCACATCTCAAGGTGTTCATGGCTAAGCAACTCACAAAATATGGGTTTCCTGCATAAGCATATCTTGGACTTTCAAATCTGTAATTCCGGTGTACACTGAGATTGCCCAATTCAGACACAATATTTGGGTCGTTCGCTGGAGGGATGGCAAGCACGTTCTAAAATATGACAAAATATGTTTTTTCATCATTAAAAATAGAGATTAGGATGATTAGCATAATAATTACAGATTTTGTTATTAATATCTAAATATTTTTTAGTGTGTTGAGGCAGGTTAAGATTTTTACAGAGTCTTTTACTGTTGATGGGGTGAGTGGGGCAAGGGTTTTATGGCCACGTTTTCCTCAAATTCGAATAGTGCCATGATTAGCATGGTATGGATGCCACATTTAGCCAGCGTACGTTTTCGTAGGATGTGAAGAGTGCTGACATGGTATGGATGTCGTGTTTGGATGGTATGTTTTTTGGGATGTGAAGCAGGGGTGATAATGCAGAATGCTACGTTTCATGTTTGGTGGGAGTTTCAATTAACACAGGCATGGTAAATTGAGGCATGAGTATTGAATTGATTTATTTATGCAGCAGGTGCTTTCAATTCAAGGATTTTCGGATGAAAGAAAGGTCAAGTCCACTTATGGTAGGGGCCATTACATAGAGCTATCTGCGAGAGAGCATTATATAATCAAGAGGACTTCCTGAGATCTTTGCCTCGACAGACGGGCATTGATTCAAGTAGGCCTGTGGAAAAACCCCATTTCTGGCCTCCTTAGCCAAAAACATTCTACAAAGGGAATATGAAGGTCTATGACGTGTCTATGCAAAAGGAAATCTTTATTTTATCTAAATCGTGTTTGAATTGATTATAGTCTCTTTCAATTTAGCAGAGTTATTGGATTGTTATAGTTTCAAGATCATTCCTGGCTATGGACTAGGTTCAATCTATAATGGTATTGGCTGGGAATATAATGGGTTCTCTTACATATCACCCCACAATAACAACTTCGAGTAGGCCTATGAACTCATTGAGCACATCAACACTACATCATATGGCATGAGTAGGTAGAATTTACTTCATGAGTAGGTAGAATTTACTTTAAATGGTGAAGTTATGGAGATTAGAATTAGTAAATTTATGAAAAATGAACCATTTATCAGTGCTTGAATTTCAAGTGTGCAAATATCCTTATTGCTAGGAAGCAATCTCTGCAACATTTTCTAGAAAAACGCAAGGAGGGGTAATTAATTGACAACATCATCATTTTTAAGTTCCTTGTGAATTTTGCAGCCTGTTTTTTTTCTCCTATTTGTATCATTCATTTATACATCCATCCACTTGCATATTGAATAGTGTAGCTTCACATATCAAGGTGTTCATGGTGAAGCAACTCACAAAAGATGGTTTTTTTGCATAAGCATATCTTGGATTTTCAAATCTATAGTTCTAGCGTACGTTGAGACCACCAAATTCAGACATAGTCATTGGGTCATTGGCTGGAGTGATGGAAAGCACCTTGTAAGATCATAATTTAAAATTATCTACATTACATAAAAACAAATTATAATCGGCAATAAAAAATAATGGCTTGAAGTGATGGCAAGCACGTTGTATTAAAGACCAATTGTAATAACTAGACAATAACCTTAGTAACCACTGTTGATTTTTGTGCCTCACACATTTTGTATTTCAACAGTTATTATGAAATACAAAAAGAATAATGGGAGTGTTGTTTTTCTAAGTAACGATTATATAAGCTGAGGTGTGTGCGTTTAAAAGGAAATCGATACTTGGTTTCTCAGATTTTTGCTTTCTGGTGTGCTCTCTTCAAAAGAAAAAAAGCAAAACGTGTGTTGAGTTTGGATTAGTCGCTCGTGATGTATATAATGGATTAGCTGTAATTATAAAAATTTGTAACTTTCAAATCATAATATTTAACAATGAAAATAATTTATATTCATTAATTTATTATTACAATGATA
Source organism: Picea glauca (assembly GCA_000966675.3). Classification (NCBI taxonomy): domain Eukaryota; kingdom Viridiplantae; phylum Streptophyta; class Pinopsida; order Pinales; family Pinaceae; genus Picea; species Picea glauca. The sequence continues at coordinate 277,306 of JZKD02S0486275.1, read as the reverse complement.
TAAAATATATTTTTTATTATAATTTTTATAATTTTTTATTATTTTAATTTTAATTTATTGAAATATTACATTAAATTTTAATGACCATAACCCTAAATTGAAACCTTACCCTTAATCTTATTATAAAACCTATTGATATGGTCTATGGGCGTATATGAACCACCTTTATAATGCGGTTGTGCTAGTATTTATGAAATATTTATGCCCATAAGCATATACCTATTGCAAATGGCAAGATTTAATAGGTTTTTAATTACAAAAGAGATGTTAATGGACACGATTTCATATGGTCTTAATATTCTTCTTCATCACAATAAACAAAGGGATGTGATTTCAACCATTAACATCCTTGCATGACAAAAGATGTGTGTTCATCATTAAAAATGGGGATTAGGGTGATTAGCATAATAATTGCATATTATGTTATTAATGTCTAAAGCTAATAATTGCATATTATGTTATTAATGTCTAAAGCTTGTTTACGACCCATTAATATTTTATAAAGTCTTTTATTGTTGATGGGGTGAGTGGGGCAAGGGTTTTATGGCACCATTTTCCTTGGATGCGAATAATGCCATGATCGGTATGGTATGGATGCCACATTTAGCTAGCGTACGTTTTCGTGGGATGCGTAGAGGGTGAGAAATATCCAACCTGCTACACATCATTGAATGTTGCGGCAAGTGGATTATAGGTTGTCGGATCTGAATTTCTTTTAGATCTGATCGCTTATAAACCACATGACACAACATTCAATACTACGTAGCAGGCTGTATATTGGCCACACTAGCATGGTATGGATGTCGTGTTTGGCCGGTACGATTTCTAGGATGTAAAGTAGGTGTGATAATTCAAAATGTTATGTTTCATGTTTGGATGAAATAAAGGTTGAGTCCACTCATGGTAGGGGCGATTACACGGAGCTCTCTGCTAGAGGCATTATATATTCGAAAGGACTTCGTGACATATTTTCCTCCACAAATGAGCATTGATTCGAGTAGGATTGTGGAAAAACCCTATATCTTCTATATCTTCTACAAAGGGAAGATGAAGGTATATGATGTCTCTGTGCAAAAGGAAAGTTTTATTTTATCTAAATCGTGTTTGAATTTATTATAGTTTCTTTCATTTTAGCGGAGTTATTGGATTGTTATAGTTTCAATAATCATTCCTAGCTATGGACCAGGATCAAGCTATAATGGCATTGGCCGGGAATATAATGGGTTCTACTACATCTCACTCCACAACAACAACTTCGAGTAGGCCTTTGAGCTCGTTGAGTACATCAACACTCCATCATATGGCATGTGCAGGTAGAATTTACTTTAAATGGTGAAGTTATGGAGATTAAAATTAGTTAAGTTATGAAAAACTAACCATTTATTAGTGCTTGAATTTCAAGTGTGCAAATATCCCTATTGCTAAGCACCAATTTCTGCAACGTTTTCTGAAAAAAACATAAGTATGGGTAATTAATTGACAACCTCATCATTTTTAAGTTCCTTGTAAATTTTGCAACTATGTTTTTTTTTTCTTTTTTCTTTTTTCCTTGTTTCTTTTTTCCTTGTTTGTATCATCCATTTATACATCCATCCACTCATAGATTGAATATGGAGGCTTCACATCTCAAGGTGTTCATGGCTAAGCAGCTCACAAAAGATGGGTTTTCTGCATCAGCATATCTTGGATTTTCAAATATGCAATTATGGTGTAAGATGAGACTGTCAATTCAGACACGGTCTTTGGTTCGTTGGCTAGAGCAATGGCAAGCACGTTGTAAGATAATAATTAAAAATTATCTAAATTACATAAAATAATTGTAATCCGTACGGAGACCAATAAAAAATAATGACTTGGAGCGATGGAAAGCACATTGTATCTCCTTAGTAACCACTCTTCATTTTTGTGCCTCACACATTTTGTATTTCAACAATTATTACATGAAATACAGAAAGAATAATGGGAGTGTTGTTTTTTAAAGTAGTGGTTATATAAGCTGGGGTGTGTGCATTTAAAAGGCAATAGATACTTTCTTTCTCATTTTTGTGCTTTCCGGTGTGCTCTCTTTATAAGCAAAAAACAAACCGTGTGTTGAGTTTGGCTTAGTTGCTCCTGATTTATATAATGGATTAATTATAATTATAAAAATTTATAACTTTCAAATCATAATATTTAACAATGAAGGGAATTTATATTAATTAATTTATTATTAGAATGATATAAAGTATATTTTTTGTTATAATTTTTAAAATTTTATATTATTTTAATTTTAATTTATTAAAATATTGTATTAAATTCTATTGATCATAACTTTAATTTGAAACCTTAACTTTAATCTTATATTTATTATAAAATTGATTGATATGTTCTATTTATCTATATCAACCACCTTTATAATGTGGTTATGTTAGTATTTATGAAATATGAAATAAACATTACTACAATGGACTCAATTAATGTGTCCTTAGATAATCTCATCATGATCTCTTTCTACATATGAATTGGGTCCAAACGTCCAACTTCCCATATAATCCAGATAATAAAGTTCCTCCACTTCTAATTTCTCTCCATTCAATCCATAACACCCAACTCTCTATGACTGTCTGAATGTGAATGTGGACTTTCTCTAACTGCGAATATGAAAATTAACAGGGAGGAGCAAAAGAAAAATAAGATATATGAAAGGATAGAATAGGCGCATCCTACCACACGACTCTTTTGATGGCCATAGATGGAAAAAGATGAAAGAAAGATATCTAATAAATTAGGGCCAAGAGTGGGCATAGAAGCCATGCCATCTGAGATCTGCAAGAAGCGCTTTTGACCAAATCTGTACCATTGGTAATCCCACAATGATGGGTGGTTGTAGTGAATCTCCATGAAGAGATCATATGATATGATATATCAAGAGTTTTCAATGAAATGCAAGCTTAAAAGATCTTGGCAAGGACATCTAGTTGTTCAAAGCATGCATCTAGTTGATGAAGCCATTATCAATCATTAGACCATGCAACGACCCACCAATGATTATATTGTTGCATGGTACATAATATCTGCCCTATGAACATCACCATGTACATCTACGTCATGGAGGATTACAAAATCCTATATAAATCATACGTCCAAAATCTGTACAACATCCTAGCTAAGCTTAATCGGATTGATAACTTTGATCAATCAACATAGATTAATCACCATAGTGCACCTTCTTGACATTAAACACACTCTTGCTAATATCAATAAATGTTCATGAACAATTGGAGACCCGGGCAAATCTTTTGAGGCCACGATCAACCTCAATCTCTATTCTCTTCTCTGCAATAATATAGAGAAGAATGACCATGAATCCAAAAGTTTTTATGTTTACATGTTAATTTTTTAATTGAGTTTAGCTTGGGTTGTTCAAAGGAATATTTTTTTTCTTTCCTATCTAGGTTCAATTCTTTTCAGTAACATGTTAATCTCTTAACATGGATATCATTCTCGAAATAAGGAGATTCTTAGAATTGAATTGAATTACACGATATGCATTGATTCAAGCCAACTTGGTTTCTTTTAACTCCCATACCGACTTGGTTTCTTTTAACTCCCATTTCTAGACCAAACATAGGTTCCATTCCTCTCATACATAACCAAATTCCAATATCAAATTATTCTAGTCAATCTTATTATAATTTCTAGCATCCAATATGATTGACTTGATTTGTTTTTAACTCCCATTGCTAGACCAAACATAGATTCCATTCCTATCATACATAACCAAATTCACATTTTATGTTCTTCAGAATTTCACTATCCTCTATCTATTCATTGCTCTCTATTAGCCACCCATACTATGGTTTGCTCCACAATGTATGTAGACAAACCAAATCAGAACCTACCATTTGTTAGCCCCCTTAGGTTAAAATAATATAATTGTGAAGCTCTGATTTCATGATATTTTGGTTTGTAAAGTATGATAGAAAACATACAAATGTTGAAAGTGGATTGGAAGAAGCCATGGCAGGGAATTTTCAAGGTTCAAATATATTTTGTACAAATGCTAAGTAATGGACAACAAGTATAGTCTATGGGAGGAATTTTATACTTCCATTTTATAAATTTTCACATATCTATATGAGAGAGGTGTTTAGCATATTATAATATTGAAATGAATTTCCAATTTATCAAGTAGTCATTTTGCTATCATTTTGATAATAGGTTGTGGGAGATTTTCCATGGAATCATGATACTCTATGGAACCATACACACTAGCATCAATTTCGAAAAGGGAAACCTCACATGGAAACATTGATAGTTTAGCTATTGACCTCTCTAATCGTGAGAATGAGATTCAAAAAACTCAATCATAATAATTCATAGTGTTTGTTAATGGCCCCTCGTTAATGATCCATGGCTTCCTTGGTCACAATGTAGTGGGCACAAAAATACATCAACCATGCATTAAATAATGTGATGGTTCTCGCACAACCCCGAAGGACTATCTAAACAAGACAATAAAAAACACTTTCAAGGAAGTTGATTACCACTTGGACGTAGTTACAATTATGATCGTGACAGTATAAAGCTATAGGAAAATCTAGATGAGGATGTGTGGCACAATACATGAATTTAGTTGGTCTTCTTACTATATTTGGGCATATCCTTGGAGGGAAAACTTGTGGATACAATTCATACTATTCTTGGAGGTGTATATTTATTTATTTCATGGTGTTTTGGAATAGTCCAAACCCTAATTTTCCTTTCTCTCCATGGATTTGTTTTGTTGGAGGTTTCCCACTTAATGTTTTGGAGTTTGACTACTTCATCTTGTAAATTCATCCATGGAGTTGGTTGCCTTGGGATTTGAACATGTGGATTGGTAGCATGCATCTTGTGGACCACTTTATATATTTGGAGTTGGTTATGGAACATTCTCCTAAGAAGAAGATTTTCTTGTTATATCTCTCATGCACCTTGGACGACGCACTTTGTGAGCCATTCTAGGTGGAACCTTGAGCAAATCCTCCTAGATTGAAGATTATTTTATTATATTTTTCATGCATCCATTCTCGGAGGGTGAATTCTATGTGGACCCATTTAGCATTTGACTTGGTGTAATACCTATTTCTAGATGTGCATCCTCTCTTGGAGGTTATTGTTTCATATTATTTCCTATTTTTGGATGAGAGTGACCTCCCTTGAAGAGGACAGATTCCACATGATCTAGATTTTATAGAGAGTGAAATGAAATGCATGAGTCATAGTCATCATTGTCATAATACTCTACAGCTATAAAGGAGGAAGAAAAGTTCATATCATAATCACATGTGTTGAGTTTGGAAAAAAAGAAAAAAAGCCACTCATTGTCATAATACTCTACAACTATAAAGGAGGAAGAAAAGTTCATATCATAATCACATGTATTGAGTTTGGAAAAAAATAAAAAAATAAAAAAAGCAAAGGATGTGTTGAGTTTGGCTTCGTTGCTCTTGATGTATATAATGGATTAACTATAATTATAAAAAATTATAACTTTCAAATCATAATATTTAAGAATGAAAGAAATTTATATTAATTAATTTATTATTAGAATCAACCACCTTTATAATGTGGTTGTGCTAGTATGTATGAAATATTTACGCCTATAGGCATACACCTATTGGCAATGGCTAGATTTAATGGGATTTTAATGGACACGATTTCATATGGTTTGAATATTCTTCGTCATCACAATAAATAAAGGGCTATAATTTCAACCATTAACTTCCTTTCATGACAAAATATGTTCGTTCATCATTAAAAATGGAGATTAGGATGATTAGAATAATAATTACAGATTTTGTTATTAATGTCTAATTTTTTTTTACTATCTTGAGGCCTGTTAATATTTTTATAGATTCTTTTATTGTTGATGGAGTGAGTGGGGAAAGGGTTTTATGGCCACGTTTTCCTTGGATGTGAATAGTTCCATGATAAACATGGTATGGATGACACATTTAACCAGCGTATGTTTTCATGGGATGCAAAGAGTATCGATATGGTATGGATGTCGTGTTTGGCTAGTACGTTTTTTGGGATGTGAAGCAGGCGTGATAATGCAGAATGCTACGTTTCATGTTTGGCGAGCGTTTCAATTAACGCAGGCATGCTAAACTGAGGAACTTGTAAATGTGTTGAACCTGCACATAATATATCTAGCTAAAAAATAATACACACATTTGCAGAGAGAATTTGAGAAAGAAGAAGAAGAAGAGAAAGAATGAAAAAATTATCATTAACCGTTGTGAATAATGAATAGTTTACACATGATATACTCTGTATAGCTCAATGAGTGCACACTGGAGGTGAACCAATGTGCCATAGTAGTGGTCTAGAGTGATATGGACACACACCAACAATTACGGGAGTGAACTGCCACCTAATCTAGTCTCTTAAGCAGTTACGGGAGTGATCTGCCACCTAGTTGAGTTAACTAGTCAACTAGTCTCCAGTTAACTGACTGAACAAAGAGTAGTGAGGAGTTAACTCAGGGAATCAAGGCTAATGCGCCATTTTGGTGATGATCCCAAGGCAAGGCCGAATTATCATGGTGATGATCCCAATGTTGCATGGTGATAAAACCAATGCAACATCTAAACTCAACTCAACTAATCAAACTGAAGTGTCAACTGAAAGAGAATATTCTCCCCTAAAATATAGGAGATTGGATAATGACTAATTATGACTAATAAACAAGGAAAAATCTTAGGAAAAACAAATCCTAGGTGTGTGTGAAGTAACTCCAACACCCCCCCTGAACATCACTATGGTGAAAATAAAGAATGGGTCTCGACAACGAGGCCATGTTAGGTACCCAAATACAAAAAATACACTGAAAATAAAGTGAGGAAAGAGGGAAACCCCCCCCCTCAAGGTACAATGTATGTAAAAATAAGAACTACAGTTGGTAGGAAACTGCGTCCTCAACTCCAAGACGACTTCGCAGAGAATGGGACTTTTTCTTAGTGAAGGTCTTGGTGAAGATGTCTGTTGTCTGTTTTGCTGAAGGACATAGTTGTAAGTCAATGATCCCCTCGTGTACTAAGTCCCAGATGTAGTTCATGTGGATATCAATGTGCTTCATCCACTGCCTCTAAACTAGATCTCTGCATAACTTCAGAGTGCTCTGGTTGTCACACCAGATGATGATCGGCCGATGAAACTAAATTCCCAACTCAGTGAGAAAATGTTGTTGCCACATAGCCTGAATGGTTATCTCAACTACCCCTCTGTACTTTGCCTCAGCTGAATATAGAGCAATGGCAACTTGCTTCTTTCTCGACCAACAGATAGGCCTAGAACCAAGACTGTGTGAGTAACCAGATATGGACTTGTGATCAGTACTATCGCCAACCCAATCACAATTAGTAAATATATAATGTAGATTTTTCTGCATAATGAATCCCAAAGGTGATGGTGCCCTGTACGTATCAAAGGATACACTTTGAAGCTTTCCAATGTAACTCATGTGGCTCCTGCATGAACCTGGAAATTGCGCCAACTACATATGAGACGTCTAGTCTGGAGTGTGTGAGATATAACAAGCTACCCACTAGCTATCTGTACAGTGTGTTGTCAACCAGTGGAGTCTCCCCGCCAACCTCAAGTTTGAATCCTGATAGGAAAGGAGTCGGAGTAGACTTGCAGTCTAACATGTGAAATCTCTCAAGGAGATCTCGTGCATACTTAGCCTGAGACAGTTTGATGGCTGATGCATCTTGACTGATCTCGAGTCCAAGGAAGAAGTGTAGTGAACCCATTTCTATCATCAAAAACCTATCATGTAGAATCCTCTTGACTGCAACAATCACTGAAGTCGAGCACCTAGTGATCAACAAATCATCAACATATAGAACTAAAATTAGAAGTGAATCAACTGTCCTGAGCATGTAGACATTTGGGTCTGATTTACATCGTATAAAGTTCTATGACAACAAGTAGGATTCCATCTTGGCATACCATGCCCTCGAAGCCTGCTTGAGGCCATAAAGGGACTTCTTTAGTCGACAGACCAAAGATGAGTCCTGCATAAATCTCTGGAGCTGCTCCATATAGATTTCCTCAAAGAGATCACCATGAATAAATCCATTATTCACATCCATCTGATGGACTTCCCATCCTTTGGTTGCCGCAATGGCAAGTGCCAAACATATGGAATCCATCTTCACTAATGGAGCGAAATTCTCATCATAGTCAATACCATGAACCTGCTAAAATCCTTTGGCAACAATCCTGGCTTTGTATCTGCTAATATGTCCATCCGCTACGCTCCTGGTCCTATAGAACCATCTGAATCTGAAAATTTTCCTCCTAGAAGGAAGGGGAACCAGATTCCAAGTCTGGTTCTTGATGAGGGAGTTGTACTCCTCCTGCATGGAGGATTCCCAAAAAGGATTTCCAGCAGCCTTGCCATAGGACTGTGGATCTGAATATTGAACCAAGAAAATATGCCTGGAGGGAAATGGTTCAGTGGTAGTGAGTGCAACAGGAGGCTCCTCGAAATCAGATCAATTCCTCCTAGTATCGGTTGGATCACCAACAAGATCCCCTGCATCCTGAAGAGTAGTCTATGCCCACTTGGGCCTCTGCTTTGGCTCTGCAACTACTTCTGGATGCTATGACTTTGCATCTAAATGTACTAACTCTGGATCTGAATCTGAATCATCTGAGTCCTCTGAATTAGAACTCTCACCTGAACAAGAGTTGACATGTGCGTGCTCATCATCTAAGACAAGTGGAAGAGTGAAGGTGTTTTCATGTGGCTGTTGGTGTACATGCGAGACACTTTCCTCGAATTGGACACTATGCTCAATGATGAGTCGGTCCGAGGAAATATCAATAAGCCGATATCCATTCACACAGTCGGGGTATCCAACAAAAATGCACTCATTGTTCTGTGGATCAAGTGCCTTCCTCTTTTCAGAGGGAATCCTGGCCCATGCACGTGAACCGAAAAATGCGAAAGTGGGTCACTTCTAGTTTGAGGCCGCTCCAAGCCTCGTAGGGGGTCTTATCCTTGACAGATCTATGTGGAGATATTTTTTGGATGTATGTTGCACAATTAAGTGCTTCAACCCATAGTCTCTTTGGTAGTGACTTTGCATGCAACATGCAAGATTCCATCTCCTTTAGAGATCGGTTTTTCCGCTCGGCAACTCTGTTTTGTTGTGGAGTATAGGGAACTATGTGCTGCAACTGAATCCATGCCTCATGGAAAATATTATGGATCTCATGATTTACATACTCTCCCCCATTATCAGTTTGGAGGAATTTGATCTTCTTTCTAGACTATGTATCAACCAAGGCTTTGAAATCTTTGAGGTGTTGAAAGACCTCGAATTTTTGCCTAAGAAAGTAGATCCATGTAAAACGTGAGAAATCATCAATAAAAATGAGAACAAACCTCGCTTTGTTGATGGATGGATGCGGAAAAAGACCCATGAGGTCACTGTGGATCAGATCTAAAGGTGTGGAAGCTTGCTGAGACTTTCCTTTGTCAAATTTCTCTTGAGGGTGTTTCTCGAGAACACATCCCTCACACACTCCCTTGGAGAAATGGATGTCTGGTAGACCATCAACCAATATTTTCTTTCTAAGATGTTGCATGTATCTGAAATTCAAATGTCCAAACCTTGCATGCCATATCCTACTCCTTTCATCAACATGAGTAAGTAGTAAAGCAGAATCATGTTCAATGAATTCAAAAAATGTATACAATCTAGACTAATGATTTACCTCACCGGTAGAAACCTTGGAGTTGGTTTGCATGTCATATATGTCCATGGAATTTGGTGTGAATATGAATTTATTTCTGGTGCTAGAATTCGTCATCTGATACATGGTGAGAAGGTTGACAGAAAGCTTGGGAACGTGCAACATGTTTTCGAAGCTTCCGTTGGTGAGTTCAATCCTTCCTTTTCCGGTGACTTTGACAAAAGAGTTTTCCCCCATAAGAATAAGATAACCTTTGCATGCATCCAATGAAGAATATACTTCTTTTGATGTATCCATATGATGTGATGCTCTTGAATCAATGATCCAAGCATCAGGAGAGGAGTTGATTGCAATCAAGGCAAGGCTAGAATTGTCTTTCTTGGAATTCAGATCTTCTGGATTCTTCTTCTTGGCACCCTTGGGGGTGCGATCTCCATGGTTTTTTTGTTGAAGTATTTGAGACATCATATATACATTTTTTTTGCATGCATGCAGATTCTGAATGGAATCCTTTGTGATAGTATGTGCATCTCTCTCCTTTTGTTCCCTTTTCTCCTTTGGATCTAGAGGCATCGGTGAAGGGTTTTGTGTACCCTTACTTCTTCGGATGTGAATGAGCTTTCCATTTATCTTTATCTTTAGATTTATAATATTTTTGGCTGTCATCATGCATAATGAGTGCATGCACCCTTGGGCCTTTGATTGTGCCCATGTTTATGAGCTTAGTTTTCTCTTGTGTCAGGGTTTCGATAAAGTCCTCAAGAGAAGGCATCTTCCAGGTGGCTCCAGAGGTGAATATGACAGTATGGAATGTGGATACAAATATAGGAATTCAGGACTAGGCTTGGAGAGAATGGTGAGAACCATTTTTTTCTCCTCCTTCGATTTATCAACCCTGCAAGCTTTGAGTTGCGATAGTAAATCCTTGAATTTTGTAAATAAATCTTGGATATTCTTGAATATTTTGGATCCAATGTGAGCAGCTCCACCTCCAACATGTGTCCCCTCATATCATCCTGTTTTCCAAAGATCCCATTCAAGGTTGTCCAGGCTTCATTGGGAGTCTTACAGAAAGATATGTGAAAAAGGAGATCGAGAGAAATAAGACTGCAAATTGTTCTGAGTGCCTCATCCATGCGATTTAAATACTTGGATTTTTCTATGGCTGATGTTGGTTTTGTATTTGTATTCAAGGTTAACCTGTACAACCCTCTGGTTCAGAGATGTATGGCTATTTTCTCCTTCCATGCAAAATATTTGTAAGGTGTAAGAATGAAATCTTTTTGGAATTCCATCTTTCCGTTGTCTTCAATCTTTTGTACTTGCAAAAAATTTTGGTGTAGCTTTTGCTTAGCAGTCCATCGGCTCTGATACCACGTAAATGTGTTGAAACTGCACAAAATAGATCTATCTAAACAATAATACACACATTTGCAAAGAGAATTTGAGAAAGAAGAAGAAGAAGAGAAAGAATGAAAGAATTATAATTAATCGTTGTGAATAATGAATAGTTTACACATGATATGATTTGTATAGCTCAATGAATGCACACTAGAGGTGAACCAATGCAACATAGTGGTGGTATAGAGTGATCTGGACACACACCAACAATTAATGGAGTGAACTACCACCTAGTCTAGTCTCTCAGGCAGTTACAGGAGTGAACTCCACCTAGTGGAGTTAACTAGTCAACCAGTCTTCAATTAACTGACTGAACAAAGAGTAGTGAGGAGTTAACTCAGGGAATCAAGGCTAATGCGCCAGTTTGGTGATGATCCCAAGGAAATGTCTAATTATCATGGTGATGATCCCAATGTTGCATGGTGATAAAACCAATGCAACATCTAAACTCAACTCAACTAGTCAAATTGAAGTGTCAACTGAAAGAGAATATTCTCTAGGTGGAATATTCTCCCCTAAAATATAGGAGATTGGATAATGACTAATTATGACTAATAAACAAGGAAAAACCTTAGCGAAAATAAATCCTAAGTGTGTGTGAAGTAACTCCAACAGGAGCGAGTATTGAATTGATTTATTTATGCAACAAGTGCTTTCGATTCAAGGATTTTCAAATGAAAGAAATATTGAGTCCACTCATGGTAGGGGCCATTACATAGAGCTCTCTACTAGAGGAATTATATAATCAAAAGTACTTCCTAAGATATTTTCCTCAATAGATGGATATTGATTCAAGTAGGCCTGTGGAAAAACCCTATTTCTGGCCTCCTCAGCTAAAAATATTCTACAAAGGGAAGATGAAGGTCTATGAAGTCTTTGCGCAAAAGGTATGCTTTATTTTATCTAAATCATGTTTGAATTGATTATAGTCTCTTTCATTTTAACGAAGTTATTGGATTTTTATAGTTTCAATAATCATTCTTGGTTATGGACCATGCTCAAGATATAATGGTATTGAATGGGAATATAATGGGTTCTCCAACATCTTACCCTACAACAACAACTTCAAGTAGGCCTCTGAGCTTGCTGAGCACATCAACACTCCATAATATGGCATGCGCAGGTATAATTTACTTTAAATGGTGAAGTTATGGAGATTAAAATTAGTTAAGTTATGAAAAATCAACCATTTATCAGTGCTTGAATTTCAAGTGTGCAGATATCCCTATTGCTAGGCAATAATATCTGCAACATTTTCTGGAAAAGCGCGAGGGGTAATTAATTGACAACATCATCATTTTTAAGTTCCTTGTGAAATTTTCAACCATGTTTTTTCCCTGTTTGGATCATCCATTTATACATCCATCCACTCGTAGATTGATACGACAACTTCACATCTCAAGGTGTTCATGGCGAAGAAACTCACAAAAGATGGGTTTTTTGCATAAGCATATCCTTGATTTTCAAATCTGCAATTCTAGCGTACGTTGAGACCGCCCAATTCAGACAGTCTTTGGTTCATTGGCTGGAGTGATGGCAAGCACGTTGTAAGATCATAATTAAAAATTATCTATATTACATAGAAAACTTATAATTGGTACGAAGACCAATAAAAAATAATTGCTTGGAGCGATGGCAAGCACATTGTATCAAAGACCAATTGTAATAACCAAACAACAACCTTAGTATCCACTATTGATTTTTCTGCCTCACACATTTTTTATTTCAACGACTATTATGAAATACAGAAAGAATAATGGGAGTGTTGTTTTTTTAAGTAATGATTATATAAGCTAAGGTGTTTGAATTTAAAAGGGAATTGGTACTTGGTTTCTCAATTGTGTGCTTTCTGGTGTGTTCTCTTTATAAGAAAACAACAAAGTGTGTGTTGAGTTTGGCTTAGTCGCTCATGATGTATATAATGGATTAACTATAATCATAAAAACTAATAATTTTCAAATCATAATATTTAACAATGAAAGGAATTTATATTCATTAATTTATTATTAGAATGACATAATATATATATATATATATATATATATATATATA
>JZKD02S0486275.1:246858-264087 GCA_000966675.3 Picea glauca | reverse complement strand
CTAATTTATTGAAATATTACATTAAACTCTAATGAACATAACCCTAAACTGAAACCCTAACCCTAATCTTACTTATTTATTATAAAGCTGATTGATATGGCCATATCAATCGCCTTTATAATGTGGTTGTGATATTATTTATGAAATATTTACACCAATAAGCATACACCTATTGGAAATGGCCAGATTTAATGGGCTTTTAATTACAAATGAGATTTTAATGGACACGATTTCATATGGTCCGAATATTATTCATCATCACAATACATAAAGGGTTGTGACTTCAACCATTAACTCCCTTTCTTGACAAAATAGGTGTGTTCATCATTAAAAATGGGGATTAGGGCGATTAGCATAATAATTGCATATTATGTTATTAATGTCTAAATCTTTTTTACTATGTCGAAGCCCGTTAAGATTTTTATAGATTCTTTTACTATTGATGGGGTGAGTGGGGAAAGAGTGTTATGGCCATGTTTTCCTCAGATGAGAATAATGCCATGATCAATATGGTATGGATGCCACATTTAGCTAGCATATGTTTTCCTAGGATACGAAGAGTGCTGGCATGGTATGGATGTCGCGTTTGGCCAATATGTTTTTGGGGATGTGAAGTCAGTGTGATAATGAAGAATGCTATGTTTCATGTTTGGAAGGAATTTCAATTAACACAGGCATGGTAATCTGAGGCATGAGTATTGAATTGATTTATTTATGCAGCGAGAGATCTCGATTCAAGGATTGTCGGATGAAAGAAAGGTCGAGTCCATTCATGGTAGGGACCATTACACAGAGATCTCTACTAGAGGCATTATTTATTCGAAAGGACTTTGTGACATCTTTGCCTCGACAGAAGAGCATTGATTCAAGTAGGCATGTGGGAAACCGTTATTTATGGCCTCCTCAACTAAAAATATTCTACAAAGGGAAGATGAAGGTATATGACGTCTCCGTGCAAAAGGAAATATTTATTTTATCTAAATTGTGTTTGAATTCATTATAGTCTCTTTCATTTTAGCTAAGTTATTGGATTGTTATAGTCTCAATAATCATTCCTAGCTATGGACCAGGCTCAAGCTATAATGGCGTTAATTGTGAATATAATGGGTTCTCCTGCATCTGATCCCACAACAACAACTTATATTAGGCCTTTGAGCTCGTTGAGCACATCAACACTCCATCATATGACATGCATAGATAGAATTTACTTTAAATAGTGAAGTTATGGACATGAAAATTAGTTAAGTTATGAAAAACGAACCATTCATCAGTGCTTGAATTTCAAGAGGTAGATATCCCTATTGCTAGGCAACAATCTCTGCAATGTTTTCTGGAAAAGTGCAAGGAGGGGTAATTAATTGACGATATCATCATTTTAAATTCCTTGTGAATTTTGCAACCATGTTTTTTTTTTCCTGTTTATATCATCCATTTATACATCCATCCACTCATAGATTGAATAGGGTGGCTTCACATCTCAAGGTGTTCATGGCTAAGAAACTCACAAAAGATGGGTTTTCTACATAAGCATATCTTGGATTTTCAAAACTGCAATTTCGGCGTACGTTGAGACCGCCCAATTCAGACACAGTCTTTGGGTCATTGGTTGGAGCGATGGAAAACACATTCTAAGATAACAGTTAAAAATTATTGACATTACATAAAATAATTATAATCGGTATAGATACCAATAAAAAATAATGGCTTGGAGCGATGGAAAGCATGTTGTATCGGAGACTAATTGTAATAACCTGACAACAACCTTAGTAACCACTCCTGATTTTTGTGCCTCACACATTTTTTATTTCAATAGTTATTATGAAATACATAAAAAATAATGGGAGTGTTGTTTTTTAAGTAACAATTATATAATCTGAGGTGTGTGAGTTTAAAAGACAATTGGTACTTGGTTTCTTAGTTTTTTTCTTTCTAGTGTGCTCTCTTTATAATAAAAAAACCAAAGTGAGTATTGAGTTGGGCTAAGTCGCTCCCGATCTATATAATGGATTAACTATAATTACAAAAATTTATAACTTTCAAATCACAATATTTAACAATGAAAGGAATCTATATTAATTAATTTTTTATGAGAATGATATAAAATATATTTTTTATTATAATTTTTTAAATTTTATATTATTTTAATTTTAATTTATTGAAACATTACATTAAAATCTAATGACCATAACTCTAATCTGAAACCCTAACCTTAATATTACCTATTTATTATAAAATTGATTGGCCTATATCAGCCACCTTTATAATGTGGTTGTGCTAGTATTTATGAAATATTTGCGTTAATACGCGTACACCTATTGGAAATGGCCATATTTAATGGGATTTTAATTATAGATGGGATTTTAATGGACATGCTTTCATATGGTCTATTCTTCTTTGTCACAATAAATAAATGGTTGTGATTTCAACCATTAACTTCCTTGCATGACAAAAAATGTTTGTTCATCATTAAAAAAAGGGGATTAGGGTGATTAGCATAATAATTACAGATTCTATTATTAAGTTCTAAATATTTTTTAGTGTGTTGAGGCTCATTGAGATTTTTATAGAGTCTTTTACTGTTGATGGGGTGAGTGGGGTAAGGGTTTTATGGCCATGTTTTCCTCGGATGTGAATAGTGTCGTGATCAACATGGGATGGATGACACATTTATACAACATACGTTTTCGTGGGATGCGAAGAGTGGTGGCATGGTATGGATGTTGCGTTTGGTTGACACATTTTATGGGATGTGAAGCATGCGTGATAAATGAAAAATGCTATGTTTCACGTTTGGCGTGTGTTTCAATTAATGTAGGCATGGTAATCTGAGACATGAATATTGAATTGACTTATTTATGCAACATGTGATTTCGATTCAAGGATTGTCAGATGAGAGAAAGGTCGAGTCCACTCATGGTATGGGAAGTTACACAAAGATCTTTACTAGAGGTGTTGGCACCAGGCCGAAAGGGAAAGAAGAACGATCATGGGAAAGAAAGCGTGCAGAAAACTGAAGTAACAACTGGCAAAAGAAAAACACGCACGCATGCAAGAAAGCGTGCACAAAATAAAGCAACAACTGGAGGAATAACAACACGTGCATGGGAGAAAGACCTAACGTAATAAGGGTTAGGGTTTTTGTAATATTCTGTAAAAGGATGAAGAGCCTGAAATGTATAAATATAGATACGAAAATATCATATAGGGGGGGTTACTATTGTTAGATGTATGAACCGATTTTGTAAGCTGTTGAGCAAAGAAGATGTGAGGGAAGGTAGATCTTAGGATTAGACCATAGGTTGTAGAGCCTGGTGCGATCTAGTTCACCTCACATAGATCTTACACAGTTTTGTGGAGAATTGTAAGCGCGTGGCACCAGGAATACAAAACTGCCATAATAAAAGAGCCAAGAGCCAAATCTTTGTGGACGTAGCCTAGGAGGGGGTGAACCACGGTAAAACTTGTGTAATGGGTTGAATGTATGCATGTCTCTACTTTCTTTCAGCAATTAATGGTTAAGCTTGATGAATGAGTTAATACATTGTTATGAATCTATTTATACTTTGTCAGAATTAAACTATGGGATATACGTAGACGACTTCAAGGGATAAGTAGTTTACCTTGCACCTCATGGTACTTGGATTTAATCAAGAAACCCCTATCCCCTACTATGTCCTAGGTTGTAAACACCTGAGTCTTATAGTCACCCATTTAAAGCTATCTCAGGTGAGACTGCACAGTACCTATCGGGTGTTGTGTTGCCTCCTGGTTTACCAGGAGGGCCGATAGTTTTAGAGGCTTTTTTGGAACCCTGAATGACATGAACCCTGGATCAATAACTCAGATAACCCAAGAAGAGAAATAGTAAACCAAAAAATGGTTTTGTTGTCGTGTTAAGAGGAACAAGAGAGGACTGAGTAGATGAGATGGAATGAATAAGAACCGAAGGAGTGGAATAGAAGAGCAATGAGCCATTATAAGGGAATGTTGAGACCTTGGAACCCCACGAGAGAAGAGGTCAAGGGATGGTTGAGAACTAAAGATATAGAGTTCACACAGAAAGACAATAGAAACCCCAGGATCACACCGTGTAAATACTTGGATAAATATGTATTTACGGATTTACATGAAGTCTTTTTCTGTGATTTTCCACATCTACTACAAGAGTGGATCTTAAGGTTAAAGTATAACCATGTGATGAACTAGGTTTGACATCTATATTGGACTCCAGTACAGATCCAACAGCTGCAACAGGCGAACAACAAATTCACTTGCGCAATCGAATTTTGGCTTGACAGTATTGTGGCAGGATTTATCAAAGAATTTGTGGTAGACACAACAAAGTCATATAGCACAGCTGAGAAAGAGTTCCTACGAGGACCCAGAGGAAGGTACATTTGATCAATGTATACTTCTATCAAGATATTTATATATAACAAAGGTGTAATGACAATGGAATCAAACAACTAGACTTCCCTGTGTGCAT
This sequence comes from Picea glauca, assembly GCA_000966675.3. Lineage (NCBI taxonomy): Eukaryota > Viridiplantae > Streptophyta > Pinopsida > Pinales > Pinaceae > Picea > Picea glauca. The sequence continues at coordinate 259,601 of JZKD02S0486275.1, read as the reverse complement.
GAGGGAAGGGGGGAAGCACTGATAGAGAGAGGAGGAATGGAAGGAGGGCAGGAGAAAGAGAAGAAGGAGGAGGAACCCTTGGACCCGATCTTGATGGATGACAACCAGCTTAAGTGTATCTTGGCATCATCAGGAACGATGCGTAGCGGAGCACCCTACCAATATAAGGTGAATACAGGAAGAGAGTTGTAGCCGAGAGGGAGGGCTTGGCAAGCAATGAGGAAGAGGTAGAGGATCTTTGGGCTATGGAGCAGGTTGAAGAAATCATGTGCACCATGTATGAGAGGAAAACAAGAGGCCCAAGAAAAGGAAGAGAAGGAAACCATCCCTTTCATATTAATGTCAGTGTGGAACCCATAAACCCATGTGCGACGAATACACCAAACAAAAAACCAATGTTTAGACAACCAAAGTTCGGAGGAAGTCCAAAAGTAGGAGGTACACCTACACAAAGAGAAAAAACTGGAGGAGCCAGTTCAAGAAACCTTAGTCACATATCTACATCGCGCGGAGGAGGGAGTAGCTCGGTATTTGGAATGGTAGGACATGATCCTACTATAAGATTACTAGAGTTTCGAGGAGAAGCAATAGAAGACCCTGAGAAGCATCTGTTCATTTGCGCAAATATCTGGGAAGCAAAGAAGATCACTAATGAATACACCAAACTCGTGCAACTAGCGATCACGCTAAGAGACCGAGCACTAGACTAGTACATGACTCTAGACACGAACAGTGTTCCTGGAACGACAAGGACACTGGGCGACATTAAGAAATTATTGATAAATGAGTTCCAGAAGCTGAGCTCAGAATATCAATACATGAATGAGATGATTGAAATAATACAGAAACCCAAAGAATCAGTATGGGAGATTGATCAAAGGTTCAAGTGATTAAAAGGGAAGTTAAAATACCTTATGACCGATATGCAACATCAACACCTATTTATCAACTCACTACTCCCACTCTTAAAATATCCATTACGACAACAGAAGTTTCAGATGTAGGCAGAGGCTCTGCAGGCAGTGTTGCAATCGGAAGAGAATCGGTACCAACAGATGGACCCATCTATCGAAGAATTGTAAGAGGATCTGAAGAACTTAACATTTCAGCTGAACCAGAATAAGAAAAAGGAAAAACGAGAAGCAATTTGGTTCACTACCTGTAGGACGGAAGGACACCATAAGAATGAATTCCCAACACTCACATAGTATATGGTGACAGGGATGCCAAAACCACTACCATAGGGAGGATTATGGTACAAAATATGCAAGAAATCGAGTCATGACTCTTACCACTGCATGATGATGCAGAAATACCAAACAATTCCAAAGAACTCATATTGCACCTTTTGTAAGTTAGTCGGCCATGACGACAAATATTACAGAACTATGGAGCTGATGAGGGAAAGAAAATTAGACACATACAGGGTATAAGAAGAAATGATGACTAGGAAAGCAACACCACATTTCACTCAAGCCCCAACCCCATACAACACCGTGCAACAACAGTACAATAATGTTTTGCAACAGTACAATAACGCGCATCCATAGTACAACCTGACACAACCCCAGTACAATACCGTGCAGTATAATCAGGCACCACGGTATAATGCACCATGAGGAGATCATGCAGTATGTAGAGGAGTAGGACGAGCTAGAGGAGGTTTTGGACACGATAGAAGACTAGTCACATGTCACAATTACCAGCAACCAGGACATTATGCACGGGAGTGCCCACTGCCACCAACGACTTGTATCTATTGTCGTGCATCGGACCATGCTACGGAGGAATGCCCAGCATTAATTGTAAAGATCCAGGAAAAAAGGAATCAAAATAACCATAATGTTCAGTGGAATTCAGCCAAAGCAAGGGATGACGGCTGGAACATCAACATAGTCACTCGAGGAGGAACGAAAACAGGAAATGACGTAGTTCGACAGGAACCAGTGCAGAACCAATGGGTAAATAAGAACATTGACCCCAAGAAGAAGTTCGATGCACATAAGGAGAAGGAGATCTTTACAGAAGCCCGATAAGAATTCCAGAAGGAAAAAATTGCGTCGATTGCACAACAGAGCAAGGAAGCTCTAGAATATGACATGATGTCATCATTGTACCATACCAAAAGAATACAACCCAAGGAACAAGTAAGTACTATCAAAGACTTTTTGCAATCATGCATCAAAATGTTAAGTGATCCTTCATCTGTCAAAATATTGCAAAAAATCCAAGAAAAATGTAGCAGCGAGACATAACAGAAGCCATAATTGAAAACTATCAACCACCTACACACAAGAAGAAGAACAAGTAGGGAATTTAGACTAAATGCTAACACAGGGGATTTAAATATGGGAGATATTATACTAGATCTAGGATCTAAAGTGAATGTACTACCAAAAGCTACATGGAAATGCATGGGAGAACCTACACTGGGATACTCAACTGTTCAATTAAAGCTAGAAAACCAACATAGATTCCTACCAATAGGTAGACTGATAGGAGTGACAGTAGATATGGATGGTGTGTGCACTAAGGTAAACTTTGAATTCATCGAAATAGTAGACGACACCACAATTTACCCGATGCTACTTGGTCTGGATTGGGCGTTCGATAACCATGCCATAATCAACTTAAAAACTAGAAAAATGACATTTGAATCAGGGGACTACAGGGTCATAGCCCCGCTCGACTCATCAGAAGGTGAGAGGTTTGTAGAACTCACTTGTCTGGATTTAGAAGAGATTGACCAATTGTACACAACAACTGCGTGCGATGTGGACTACATAAACCCAATTGCAGACGGGGTACTCAGTTGGCGGAGCATTACTTCATGTACAACAGACTCAGACACCGGGTTAGAAAATTGTCAACAAATAATATATTAAGTATCCACGAGAAGGTGTGCCAGAACAGACCACACAGTAAGGTGGATTGGCACAAAAGAACCACCCAGTTTTCACGGGATAAATGATTTGGAAAATTTCTTGACACAATATGAAGATGAAGTATTAGAAAACCAGAGATTTCTAGCACTGGATTTATCACTAAAGGCTACACCTGCAAGATGGTGGGGTGCACACAAAGAGACTATCATATATTGGTACCAATGTAAGCAATTACTACACATCAGGTTTGGTGAAAAACAAATAGGTAACAAACAACAGAAATATGACAGACTAGGCACACAAACAGAACACTTGGAGGCGTGTAAAACATTGTGGAAAATGACGCCACCAGAGGAATGGTCTCACCACTTCATTCATACTTTAGAGGGCATACCAGTGAATTGGTATACAGACTAGGAAATGCATAAAGAAACCAAGACATGGGCCACACTCCAACAGAACTTTACAGTCACTTTCTCATTCAAGCATGAGAACCCCAACATAGACGCGGCCCTGAAACGGATCAGAAACATCATATTCATTAAAGAATCAGAAGTGGAAGCTGTCATAGAGGTACAATAGCGAAATAAGTAGACAGTCAAGGATCTACTGTCATGCTACCACGTATAGGAGGAAGCACCAGATGAAGATGATCCGTGTGATATTCAGATCGAAGAAGTTGAAGGTGAGAGAGATGTGGAAGGACCACCCTTAGAGTCAGAGGTCATGTCTACACCAATTAAGATAAAGAAGGTTAACATAGGGACTGTCGAGCAACCCAAAATGGTCAGCATTGGATATTACTGGGACGAACAGACACTAGAAAGCATCACAGAATTGTTGCGTGAATACAACGACCTTTTTCCCACAACATTTACAGAGATGAAAGGCATAGCTGGAGAATTAGGAGAAATGAAGATACCACTCAGACCTGATGTGAGACCCATTAAAAAATGACCATAAAGATTGAATTCCATATATAAACATAAAGGTAAATATGAGATCGACAAGATGCTCGAGGCTGACATCATTGAACCAATCGAAGAATCATAATGGATAAGCTTGATGGTAGTACAAGACAAGAAACAGAGAAGAGGGATCAGGATATGCGTCGACTTGAGGAAGTTTAACTATGCAGGCCTACACGACCCATTCCCCACACCATTCACGGATTAAGTACTCGAGAAAGTAGGAGGCCACGAAGCCTACTCATTCACCGATGGATTCTTAGGATATCATCAGATTAAGATAGAATAGGAGGATAGACACACGACCACATTTGCGATAGAATGGGGATCTTATCAGTATACAATTATGTCATTCAGACTAAAGAATGCACCTGTGATATTTTCTAGAGTGGTCATCGCAGCATTTAAGGAATTTATCCATCAATTCCTTGAAGTATACCTAGATGATTGGACAGTGTATAGCTTACTAAAAAACCATGTGGAAGTTTTATGACTGATGCTAGAACGATTCAGACAATGCCAAATATCACTGACCATCAAGAAATGTATATTTAGAACACCATTTGGGATATTATTGGGACACATAGTATGCAAACAGGGTTTGCTAGTGGATCCGACCAAAATCGTAGTCATTGTTAATCTACCAGCACCAAAAATAGTCCGCCAACTAAGAGCAACGTTAGGACATACAGGATATTACAGGAAATTCATCAAAGGATATGCACAGATTACAACACCAATGGAAAAACTATTAAGGAAGAATACAAAGTATTAATGGAACGATGAGTGCCAACATGGTCTGGATACCCTGAAGGAAAAAATGGTCACCCCACCAATATTGGTATTTCCATATTGGGAGAAGACATTCCATGTACATGTCAATGCATCAATGATAGCACTTGGAGTTATCCTAGCGCAACCAGGAGCAAGAGAATTGGATCACCTGATAGCATTCACATGAAGAAAATTATCAGACTCAGAACAGAATTATAACACGATAGAAAGAGAAGGCCTAGCCATGGTTTATTCACTATAGAAATACAAACATTACCTATTAGGAAAACACTTTAAGATGTTTACAGATCACTCAGCCTTGAAATACCTAATCAATAAGCCAGTGTTAGGGGGGGGAATCTATCGATGGTTATTGCTATTTCAAGAATTTTACTTTGAGGTAATAGTTAAACCAGGAAAACTGAATGCAGGACCTAACCACCTATCGAGGGTCACAAATGGAGAGGAAAAACGAATTTAGAAGACAAATTTCTAGATGCACAACTATTCTCAGTAAATATTGCTGACGATTACTTCGGAGAGATCATATAGTACTTGAGCACAGGTACTACGCTGCAAGAATATAACACTACGCAGAAGAAGAACCTGGTAGTCCGCGCAGCTGACTATCAATTGATCGCAGGACATCTATACAATATGGGCGTAGATAGCATTTTACAAAGATACCTACTAGACCACGAACGACCAAGAATTTTAGCAGAATCCCATGAGGGAATAGCAGGAGGGAATTATGCAAGAAAATATACTGCACATAAGGTACTACACCCAGGATTATGGTGGCCAACGATCCACAGAGACTCGAAAGAGTACTGTCAGCAATGTGATGTCTGTCAAAGGGTAGGCAAACCCAACAGAAGGGACGAGATGCCACTATTACCGCAAGTGACACTTCAAGCATTCGACAAATGGGCGATAGAATTTGTGGGACCCATTAACCCACCAGCCAAAAGAACGAGGGAAAGATATATTGTCACTGCAACGGAATACCTAAAAAGATAGGTGGAAGCCACACCAGTAAAAGATTGCAGTACAGAGATAGTTGCACAGTTTCTGTTTGAACAGGTAATTACTAGATTTGGGTGCCCATGAATTCTGATGAGCAACTAAGGAACGCACTTCATAAACAACACCATCTGAGCAATGCTCGAAGAGTTTGAAGTTCATCACCAGAAAATCACATTGTATCATCCACAGGAAAATGGCATGGTAGAAACCTTCAACAAAATTATAGAGAACACCTTGATAAAGATATGTAATGTCATCAGGGACGATTGGGACCTCAAGGTACCAATAGTGTTATGGGCATATAGAACCACATGCAAAAAATTGATAGGCCACACACCATTCAAACTAGTCTATGGTCAAGAAGAAGTAGTGCCGTTAGAATTTTGAATACCCAGTCTACGTGTAGCAGCTATCACACACATGACAGAATGAGGCGCAGTACAGGAAAGACTGAATCGATTACTGTCGATGGAGGAAGACCGAATCTTGGTAGGATTCCACATAAAGCAAGATACAAATCTTGGCACGACCACCACATCAAGAGGAAGACATTCAAGAAAGGAGATCTAGTATTGTTCTATGATAGTAAATCATTACAGCACCTAGGAAAGATTAGAATTCATTGGCTAGGACCATACTAGGTAAAATCTGTCATGGACGGAGGAGCTGTACAGTTAAGAGATCTAGAAGGTGCAGACCTCAGAGGAATTATCAATGGGAGTCGGCTGAAGCTATACAAGGATAGTCGACCACCAATCGTGCAGTAAAAAATAAATAAAAATCCACACGAAGCCGCCACATACAAAACACGAAGCCAGCAAGGGAAACGATAGCAACCATATCAAAAAAGGAAACAAGCGGGAAAAGGAAAATCGGCAAAAGCAGGCTAACAAGACAACATGAAGTAGAGTTAAAGAAAGGCAAGGATGGATGGGATGTCACATTAAACATGCCAACTGGAGACGAAAGAGTGGGCATAATAGCAAGTACGAAACTGCCACAGATGCATTGAACCCACAGTTATGGTGCATTAATCACATGATGGAGGAAGAGTCCTCGTCAAGCTTCATGACGAGCCCATACAACTCACGAGCACATAATCCATTAGTCTATTTGCGAATGGATGAAATTGTGGGACAAACACCACTGAAGTATTTGGATCATATCCAATTGGTCTTGACACATATGGCATCAAGAGAATTACACAAACTACTGGTTAGCGTCGACCACGAGATGCAATCGCGAGCACATAAAAACTTAGTCGAGCTACAACAAGCAACAAAGAAGCAGGAAGTGTTGGAAACAGTTTGTGCGCAGGCCAAATATGAAACTCAAGAGGAGAAGGAACGCAAAAACGAGCTAGAATGCAGAGTGGAAGAAATTTTTGGGAAACTTCCAACTACTGCGCAAGGAAATGAACTCCCAGCTGCAAAAAATATCAACTAGATTGTGCAGGCAATTGATCAGTATCAGAAGGAGATCGAGACTCTCCGCGGACATATTAGACCAACAAATCCACCAGTAGCGAAGAAGAAAAGGAAGCAGAAAGCAGCAATGCAACTGCAGGAGCTAGAAAAACAGGTCAACATAGCAACCGACTTGTTGGATAAAGCAACTTTGGACAAGGCTGGAAGAGGATCCATAGGTCCAACACTGGGAAAATGATGAGGAGAGGATCAATGCAATGATCCAAGAACTCAAGCAATGACAGAAGACCATACCAATTCCAGAATGGGTCAAGGGAACACAAGAGTTGAAGAAGATACAGGCAAAACTTATCACTGCACAAACACAGAAATAGGAGTGTCAAGCTCAAATAGAACCATTGCAGGAACAGGTAGCAGATGTACTTGTGCAGGCAGAAGAAGCCAGAAAATAGACAACACAGACTTAGCTAGAATGCGCAGGATTGATGAGCGAGGAAGTGGCAGCTCAGTCAGCTGACACCATCAAGGAGAAAACCACACAAGCACTAAAAAAAGTGGCAGAGTTGTAGGAGAAGTTCCAGACGATCACCAAAGAGATCGAGGAAGCACAGATAAATTAGGGGACTTGGGACGAGTCACATGTTAGTGTTGGGGGCCTGTGAGCACCAGGACGAAGGGGAAAGAAGAACGATCGTGAGAAAGGAAGAGTGTAGAAAATTGAAGTAACAACTGGAAAAAGAAAAACACGCACGCATGCAAGAAAGCATGCACAAAGGAAAGTGACAACTAGAGGAAGAACAACACGTGCATGGGAGAAAGACATAACATAAGAAGGGTTAGGGTTTTGGTAATATTCTATAAAAGGATGAAGAGCCCGAAATGTATAAATATAGATACGGAAATATCATATAGGGGGGGTTATTGTTGTTAGCTGTATGAACCGATTTTGTAAGCTGTTGAGCAAAGAAGATATGAGGGAAGGTAGATCTGAGGATTAGACCGCAGGTTGTAGAGCCTGGTGTGATCTAGTTTGCCTCACATAGATCTTACCCAGTTTTGTGGAGAAATGTAAGCCCGTGGCGCCAGGAATATAGAACTGCCATAATAAAAGAGCCAAGAGACAAATCTTTGTGGATGTATCCCAGGAGGGCATGAACCACGGTAATACTTGCGTAATGGGTTGAATGTATGCATGTCTCTACTTTCTTTCAACAATGAATGGTTAAGCTTGATGAATGAGTTAATACATTGTTATGAATCTGTTTATACTTTGCTGGAATTAAACTATGGGATATACGTAGATGACTTCAAGGGATAAGTAGTTTACCTTACAGCTCACGGTACCTGGCTTTAATCAAGAAAACCCTATCCCCTACTCTGTCCTAGGCTGTAAACACCTGCGTCTTATAGTCACCCATTTAAAGCTATCTCGGGTGAGGCTGCATAGTACTTGTTGGGTGTTGTGTTGCCTTCTATTTTACTGGGAGGGATGATAGTTTTAGAGGCTTTGTTGGAACCCCGAATGACATGAACCCTGGTTCAATAACTCAGATAACTCGAGAAGGGAAATAGTAAACCAACAAGAGGAATTATATAATCAGAAGGACTTCCTGAGATATTTGCCTCGATAGACGGGCATTGATTCAAGTAGGCCTGTCAAAAAACCATATTTCTAGTCTCCTCAGCTAAAAATATTCTACAAAGGGAAGATGAAGGTCTATGACCTCTTCGTGCAAAAGGAAAGCTTTATTTTATCTAAATCTTGTTTGAATTGATTATAGTCCCTTTCATTTTAGCAAAGTTATTAGATTTTTATAGTTTCAATAATCATTCCTGGCTATGGACCAGGCTATAATGGTATTGGTTGTGAATATAATGGGTTCTCCTGCATATGACCCCACAACAACAAATTCGAGTAGGACTTGCGCTCGTTGAGCACATCATCACTCCAACGTATGGCATGTGTAGGTAGAATTTACTTTAAATGGTGAAGTTATGGATATTAAAATTAGTTAAATTATGAAAAACGAACCATTTATTTTACTTGAATTTCAAGTGTGCAGATATCCCTATTGATAGGAAACAATCTTTGCGACGTTTTCTAGAAAATCCCAAGGAGGGGTGATTAATTGACAACATCATCATTTTTAAGTTCCTTGTAAATTTTGCAACCATGTTTTTTTTCCTCTTTGTATCATCCATTTATACATTCATCCACTCGCAGATTTAATAGGGTGACTTCACATATGAAGGTGTTCATGGCTAAGAAACTCACAAAAGATGGGTTTTCTACATAAGTATATCTCGGATTTTCAAATCTGCAATTCCAACGTACGCTGAGACCGCCCAATTTAGACACATTCTTCAGTTTGTTGCCTAGAGCGATGGCAAGCACGTTGTAAGATAATAATTAAAAAATATCTGCATTACATAAAAGAATTGTAATTGGTACAAAGACCAATAAAAAAAATGGCTTGGAGTGATGGAAAACACGTTGTATCTCCATAGTAACCACTCTTGATTTTTGTTCCTCGCACATTTTTTATTTAAACAATTATTATGAAATACAGAAAGAATAATGGGAGTGTTGTTGTTTTAAGTAACTGTTATATAAGTTGAGGTGTGTGCATTAAAAGGAAATCAATACTTGCTTTCTCATTTTTGTGTTTTCTGGTGTGGTCTCTTTATAAGAAAAAACAATAAGCAAAGGTGTGTTGAGTTTAGCCCTGCTCTTGATGTATGTAATGGTTTAACTATAATTATAAAAATTTATAACTTTCAAATCACAATATTTAACAATGAAAGGAATTTATATTGATTAATTTATTATTAGAATGATATAAAATATATTTTTTAATATATTTTTTATATTATTTCAATTTTAATTTATTGAAATATTACATTAAATTCTGATGACCATAAGTTTAATCTGAAACCTTAATCTAATCTAACTTATTTATTATAAAACTTATTGATATGTTCTATCTCTCTATATCAACCACTTTTATATTTTGGTTGTGATAATATTTATGAAATATGAAATAAAGCATGACTATAATGAACCCAAGGTGTTGTTGGATAATCTCACGATCTCTCTCAACATATGAATTGGGTCCAACTGTCCAACTTCCCATCCAATCCAGATAAGAAAGTTCCTCCACCTCTAATTGATCTCCATTCAATCCATAGCACCCAAATCTCTATGATTGTTTGAATGTGAATGTGGACTTCCTCTAACTGCGAATATGGAAATTAACGGGGAGGAGCGAAAGAAAAATAAGATATCTGAAAGGAGAAAATAGGCATGTCCTACCATGCAACTCTTTTTCGTTCCTTTCCTTTGATGGTCACAGATGGAAGAAGGTGAAAGAAAGGCATAAGGTAGCTAATAAATTAGGGACAAAAGTGGGCGTAGAAGCCATGCCATTAGAGATCTGCAAGAAGTGATTTTGAATAAATATGGACCACTGGTAATCCCACATTGATGGGTGGTAGTAGTAAATATCCATGAAAGGATCATATGATATGATATATCAATAGTTTTCAATGAAATGCAAGCTTAAAAGATCTTGGCAAGGACATCTAGTTGTTCAAACCATGCATCTAATTTTTAATTATAAAATCAACGAGCTGCCAAAATATTTATTTATAAATCATTGTCTTCCTGTACACCTTAATCTTGTTTATAGCTTATTAATCAATGTAGATTAGTTTTTAAAAGGACAATTTTGCTGATGAAAAAATTGTTCTTATTGCTCAAAATACAGGATAAAATATTAGAATCAATAGGAATTATTGACTTGTTAACATATCAATAATACGTTATTAAACATGGAGAAAAGGTATTTAATAAAAAAATTCATGTGAATAAAATATGACAGTATCCCGCCATGGAACATAAAAGATTGCATTGGAATAGAATTACAAAAGAATGACAAATATGTACAAATTACATAATTCTCCAACCTAATGCTTTTCAGCTCTTAATTTCTATTTATAAAGTAATTTTAAAATCCCAACTATTTTCTGTAATATATTTGCGATCATTGATGTTATGTATATAGTCTATTATTGTTGTGATACAGTTTTGGTAGGTTTAATGGTTAACAATATGTGTTTTCTTCTAAGAGGTCACAAGTTCAAATCCATAGAGGTAGGGTATGTATACCTTAGAGTAGGTATTGTATGTATACTTCAATAGAATTTAGTAATCAAATCAATAGTCTCTTGTCTCACAAACAACAATGAGTTACACCAATTTGATGTAGTGACCTTACAATTAGATTATTATTATTATTATTATTTAATAAATAAAATATATATTTTTATATAGTTTGCAAAATAGATATTGCTTCATAGTGAACGACCAAATCTAATTTTAAATTGTGTTCTAAGACAATATTTCGGTGCTAGGGAACATAGAAAATTATGATTTTAGTGTGTTTGCAACTTCTTGCATTCTCATCATTATCAGTGTGGACAATGATCTCGATATGTCTCGTATTGCGCATGTGATGAAATAATCTTGCGAGACATCCATTTCCTTAGTAGATGGTGATGTTCTACCGAGGTTGATTTCAATATTGGCTCCTATTATAAGTTCTGGATGGGCATCCATAAAATCAATTCTATTTGAATGGGAACTAACACCCCACACAATTATTATGGAAGAGGTTGTGAACGATCAATATTCGATCATGGTCTCATCAACATGACCGATGTTCTTCTGAAATCTTTCTTTAGTAGCCACTACCATACTTTTTGCAGGAGCTTGGAATCGACTTCGAAGGCATGGATCTTGGTGAAATCGTAGGGGTACATCAGAAGGAACCAAGTGAGGTTGGTGTTGAAGTTGGTCAGGGTGTTGGAAAACAAACGAAATCGGTAATGCATGGTGTGCCATGATGAAGATATTATCAATCGTCAGACCATGTAACCCATTAATGATTGGACTGCTACATGATCGATAATCTCTTCCCTATGAACATCATCATGTACATCCCACCCGAGGATTCCAAAATCCTACATAAATCATACTTCCAAAATCTATACAACATCCTAGCCAAGCTTAATCAGATTGGTAACTTTGATCAATAAGCATAGATTAATCACCATAGTGCACCTTCTTGACATTAAACACACTCTTGCTAATATCAATAAATGTTCATGAACAATTGGAGACCTAGGAAAAATTTTTGAGGCCACGATCAACCTCAATCTGTTTTATCTTCTCTACACTAATATAGAGAAGAATGACCATGAATCCAAAAGTTTTTGTGTTTACATGTTAATTTGTTAATTGAGTTTAGTTTGGGTGGTTGAGAGGAATAAGTTTTATCTTTCCCACCTAGGTTCAATTCTTGTAAGTGACATGTTGATCTCTTAACATGGATACCATTCTCGAAATGAGGGAACTCTTAGAATTGAATTGGATTACGCACTTGGTTTCTTTTCTTTTAACTCTCATTACTAGACCAAACATAGGTTCCATTCCTATCATACATAACCAAATTCCCATATAAAATTATTCTAATCAATCTTATTAAAATTTCTAGCATCCAATATGACTAACTTGATTTCTTTTTAACTCTCATTACTATACCAAACATAGATTCCATTCCTATCCTACATAACCAAATTCCCATTTTTTGTTCTTCAAGATT
>JZKD02S0486275.1:222192-235301 GCA_000966675.3 Picea glauca | reverse complement strand
AATATTTATTTTATAATTCAAGTACAACACCAATTGTATGGTCACTAGACCAGTATGTGTATAAATCAAGGAAAACTAAGAAGCTGGATATTTTTTTTTTTTTTGCAACAAGCTATACAGATATGCTTTGAAACATAGAAATATGACTTTGCAATATGTTTGATGTATATCTCATAATTCAAGTGAAATACCAATTGTATTGTGATTAGACCAATATGTGTCTAAGATAAACATAATGTATTGAGGAATGGGCACATTCGAACACACATGGTCAATAAGTGCATTTTGCAGATGGATTTTGTTGTTCAAAAGAAAGCGGAGACTGTATTTGCACATGTAGTTTTCCAATTCTTTTGTTCTTCCATTATTTTGTAGCATGTCAATGTTGAAGTCTCCTACAATCACAATGGGTCCATTCAGATGGAAATGGCCCAATTCATTGAAAATAACATCTACTATGTTGGAGAATGTTGCATGGGGAGCAACATACAGATTCAATATTGCAATTTTTGTTTCATGGAAAAAAATAATTGCAAGCACCACCTCAACATTCTTTTCTTCGATATGTATATGGTCCAAAATTGGTACATGTTTTTTCACCAATATCATCACCCCATGTGTAATGTAGCTTGATATGCAATTGTGATTTGGGAATTGTTTGTTCTGCATGCATAATGCCATGTTTGTTTCCTGCAAGCACAAAATATTGGATTGCATTGTATCATAGTCATTGAGTATATAATCCATGTGTGCATTCAAGTTGTGTGTGTTAAGAAAGAGAATAGATATAGATGAATTTGTTTGTATGAATTGGTACTCATAGTGCAGTTTCCATTTTGCGGTGGTTCTGAGTCGTTCCATTTCAATATCAACTTTTTGTTTCACTTTGAAGTTATCTTTTGTAAGAGGACTTAGTAAATACAAGGAGTCTATGCTTCTGACACAGGATAGTGTTGTGTATACAAGTCCATGTATCTAAATTCCAGCAAGCTGAAATGCAACATTATCAAGTGTTAGTCCTTGCGATTTGTGGATTGTACGTGCACATGCAAGTTTAATCGAAAACTGTTTTCGAATATTCAGTCGACCTGTATTTGCTGATGTCGATACCAGATTTGATATTCACTAAATAGGTGTCCAATCGATTCCAGTGTTTGAATTATATAGATAAGACAACTTGCTTTCTTGTCGCTTGCCTATATGCGGTTCATGGAAATTAATCCAAAGGACATCAAGTTTTCTTGTTTTCGTATAGCCTTTGAGTATTCCATTTGCACCATTGAACAAGCCATCTTGTGAATCATAGTTACAAGCATATATTTCAACCAACATTTCTAATTTGAGGACAAGCTGCAAAGCCAAAGTGGCTGTATGTTCATGACGTGGCACATTTCCATGGTTGTCTTCTTCCAGGTCAATTGAATTGATGATGATATCATCGCAAGGCATGACTGATATCATGTGGTTGTTATGCATTACAACATCCTTATTTGTGTAGAACAAGTAAGGGAACGTTGGGTCTGTTGGTGTAGGCCACAAGCACCTCGAATTGATATATGTTAAGTCATCATATGTTTGGATGTTTGTGCGCATTCTATTCAAAATTGCAATGAATGTTTCATCTATCTGGCACATTGTAGTATGCAATTCAAATCATTTAATATTGTCTCTCCAGAAGCCATGGGTCACTGTTTCCATGTTAACGATAGTTTTTCAAATATCAAAGAATCTTGGATGGGTTGTGCCTGGTAAAGATCCCCACAGAATATCATGTCAATGTTTCCAAAGTATTTTGTGTGCACATGTTTTATGCTTCTTAGTTGGTTATCAATGGAATACAAGAACCTACTTCCAATCAAATATGCTTCATCTATAAAGACAAGTTGGAGTTCCTCATAAAGCTTAGATAATGTATCCAACATTTCCTTGCTAAGTGGAAGAAGCTGTGACTTGTTAAAAGGCATTAAAAATGAACAGTGGACTGTTTTTCCACCTGCATTATATGTAGATTTTCCTGTGTATGCAACTATTATACCCTTTGGTTTCATAGAATCAGAGGAATTGTCTGAATCATAGATTCGTATAATCATTTGGAACAGTGATTTCGTTGTGAATGTCTTGCCTGTTTTTGTTCTGCCTGTAAGGAACAAGTGCACAGAACTATCCATGTTCAAGCATTTTTTAAGAGAAATGTCCTTTAGAATTGTTTGTTGTTCTCGATTCAACAGACGTCTTATTATGTGGTATTCATTATTTTCAATTAAGAAATGATGTTTTGCGACTTTAAAACCAATATTGATAAATTTTTCACTTCCACCTGCTGGAGGACAAGGCAAATCCGCTTGTAAGTCATAGGACTCGCAAGGAGTTCTGGTTGTTTTTCGGTTTGTGAATGTCTCATCAGGATCGTCAGGGTTTTCTAGCTCATTGACTAAAATTTCTATATAACCACATCTTGGATTAACATTGTAGGTAAATCTAGCTTCATTGATGTGCACTATAGTCTCAGAGGCAACAAACGCAGCCTCCCATGTAGAGAAGTTATGTTTTAATGTCTCTTCGTTTTCATCGAACGGAACGTACAACAACAATTTTTCTCTACAATAGTTTTCATAGTCATAATGTTTATTTTATTTGACAAACCATATCACAGAGGGTTTTTTTCTTTTTGATATGGGTGCACCATTTTTTTTGTAATGTGATACGAATTCTGCTAAGTAGATATGCCTAATACGAGATGGACGTTGGAGGTAATAATCAACAATAGAGCGACATAGCACGTCTTCTGAATTGTCAGGCTCTTGTTCGAGAAAAACCGGTGGTTTAAGTACAAATGTATGTTTTTCAAGTGGAGATGTGTTTATGAAGCCACATTTTCTTGAACTACAAGTGAGGGGCAGGGAAAGTGCAATATGAACTTCTTGCTGAGAAGACATTTGTTGAAGATTAAGCAATGTATTTCCAAGTGTGTGTATCATTTGTATGGCATCAATATGACTTCTTTCATGTTCTTTGTGTATTCTTCTGAATGCACTTGTCATAGATTTGTCAACCTTTGTCATATACGAGGTACAATACGATGTTGCAACATATGCATTAAGCACGTACTACGCATCTTCATTTTCTTTCCACATAACTGGCATGTCCTTGGAGAAACTGTTGTTCCAAATATGGGAAAGTTTTCGTTTAAGGAAAACTATTGGTTGCTTAAGCGTACATTATATGGCTTCGATGTACTCATCTTCTGATAGATTTAGCTTTGTCACGAAGGCATCGAAGCTCATAAGGTCGTCAAATTATCCTTGTTCTAGAAATGCGAACAAGGATTTAGATTTCTCAACAAAAACATTGTCCTCTAAACTAAGTGGCTCTATGATTCTTGTAGCTCTCATTAGCAACACGAGAAAGTTGTATCTGCAATGTGAGTTTTTTTGTTTTCTACAACTTCTTGTATGGTAATGTCTATGGACTTTTGCAAGTTCTAGATCCAAATGATCTGCGTTGCAGGTTATGTATTTCTCCACAAATTGTTCGATCTCTGAATTGTTGTCAGCTCCATAGATTGGTGCACCCTCTATCCACAACAGTGTGTGGTCATGTTCATTTCCCCTATTCTGGAATTCAGTCACAAAAAAGTAGTCCAATATTTTTCCAAAAAATGTTTCATCGTGGCATATCAATTGTCTCAAAGCATTTATTCTATGTCTATAGGAGCGAGTACATGTCACTGGGTCTTTTCTTGTGAGGTAGTCAATGTCATTATTTTCCAGTGTATCGGTTTGTTTTTTACGTTTCATGTTCCTATGTAGGTCAGATATGACAGCTACCAATGGATTCCAGCAATTCTCTGCACTTGTAAATGTGATGAAAAATGTTGGCGGGCCCAATTGACGGATCATTGCATTTTTTTTTTTTTTTGTTACAAATAGTCAGGAGAGGTGCGAATGTTTTTGAAATCTATGTATCCAATATAAGATTTCAGAATTTTTTCTAGGTTTAATTTGTACTTGACATCCTTGGACAACAAATTTCTTCCTTGTAACTGGCCTTTTCTTATTCGGACCCACATGCAGGAAAAAACTTGCTCTATTATTATGCGCATTGTTTTGAAAAACAAATTTGTTATGTGACAGGAGAAGTCACCGCTTGAATGTATTAACTCCCATCGGACTATTTTATGATAACTGAATCATTCTGTAATATCAGTGGCACGTGGATCTCCATAGAAGAGTGTTGGAAAGTTCATTTCCTCAGCGAATTTGTCCTTGAATATTCCAAGTAGATGCTGCCCCTCAGTAGGTGCAATTTCGACAATCTTGTCTTGCAAGTCACGAATGCAGTGTGAATCAGTGAATCCATGCACCAATGTCTTAGTAGGTGTTTCATTCTTCGATTCATCACTTCTATCAAATTCACTAGGATTCTCGAGAGTCTCTATAGATTTGGCATCCTCTTCTGCAAGAACATTGTTCCAGTTGTCATTTATACAAATGTTGTGTGCTTTGTACAGGGCCCTGGAACATAATTCCTTTAATGCTTTCATAGCATCATGCACACACACTTTGCCTGTATAATAGGCATTTTTGTATCGCAAGCGTCTTTTCAGAGCCACAACAATTGTCATTGTATCACTAATGAATTGTGGCAAGGATTTTTGCACAACATCTAGCTGAATAGGCACATTAATAATTGATCTTGTTAAGCCCATATGGGGTCGTTTATAGCCCCAAGGCCTGATTTTTGCAAATGCAATTCACAGAGACACAAGTCTCTCCTCAAGTTTCGTAAGTGCACTTACATCTGATAGTGGTGTATTACATCTTATTTGGTCAGGGGTTGCAAACTGTGGCAATTTTCCATTTTCAAGCAACCGTTTGCATGGAAGACAAATTTTTCCACTAGAAAATGGTTTATCGTGCGTTGTCAAATGAAGGTATTGTGATTGCAAATCAGGCATGGAAGACTTACTATTTTTTGAAAAATTCAATTGTTCACAAATTGCACATGCAATGGAAGGAGTGTCTTTAATTTTTTTCATGTA
Source organism: Picea glauca (assembly GCA_000966675.3). Classification (NCBI taxonomy): domain Eukaryota; kingdom Viridiplantae; phylum Streptophyta; class Pinopsida; order Pinales; family Pinaceae; genus Picea; species Picea glauca. The sequence goes on along the minus strand of JZKD02S0486275.1, from coordinate 230,260 downwards.
CGTCTGTCTTGCATTTTTCTTTCGCAGGGAAGTATGGGTAGAAACTGTTTCCTGGTTTTCATTGGTAGTAGTGCATGGTGTTGCTTCTAGCCCATGAAATGTGACAGTTGCATGACCATTCTAGGATATGTGTCCGTACCTGTTTCTGTTGTGTTGTGCACGAAAAAATTTCTTTAGATTGTGATATGTGAGTTTCTCTCTAAAAGGAAGCATAGCAATGTATTTTTTTTTCTCATGCATGACCTTTTTAAAGTTGCGGTACCTTAATATATGTTTCTTTCCCAAGGGAACGATGACCTGATGGAAACTGGGATGAATTTCATTATGATTCAGGTTCTGATAACTTAGTCTACGTTTTTTGTTTAAGGGTTGTATGGCCTCATCACAATTGGGACGAATTTTATGCATAACTTTTTTCAAGTTGTGATAGCTTACTCTATGTTTTTTGTTTAATCCCTGTATGGCCTCATCACAACTGTGATGAATTTCACTCTTGGATTTTTTGTTCAAGCCCTGTATGGCCACATCACAACTGGGAGGACTTTCATTCTCACTAAAAAGCATGCCACACGTATGTAGATTCGATGCGGATTGGGTGGCATGGACATTCAACCCTGAACACTGATATGTCCAAGAAAAGGTTGATAATGGATATGTGGTGTATATGTTTTCAATGAGAGGATGTCAATTGTTCGATCATAATTTGAATCAGTACACCAAGAATGGACAGTACCATCTAGCAAGGCTGACCAGACCTGGATATTTACTCTGAATATGATAGACAACCATTTCAAACAGAATCCGCAACCCTCCACATTCCCTTTTTCATATGTCAATGCCATGTTTACAAGGTATTCCTGCCAACTTCCAATTGCAAACATTTTTTCTAGGAGATATGGCGAAAGGTGCTGATGCAAGCACCTAAAAGCTTGTTGGCTGCCGCCTGTAATTGCATTGCAAAAGGACTATACAGTTTAAAGTTGCAACGACTGCACATCAAACTCTGTTTCTACCAAACATCAAATTGCATTGAACTGACTATCTCCACAGCTAGACATGACATTTGTTTCCAACTGTAAACCATGGCAGTCTATGCGATGCATAATTCATTTCCACTGCGATTCAAGGTCTTTGAAAATGAGGGACAAGTAAATATGAGCTCCTTCAACATTTCATATGGACATTTTTCTGTACAGTAGTGGTTCATAATGACCACTGACAGCATTGGCATCATGGAACAAGATGCAATATGGATTGTCAGATGCAGTTTTGTTGAACAATAGATATCTTGTTTTTCTTGTCAATGACCATATTCCAATTGATATATTGAGCCAGTTAGACAACCATCGTATACAAAATGTATCTCCCCAAAGTCCCCTCTCATGTGCAGGTAGAATTGGAGATGCAGACAACTGCATCTTTGAAAAATATGTAGTGACATCATGTATTCCATGCAACTACCAAAGAAAATCAAATTCCAGTTGGTATTCATAGGAATCCAATGCCTCAGTGTCGCCATTTTTTAAACAACCCAAGAAATAATCTATCAATCCATTTCGCAGGTCAGTCGACAAATAGAGGAAATGTAGTATGACCTGAAATGTATCGAAAAGGCAATCCCCTACAGTATACGAGAATGCATCCAATCTAAAAAGGCCATTGCTATGCAAAACCACGTCAATGATGTCATGTATAATGGACTGTGTATCTATTTCATACAACTCAACATCCATTACTTCTTTCATCTTTTGAACTGTGATTTTGAAGTTGTTTGTTAGATACTTTCAGTTTGCATGAAAACAGAGAAAAGGGGAAAAAAAGAATAAAAGTAGGAAAAAAAAAGGAAAGCAAAATAGGAAAACTACAAGCACAGAACTCGGTACCAATCCCCGTATGTATCTTTCAACCTTCTTCTTGTCAACTTCAATCCCTCCTAGTCTCCATACCATATGACAAGAAAACAAACCCACACTAGAAAGTGAACCAAGCAAAAGAAACAATGCAAATAAATAACACCATAAATTTACTCAGCAGAAAGACCGATTTGAACATATTCATCGCGTGCATCCTACAAGCTTCTCAGACCCAGAAAAATTTCTACAAAATAGAAAGGATAGGACAAAGGCAATAGTTTTCCGAGCCACAGAATAAAAGCATTCCATGTGTCTACACCCCGGCGGATGGGTCCCTCTTGTGCTAGCTCCAAACTACATTTCGAAAACCCCTTTGCATTGCAATTTTTGAAATATCTATTGACGTCGCAGTCGGCATATGAAGACACATGGTTTCCAGGAACATAAATTAAGAGCTCATAGAAAGACGGTCTGCAACATAATTTGGAGGCAATGACTCCCACCATTGAAAAAATAGCAACAACATGGAAACTTACCCGTCAATGAGGGATGACAAGAGTTCAGCCCCAAAAACTGCAAACCGCAACAACAGGTCCAACAACTTGGAAAGTTGAAGAACAACAAACCAATGAACAACCACGAAGACATCCAACTGCAACTGTAGGACCTCAACTTTGAAAAGTTGAATTAAACAAGAAAAAGAATCATGGAATGAACCAGCGAGCAAGCATCGACCATTGAAGAAGTGATGTTGACCATAAAAAAAAAGGAACAAAACTGTATTGCAATGCATTTGTACAATAAGCATTTAAGACTGCCAAACTTGTTAGGTAAACACTTAAGACTGTCAGGACCGTTGAAGGGCATATCCCTGTGCAAACATTTAAAAAAAATGCAGTGTAGCAGGCCTATTCTCTTGAAGCACGCAAGAATAAAGAAAAAATGGGACATAGTAATATTCTAGAGAATGTATTCTACCTAGCAAAAAATGCTAAAGCAAACATTCGAACTAATGCTAGAATTAATCCACCTTCGAGCAATGCATAAGAAAATATATGATTTAAAAATACCACATACGATCAAATACTTTGGATATGCCAACATATATAACATTGGGAATAACGAAGTCGGCAATAAGACCTCCAATCCGTTGTCCAATCAGATCATGAAAAATATGGTACTTTCTATTATATAAAAATCGATGTTTTCAGTTCCCTACTTCCAACAATAGATAATATGGAAATATTTGTGGTCAATGCACAATCTAATACAAGGTCAATGAATTATCAATCGCTATAGTCGCTCTATGCTTAAGAAAGGGACTAATAATGTGATGGTTCTCACACAACCCCAAAGGACTATCTAAACAAGACAATAAAAAATCCTTTCAAGGAAGTTACTTACCACTTGGACCTAGTTACAATTATGATCGTGACAGTATAAACCTATAGGAAAATCATAGGGACAATTGTATGTAAATTTATCTTTTTTAGGTACACTCCATCCTTGTCATGTCAGATTTGATGAAAATAAATGATATGAAATTTTATCTTGTGTTTATTAGTCATGAGTATTGTACTTACCCCTCCATTAATGTCGGGGTGCCATGGATAGATGATTTTTGCACTACCTAATCTCATCTAATTGAGATCTATAAGATCCATTTTCTATCTTGCATTTGTACGTCCTATATATTTGTTTGTCGTTTATTCGGGAGTACATAAGAAATACTTTGTTTTAAACATGTATATAATATTTATTCCAATTTTATGATTTTTTTTGTTATTTCTAGAACATTGATAGTAATATTTATTTTAATTCCAATTTAACTTTTATAGAAAGAGAGAGAGCTCCATATGCATCTTATGATGTTACAAATATGGAACCCATTTGTTGATATGTTAACATAACTTCATGTTCATTACCCTACCAATGTAGTTTGCTATACGTTGAAATTTGGATTGTTCATGTAGTGCACTTGATTTTATTGCCTACTCATTGTTCTAGTCACTCTAGATTCAAACCCATGACATGCCTACTAAGGGTGTATGTTTATTTTTGGTTAAATTTGGGAATCACTTATCTAAATTTAGCTAGGGATTTTTCACTTTTGAAGAGACATTTGAGAGACACTAAAATGGACAGACGGGTCGAATGAACCTTTACAACTTATTCACATATTCCTTGAACTCTCTCAATTTTTTATTCAAATGGGAAGACAACTATCCTTCTATGACATTCTTTATCAATTATAAACCCTAACACTAGAATGGGGGCTACATCAGATGCTAAGGGGATAGATCCAATCAACATCAAATTTCATAATTTTATGTCGAGGCATGCATTTTGATCTCTTTCTAGGAGAGTCTCTTGCATTTTTCCTTCTCTCAATATTTCTTAGAACTATGTGGATTATTTGGTCTCAATAAATTCTCATCTTAACAAGACATGAACTAGTTGGTTAGTAATTTTTATAAAATAGAGGATCTTGTTTTCCATTATTTACATCCCTTAATGTTCTTGTGTACTTTCTTCCAATGCTACCACCACTACGATGTAGCTATTGTATTATATCTAATAATGCATCAGCTAAAGGTTTCACCCTTATATGAAGCAAGGGGAAGGGAATGACCCATATAACATTTCTGATCTATGCAAAGGTGGATAAATAATAGATCAAGGTGATACCCATTCAATGAGCAAACACATGCAAATATTTTGATGGAAACACATTATTATTAAGATTTTTTATCTTTCTTATGTTAATAGTACATCTAGGTAAATAAATAGTACTTGACTAATTATTAAGTAGTCACAAATGCAAGCTTGAGTGTTATAGTAGTTGTGGAATACTCAATATAATATTGTGACAAAAAAGCAATGGGAAATTTTGTAGTAAAACTTCAAAATAAGAGAGAATCCACCATAAAACTTCAAATATAAACCCTTAACATCAAAGATAACCAAACATTCACCATTAACAACACCAAAAATATAGAGAGAAGAACCCTTAAGGTAGGGTAACACCATCAAATAATCCTTATGGAAGGAATCACTCCACAAGCCATGCTTGCTAAAAGACAATACAATTCAACACATATCCAATACAATGATACTCATGTGTATTTATAATTTCTCAATGGGTATTCCTAGGGGTTTTATGCAAACTAACCCTTATTGCTATATTATTTCCTTTTAATTAGATAGCAGACATATTTTTTTCCTTTTAATTACATAGTGGACATATTCCAATATTATTATCACATTACATTGATTATCCCTTGGGTACCTCCCTAAGTACTCCATATTATCTTCCCTAGGTACTTTACATTTCATCCCCCTTGGAATGCTTCATCCTCAAAACATAGGAAGAAGCCATGTAATATGACCAATTAAGAAATGTAGTCAACTAGTACCATGCATGATCATCCATCCATCTTAGTGAAATGTGAAAATGGGGACCAACTGCATGGTCTTTCCTCAATCTTGATTGTGGTTTCTCTTTAGGATCCATGTCTTCATTGTGTTACTTTGATATCTCCATGCATTACTTTTATTCCTCCACGTGCTTCCATTCTGGTTGTCTCTTTGTTTCCATGTTGATCCAGTGTAATTTTTTTGATGCTCATGCCATTGCCTTGATGATTGTTGTTTCTCCATGTGGTGTGGGTGGCGATATACAACAACCTTAGATATCAATTCTTCTTTATTTGACTCTTCAACATGTATTTCCTTAGTTGCATCTTTCTATTTATGCTCTTTTGTTGACTTTTCTTCAAGTCATGTTGTAGGTTCTTCTTTCAATTCAACCCCGAACTCTTCATCCAATGTGTCATTAGGTACTACAAATTGTTTCCCTGCAAGGATTTCTTCATGTGCCCCTTTCAGCCCTTCTTACATAGTAAGAGAAATATCCTGCATCGTAATTTTATTTTTCTTGTACCATAGCTTCATAATTTTATTTTGCACATTAATATTAACTATACCAATTGATTCCATCTAGGGATATGTAAGAATAATATCCACATCATTCATATCCATAGAATAAAAATCAAAATGTAACACATATTTATCCATGGTAATCTTCAAAAATTTAAAAATTTGAACATTTTCACCTTCAACTTGTATACTTTGGATATGTTTTATAGGAACTTGCAATCTGCTAACCAAATAAACATTGATGAAATTATGTTGACAACTAGGGTTAATAGAAACAATAGCATTTTCTTTATGAATGCATCCATGAACTTGTAATAAAGAGTTTCCATATGAAAATAAACCCTTGGTGTTTTTTTTATCCTTACTCTTGGCATGAGACCACTTATCTAAAAGTAATTTTTCATATGTTTCATCAGAAAGTGCCATCATCTTAGAAAAGTCCAATGATTGCCACCATATGGTAACATCTTCTTTGAAACCAAAGGGTAAAATTTCCAATTCTTTTTCCATAATGACCTTTAAGATTATATGAATTCTTCAATACTAGGGCCATCATCTTTGCCATGAAAATACATCTTGCCAAAATAGAACTAGGGTTTTGAATAGAATCACTTACTTTTCAATGGAGCTCCTTTATGTGGTTAGGGTTTGAGGTTGAAATTGAAAAATGATCATAACTTCAGTTGTACTTCTCAAATTGGCTATTATGACCCCAATTACGAAATTCCATGACTTTTCTGCAGCTATAGAAGATAATATGAGGTACCTAGGGAGGTACCCAATATTATCCTCCCTAGGTACATTACAAAATTAATATGTAAGGGTGGTCAAAAACATGGATATACTAGAGTCCTAAAAATAGGGAAACACAAGGTTGATGTGTAATTGATCTGTTAAAAATGGGGTTAGCATTTAACACCTTTCAGTAACACTAATGTACATCCCTACTCTAATTACGAAGAACGATCATTCTCTTTGTCATAAAATGTATTCTATCATTCAATATCTATACCACTTCAATTTAACACTATATGGATTGAAAGTAGGTCAGATGAAACACTCCATAGATTTCATTCCATCATACATGTTTGCAAACTAAAATGTGATGAAAATCCATTGCCTCTATGAACAATTTGAATTACAAAGAAATGTGTCTCTTTAAAATGAAATGTTGAACGAATCTATCACCGCACCTTCTACACATCCTCCCACTATATGTCCATTGACAACTAATTCGCTAGGAGCTCCTTTTTTACTAGAGAGTTATTTTGAATCTCAAAAGACTCCAAAAAATAAGAGTGTATGGTTGTTCAATGGTATTAGAGAATTTACAAAGGGTGAAGCTAGTGGACACAAAAATAGAAGTATTGGGAAGTGATATATCTCAAAGAAGGCTCGAGTTGTGGTGAATTTTGGTGCAATGAGCTTTTGATTTTCCTAGAAGAGCTTTATAAACCTTTATGATTAATATTCCCGAAATCAAGATTTGTAATTTATGTTCATGATCAACAATTGTATATCATAGAAAAAAAAAAGTAAACTAGAAAATTGTCTTTGATGGTGCAAAATATAGGATGTATTGTGCATTTTGCATGTTTGATCATAAACACAACATGGTAAGAAATAATTGAAAACATTAAAATCATTTCAATCACTTTTTTTTGTATTATTTTGTAATATTAGACCATTAAATCTTCTTTTGTATAGAACTTGCTTCATCTTTGCACACAATCATCACACTTTAGTGGTTCACATTGTGCAAACAAAGTAAGACACTAATCCCTAGAAAATAAGAAAAACATACATGAAACATAAGGTGAAGTTGTATGCTTAAAAGTGCATGTGCAATAATTTTGTGGACTTAAAAAATTGCTTGAAACAAAGTTACCGACTTAGCGAGAACTGTGACCTCAAAAAGAGAACTCTAGCACTTAAAACCCATATTTTTGCATAAAAAACATGAAAATCAACCCCCCAAATAAAAAAGAGGTGGTACCGGTAGCACCATTTTTTTAAACATGGTCAAAATTACAACATTTTTCAAACATGGCCTTCGAAACTTAGACAGTAGCTCAGAAAAACCTTAAAATCAACACCTAAATAAAAAAGTGATGCTATGTAAAACAAAATGTTTTTTCATAAACGTGAAAATCATAGCTCTTTACAACCTAATTGAAATTGTGACATTGACAACAAATCCCTACGTAAATAAACAACCCGAAATTGGACCCCAAATGGTCACTTGAAAATTTATTTACACTTTTTTTTTTAATTTA
>JZKD02S0486275.1:190955-221970 GCA_000966675.3 Picea glauca | reverse complement strand
AAATCAACAAAAAAATGTGTAAAATAAAAATTATTCAAAAAATATTAAAAAATCTTAAACTGAAACTTTAAAATTAAAATAAAAGACAAAAAAATTCAAAATATATATTTTAAAAACAAAATTTCAATGAAAACAAAATAATTTTGATAAATTCAATAACTAAAGAATAAAAAGAAAATTTTAAATTCAATTATAAGATAAACTTCTAAGCATATTTAAAAAAATAAAAAACCAAAACTAAAAAAAAATAAAAACAATTTTACAATACAAAACCTATTAATTTTAATTGAAACTAAAGTAAAAAAAATAAAAAATAAAACCAAATATAAACAAATTTAATAACATTTAAAAAAAAAAAAAAATACAATTTTGCAATTGAAATAACATAAAATTTTAATTAAAATTAAACACAAATTAAAAAAAAAAAATTACAAACCTACATATTATTGGAGTGTCGTGGGGGGTGATGTCCAACATCGCCCGAACCCCCATAGGCTAAGCCCTGGTCCCACAGGGCCAAGGCTTAGCCCGTGGGGGCTCAGACGATACCCGACATCGCCCCCCACAACACCCATGGTGCCCAACCAGCCCGAACGGGTTGGTTGGGCATTGTGGGTGTCGTGGGGGGCGATGTCGGACATCGTCCCAAACCCCACAAGCTAAGACTTGGCTTTGTGGGACCAGGGCTTAGCCTGTAGGGGCTGGGGTGATGCCCGACATCACCCCCCATGACACCCACGATGCCCAACCAATCCACACATGCGTTGGTTGGGCGTCGTGGGTGTCATGGGGGGTGGTGCCGGGAATCACCCCAGCCCCTAGGGGCTAAGCCTTGGCCCCGTGGGACCATGGATTATCCCCTATGGGCTAGGGTTATGCCCGACATCTCCCCCCATGGCCTCCCATCACCGGTGCATATTTGTTTTTTCATTTGTTTGTTTGTTTTTTTATAAAATTTTACATATTTTTAAGCTTTTTAAAAAAAAAATTAAATTTGTTTTCGTAATTTTATGTTTTTTTTTTTCATTTTTATTTATTTTTTTAATTTTGTATTAAATTTTGTAGATTAGGTGTTTTAATTTGGTTTTTTAAATATATTTTTTAATTGTTTTTTTTGTGTTTTTTAAACCTTTCTAAAGTTTTTGAGCCATAAATTTGTTTTTTCACTTTCTTTTCTCGTTTTAGCTTAGTTTACATATTTGTTTTAGTTTTTTGTTTTTTTTGTTTTTATTATTATTATTATTTAATTTTTTTTTTTATTTTTAATTTATTTTTTTTAATTTCAATTCTTTTCTTTTCTTCGTTTTTTTTAGTTTTTAATTTATAAAAAAAAATGAATTATATATTTTTTTAAATATTTAAACATAGTGTTATTTAACTACAATTTATTTTTATGTATTGAAGTAAAGGTAAACAATGTGTTAAAAATAGTTTTTTCCACTATATTTTAAAGGTACAGTTAGCACCATTTTTAAAAATGGGGTAAAAAATTGGACCCCCCCAAAAATGAGAACTATGTAGAGTTCGCGTTAAGTTGGTAACTATGTTTTGAGTCAAAAAACACATTTTTTTTTTCAATTAACACACAATTCATACCACACAAACATGACATTTACATTTTGCATTAACTTGCAATTCATACTTCAAGAAGAAGAAACGAGAATAGAAATGACGAATCTGAAAGGAATCAACAAGGTTCTTGTAAGTGGCATCTATATATTGACCAACTTTACCATGATCTTAAAAATTGTACAATCACATAAATGCACTACTCTACAAGTGGAAAATAATATTAAGAATTGCTTTCATCTTAAGGTAAGTTACACAATATATGGATGTATAAAAAACATTCTTGGTTGTAATGTACAATGTGTATATATTGCAGCACACAACCAAGACATAGCAATACTCTAATCAATTAATAACCCATAAATGAAGGGAAACTAAAATTAAATCCTAACAAATCTTAGAGTTGCATCCTATTTATATTTTATATGCTTATATCAATAACTAATGTCTCAAAGCTCAATAACCTAATAGTTATATATTAACGATGCATATACAAAAGATATGGTTATATCATATTTAAGAGCACTTGAGTTTGTTTCCATGCTTTTTCCAATCAACATAGCAAAGGTAGAGTTGTGTGTTTCCATGTGTCTTAAAGGAAACACACTCATATTTTGCACAATGTGTACCACAAACTCTTAAACATGATCATGCATAGATGTTTTTTTCCATTTTCCTTTGCATGTCACATTATAATATGAATCAAGCAATCCAAACAACAACAAGAATATGTGATGTCAATGATAAGCATTGAATTCATATGTAAAAAATTAAATCAATAATAAAATACAAAAATTGTTGAAAATGAACCTTAAATTCACACTCGAAATTTAAGAAACAACAAATTATGGTTAAAATGAGCTTTAAACTCACAAGAAGATGTTAACAACAAGAACACTATTGCCAACAAGTGTAGTGGTAACAACCTAGAAAAGGGAAATCCAATGTGATTAGTTCCATATATATGAAACTATGTCTAGAAAACCCATGCATACATTTTCTTTCCAATTCAACCCATAATTGATGAGGAAAAGTATGATAGAGGTTGGCACCATTTGCAATTAACTTTTTTTTTTTTAAGTTTTTATTGTAAATTTTATTTTTATATTTGTTAAATTATACAAATTTAAATAGATTGTAAAATTAATTTGTTATTGTTAGTTATTCTATTAGAATGGAGAAAAATCTCAATTTAAAACAAAATCTAACTCCCAACCATCTTAACTAAATTCATCCACAAAAATTAATCAATTTTTAGATGAAATTATAAACCTAATTTGGGAGTTTAGGAATACTAGAGAGCCATATTGTTTTTCCTAAAATATTTTACTCGACACCATCGTTGCTTCTAATAAATCATCTTTTAGTAATATATATATCTTTCACCTCTTCCTTACTCAGGTTGGTTGAATAGTATTTTCTCATATTTTATAACTTTCTAACTCTCTCTATCTATATATGTATATTTTAATTTATAAAATTGTACAACTCTTTTATTATTTATATATACTTGGAAAAATGTTTTATGACATTTATTGTTAAGTTTATCTTCATTTTATTGGTTATTCTCTCATGAAATATAATGGGGATAATTTTTTTTTCCACTATTATAACTACTCTTCCATATTTCAATTATGTTATTCATTGATTATTCTCTTATACATATGTATTCTTCTTTAATTTTTTATCATAAAATTATAATATAAAAAAAAAAAATACTTTAATAATCTTTGTCAAGGGATTATAGAGTTTGTTATCGATTTGACATTAATTTTCCTTTTATTTTAAATTTGTGTGAAAAGTAATGTTTAACTTAAGAAAATAAATATAGATTTTTTAATATAATAAAAATATTTGTTTTTCTCATTTTTGATTGATTAATATATTTTAAGTCTTATTGTTGCCTTCACGCATTTTAATATTTAAAATTAATTATATAATAATAAACAATTTTAATATTTAAAATTAATTATATAATCAATAAACTTTATAATTACTATTTACATAACTATTCCTTATACACATCATAATTATTAAAATCCAAATATAACATATAAAACAAACTTATCACACCACCACAATAAATTAAGTTTACGTTTCTCAATATGGATCTCCGTATCTTGTATCTCTCCCCTAACTTATTGGTTTCAATTATAATTTCACACATTCCAGAATTAATAATCAATACCAATGCCTACGTGAATACTATGGTTGGACTTTGATCTCCAGGTCGAACTTTGTAAAAAGTGGGAAATGACGGTGATGTTTTGTGTTGTAGTTGTCGTGTTAATCATGTTATAACACATTAATTTTGAAAAGATAATATTATTTAATATAATAAATATTATATAAATTAAAAAATATGTTTTAAAATATTAATTTTGATAAGATAATATTATTTAATATAATAAATATTATATAAATTAAAATATGTCATTTCATAATGTATTAATTTTTTGGGGAGATAATATTATGTAATATAATAAGTATTATATAAATTAAAATATATATTATAAAATGTGAAATGTGTAATTTTTTTTTTTAATGTGATTTTTATTTGGCTAGTTTAACTTAACTAGAAGAAAAATTATAGGTTAATCTCATAACTATATTGCAACCATTTTAAAGTAAAAATATGGTAGAGATAATGTTTAATAGTGCTTATGACAAATCTATAAATTATGTGTTATCATGGAGCAACACTTCTTCCTCCATCCCTTCTGAATCTATGTCAAATTCTTTGAATTCAAATTTTATGACAATGTAGTTATTTGTGTTAATTTTTCTCATTTAAAATAACAAAAACCCCAAAAGAAGTTGATTTATTTTAAGACTATGAAACTAGTCCATTTGTTAGCATATTGTTCATGTTTCACTGTAATCAATATAGGGTGCCAACTATCATCTCCATTTCTAAATCTACTTGGCTGGGAGTAAGTTTCCATGCAACCCTTGTTTCGTTTAGCAATATATCCACTTGTGTTTTCTTTAATTTTTTATCATAAAATTATAATATGATGATAATGATGATGATAATTAACATTCAAGACCATATTGGTCTAGGAAGATTGGTAGTGTGATAAATATTTTGAAAATGAGATCTAATATGGGTATAAGCTAGACAATCTATAAAAAACATACCTTGTTTTCTTTCACATATATCCACTTATGTTTTCTTGGACATTCTCTTTCCTCTACTTTACTTGGATATGCTATTTTATGCTAATTCTCTATATACACACTCTACTCCATACTTTACTTTATCATATTACACACTTTACTTTACACATATTATATAAATAACTTACGTATTTCTTTTAATAAATTTATTATACATTTTTATTATTAAAACATCATTTTTACTCATTGATTATCATTTACAATATGTGGTTTAATCATTTCCTTCCAACTTTCTTATCATCCTTATTTTAGTGTAATTAAGTCACACATTCAAGTAGTTTCTTCACAAATTGAAGAATAACGTGGACCATTTTGTATATAGGTTTTTTGATCATTCCCTCTCAACTTTTTAATATCTTTATTTTTATGTTATTAAATTTTTATTTTAATATAAAAATATTATCTTAATGTAAAAAATTATACAATTCAATTAAATAATAATGTGCAAGTAAGATTTTGATCTTAATCTTGAATTATCATCTAATACTTCTTATTTTTTTTATTTTTGCTTTACATCAAAACCCCATTTAAAATTGTTATAAAAAAGTAAGTAATTTCATAGAGTTCATAATTAATGAGCTTATTGTAGAAAGTTCAATACAAATTATGTATTGCATGGATTCTCCTGATCTAACAATTATATGTCACTGTTAAATACATAATCACTTCTACTAATATTCTTGCGGAATTTAAAACATGATCGCCAATTGCAATATCAAGAAGAAAGATCAATCACACATAACACAGATGTTTTTACCGAGAAAGCATAAAGTTAAAATCCCCACTATCATATATTATGGATCATGAAATAATCTCATACAAAACTCTAATCCAAGAGCTCTCAGTACAATATACAATCGTCTCACGCTGTCAGAAAAATTGGCAAATGCATGTGCCAATTTACTGCCTTCAGACAGCCTGCCTCCTCTACGCAATCCCTGCTAATGGAAAACCTACAAATGAATTTGAATTCCTCTTGACTAGGATGTGCATTCCTCATGGGCACATCCACTATGTGTGTGATTGCATGAGTGCACTCACTCAAATCACAATTGATAGCCAAACTATCCCTTTCCCCTGTTATCTTAACTGGGTCTCCACTGGATCTGACATGCATGTAGTTAACAGTGGTAAATCCTTAGTTGCATGTGAGATCATTGTTTGTGAATTAATTAATAATTAATTCACTGATCTCTCACTAGTGTAAGTTCAGTTACAACTCGTAGAACTGAGCTTAACTCACTTAACTATGTTAAACTACTTCACGACTCACATAACTACACATCCAACTCTATTACAACTTCGAATCACTTAGTTACAACTAATTCGACTTGGATGTCCCACTATTCAAGATTTGAACTTGAATTTCTTATAGCTAACTGATTTGCCATTTCAGCTAACTATTTTCAAGTAATTATGAGATAATAGATTAATATTTATTGTCCAATTTATTTAAGGGAAAAATAAATTAGAAACACATTTCTTGTTGACTTTTCAACACTCCCTCTCAACAAGGAATGGATTATCCTTCACCCCAATCCTGTCTCTATGGTATTCAAATTTTCTCTTGGTGAGCGCCTTCGTCAAAATGTCTGCATCCAGATCTTCCGTAGGAATGTACTAAAGCAACATGATCTTCCGCTACACACAATCTCTGAGATGATGATATCGAATATCTATATGCTTAGATCTATCATGAAACACAGGATTAATCGAGAGTTTAATGCAACTCTGATTATCACAATGAATCACCGTCGGATCTAAATGAGAACCAAACAAACCAACCAAGATCTTTCTCATCCAGATAGCCTCACATGAAGCTTGACTCGCTGCCATGTATTCCGCTTCCGCTGAACTGAGTGCCACGGATCTCTGTTTCCTGTTGTACTAAGAAACAACTGTAGATTTGATACTAAATATCCCCCCTGATGTGCTCTTTCTGTTCGTTGGGATGCTTGCCCAATCTACATCCACGAAGCCATGCAAATTCACCTCATTCGTCTGTCTGTACCATAAGCCATACTCAGATGTGCCCCTCAGGTAACTCAGGACATGCTTGCCTGCCTTCCAAAAGAGCTTGGTAGGCTTAACCATCGCTTGACTCAGCTGGTTAACTGCATAGAAAGTGTTTGGTCTCATGTTCACTAAATACATTAACGAACCCACTAACTGTCGATAAACAGTAGCATCCACTACCTCTCCAGAAGTAACATCCTCTTTCCTCCAGTTTCCTAGAAGATGAGTATCCATGGGTTTGCAACCCTCCATGTGAAACTTACCCAGTATATCCCTTGCATACTTTCCTTGAGACACAAAAAGTTCACCATCTCGCTTACCATATTTCCAATCCATGGAAATAATGAAGAAGACCCAAATCCTTCATCTTGAAATCCTTTGCAAGGTCCTCCTTCCATGAGTGTATCATCTTCTCATCACCAGTCAGTATTAAATCTTCAACATAAAGAACAATGATTAAAATCTTACCCTTGTAGATCCATCTCGAACCTACCACTGATTTTTCGATCGGTCTTGGGACAATTTCCCATGCATTATTTTTGACAATGGAGTCATACTCCACCATTGCATCTACCCATGTGGGATCCTGCACTTCTTCCTGAAAGGAAGATGGCTCATTCACAATACATTTTCTCATGAGAGCCATGTATCCTATAAATCGATCAAGAGACTGTCTTTGTCTGCGTTGTGAAGTAGGGGCTCCTACATTCTGTGCAACATCTAATCTCAATCTATCATCTTTTGTGGTGCGCTTTCTGCCATTTCTGATGGATGGATTTGCATGAGTGGATTCCTCCACTCCATGAACCTCATCATGTGGTTGAACCACATCTTGAGACTCATCTTTGGGAACCAACAGTTCCTCTTCTGCATGCAAGTCTAGCTCCCTCTCAAGAGACAACCGCATGGCTTTCCCCTCATCAAATTTTATATCCCGTCGCATAACAATCATCTTACTGTTAGGAAAATACACACTATAATTATGGGGTGTTTGTGTGTACCCCACAAAAATCCCAACTTCAGCAGTCAGTTCCAGCTTCTTCCTGGCATCCTTGGTCACATGCACATAAACAGATGAGCCAAAAATCTTAAAGTATGAAACATCAGGTTTCTTACCAGTGAAAGCTTCTACAGGTGTACTCATGCCAAGTACTCTATGAGGACAACGGTTTTGCACATAAACCACAGTATTGCATGCTTCCGTCCAAAAATGCATTGGTAGGCCTTGATCATGCAACATCGCTCGTGTTGCACCCACGATCGTTATGTTCTTCCTCTCCGTGACCCCATTTTGTTTTGGGTTATGAGGTGCTATGAGTTCTCTTCGAATTCCTTCTTTGCTATAGAAGTATTTGAATTCGTTAGAGATGTATTCTCCACCATTATCACTCCTCGGAGACTTCACTTTCGTCCCCGACTCTTTCTCCACCAATGCTTTAAACTCACAGAACTTTGAGAATGTTTGATCCTTCTTCTTCATGAAGAAGATCCAACATTTACGAGAAAATTCATAAAAAAAAATAACATAATACTTATGTTTTGTTGTTGAAGAAATCAAGAATGGTCCACACACGTCTGTGTGAACTCTCTCCAGGATCACTGAAGCACAATTCTCATTTTCATGAAAGGTAGACTTTACATACTTTCCCATGGTGCAACCCTTGAAGAACTCTTTATCAAATACCTGTGAAGAACTCTTTATCAAATGGTCTGATTATGAAAGAGTCCACCATTTTCAAGAAACAACTTGGGTGGACTGTTGATAGACTGTTAGATGATGAGGCCACGCAGCCATTCTTGATTCTAGCTCAAATTGTATTTTATCGTTAGTTACTGTTAAGACTTTATATTATAAATAGGAACATCGAACAATGGTTAAAGGGTTGATGGTTGTTGTAAGAACTCTTTTCTTTTGGTTGTTGATAATTATTTTGAGACTGCTACGAATTAAGAAGTCCTTCTAGACCAGAGACAAGTTATTTTCTTCAGATGTATGTGATTGGAGTTTGGAGAAGAATTACTTCCTTTCCTATTCCATGAATGTTGTAGTAAATGAGTAAGAGAAATTAATTTTGTTGTCAATTTATCTGGTGCAATGTTTTAATGTTCCTTGCTTTAAATGATGAAAGTAAATCATTGTGCTTCTATGTGATGAATGTCTTGGTAGATGAATTATTTTTCTTACCGTGACATTGATTACAATTGTATTTCTTTCTCTATGTTAAGTAGTTTACCTCAGCTATGTGATGAATGTCTCGGTAGATGAATTATTTTTCTTACCCTGATCTTGATCATATATGTGTCTTCTTTCTGTTAAGTAGCTTTCTCAGACAACAGTTGGATGCTCTTTCAATTAAAGTATTATTACTAAACCCTTTGGCATAGGATCGATGTCTGCATGTTCGAGTAGAGGGTTATCCCAAGCTCGACCCCTTCCCAATAGTTAAAACTCCTGTCCTATCTTCGTCAAGTTGGTTTATACTGGCTTGCATCTCTTGTACCTGCCCCACCTGAGAGAAATTACTAAAAAAATTGTCTTAACCAAAGGAAGAGCATTCACCAGAAAACACAAAAGCTCATCGATAATTTGGCTAGATTGAAAGATCTGGAGAACCATTCCACTCCAAACACTCCAGAGTCTAATTGGGCCTCAGTGGCGGGTTTGGTTCCTGCTGTTGAATCGGGGGATTTAAGCCCCATCAACAGAAATGGCGCTAGAAGGAGGGCCTAAGAATGAATGGCTGAATATTTAAGTTATATGATATTTCAAACAACCTATAGATTTGTAATGACCCACATGCATGGCTAGTCATCCAATAGACAGCCCACCTTTACCTAGTACTCTCGAAGTGGATAACTCACCCCACTCTGAGGAAGGAAATCTTCACCCTAAAATACCTTACACCCTCCCTCGCGAGGAACTGAATCAGTTTAGAAGGATTACCAGAGCCTACACTTGGAAAATTGACACGTTTCCCTTCACCCCCATCCCCCCTCAAAGAAAACAACAAAGTGGACTAGTAGTCGGCACTCCCGACGAAGTTTTCATACACTCTGTTGAAGACTTAATAGACTTCGCGATCACCAAAATCCAAGAACCTCTTGACCTCATACTCGAGACGCCAGCCGGTGACATCTTCGAACCTAATGATCTTTTAGAAGAGGAAGAGCTTGACTCTGACTCCGAAGAAATGGAAGAGAACCACGGTCAAGAAGAAGAGAGGGAAGTTCCACTTCAATACAACCAACCCTGGTTGGTCGGGTATGCCGTGGCCATCCCTGGATGAGTACACAATCTCCCTCGGCACCTGGAAAATTTGCTCCCCAAGTATTATCCTGAAACCTCAGGATCGCCCGAAGATCATATCAAGAAGTTCATACTCGCGATCAGGCTTATGAACGTTCAACATGAAGATGTGGTATGCAGACTTTTCCCCTACACATTTGATAACTCATCTTCCACTTGGTATTTTAACTTTCCAATAGAATCCATAACCAATTGGACTAAGTTCCAAAAGGACTTCCTAGACAAATTTGCCGAAGAAACTACCACGGGAGCCCTTATGGCCGAATTATTCACAGCCACCATGACCCCAAAGGAAAGGGTCAAAGATTCACGACTATCCTAAAAAAATTCTATACCATGGCGAAACTGGCTCAAGAGTTTTAAATTGAGGACTATGCCAATGCGCTTCCGACCTCTATTTCCATGTTCGTTAAAAGAGCCGCTAAAAAAACCCTCGTGGAGAATTTCGAAGAGGCCAAGACGATAGAGTTCCAAATGAAAGGGTGTAAAGAAGGCCAGGTATCTCTAGCAAGAAAATAAAGCCATCCCCCTCCCAAGAGAGGACTCCTCTTGACTAGACCATCGGGGAAGCTGACTGAACCAACTCTTGATAAGGGTAGTGGAGATATAGAATACCTACAATGCATGGTCAAGAAACTATCAAATGAGATTATAGATATGAAAATAAATGTGGGTGAGGGAAACCAAGGCCAGAGACCCTATAATCCTTTCTTTAAAAGAAAACAGCCTTTCAAAGCAATTGAACCTGCCACAGCCAACCTAAACATTGAATTAGGGAATGTCACATCTGATTTTTTCTATACATACCACCAAGAGAACCACTCAGAAAGGGAATGTCCTCAGTGGGTCCACACCATGAATTTAATGGCCAATCGTTTTTTGGGTGAAGTCTCTCTGATCAAACTATCCAGGAGTTTGGCCTTTAACATTGTCGATCAGGAAGAGGCTAACCCACCACAAGACACGACCATGCTGATATGGGATCTCGATGTGATCACGTCTTCAGATGATCTATTTAAACCTCAGGCACCACCCACAGAGATATCAGTGGTACAGACATGTAGTAAGGGTCAACCCGACCCAAAAGATACTGATTCCACCCGTGCCTCACAAAGTAAATTAACTCCCGATCACCCGAGAATGCCTTTCGCTCCCGGTAAAAAGCCTATAAGTATCCATACTCATGATTCCCCTAAATTATATTACAATGTAGTATAAGATTTGAATAAGCTGAAAGATAATGTATCGGTCATGTACATATGTAGAATCCCTCAGCAGAAAGACCTTATGTTGCAAGCTCTAAGTTCGGTAGAAAACCTGACCACTGGTGATGGTCAGGAGAAGAATCTGTGCCCTACAGATTTGGAAAGAAAACCAATGATAAACACCTACTCAGAAGGCAGGAAGGAGAGGCCTTTTGTACCACATTTCCTTTTAACGTTCGAAGTCTTCAACAGGAATATCCACAGTTGTCTAGTAGACTCCGGGGCATCTTCTAATGTCATGCCCTTGGTTGTTTGTAACAAATTAGGTGTTGTCCCTCTAAAACGTGATAAGCATGTCATACAACTGGACAGGACCTAGGTCAAATTCATGGGGGAACTCAAAGATGTGATGATCAGGGTAGCCACTCATCCTAATTTCGTGCAGGTGATTGACATCATTGTCGTGGATATCCCTAAGGCATATGGGCTATTATTGAGCCGAGATTGGTCCGAAAAACTAAATGGATAGTTCAGCATAGACTGGGCACACCTTTGGCTACCGTTGAAGGGATACAAGAACATGACTAGAATCGATAGGGAAAGATACCTGAAACATACGGTCACTGACCCGGAAACCCCGAACGAACTAGCCTCTACCTATTTTCCCATACTAGGGAATTATTCTTGTGATTATCACTTTGGTAATTTTTCTCCTCTCCTATCCGATGTTTCGCTTACCCAAATCTTCCAGATGATCTTTCAAGAAGAATTTCCGATGCCAAGGGAAGATTCTCTCTTTTGTCAAGACCTAGTGTTAGGTCTTTCGGAAGAAAAGATCGAGGAGCGGAACACTAATTGGAATGGAAATCATCGCTCGCAAATTTGGACCCTTTATTTTGATGGATCCAAGTCACAAGAGGGTTTGGGAGCAGGGTGCATCCTCATCGATCAAAAGGGTAAACGCCATTTCTTGTCTTATAGACTAGAATTCGAGTGCACCAACAACACTTCCAAGTATGAATCCTTGGTACAAGGGTTAAAGAAAGCCATAGATCTTAATGTCAAGGAATTAAAGGTGTTCGGAGACTCAGAAATCATGATTAGACAAATGAGAAACACTATACACTACAACTCCCCTCATCTTAAGAACTACTAGTAGGAGATGCAGAGGATAATAGAATGCTTTGAAGCTTTAAATATCACTACGATCCCCAGAGCGAAGAACGTCCTTGCTGACTCCTTAGCCACCGCTGCCTCAAGACTCTCACCTTTAGAATATTATGAAGCCTCTCGATTCACTGTAGAACTTCTCTACAAGCCACCGATACCTAATAATATCTCTAATTGGAAAGTCTTTGAGGGGGATGAACAGATCATAAACTTCTTGAGTAATCAAGACAAATTCAAAGACCTCGCTATTGAAGATGAAGAGTTCCAAGAGAAACTAGCAGAAACTAGTCCTCGGGAGGGTCAACGTGCGGATAAGCCAAAGGCTCACACAATTCCAAAAGGGATAGAAAAACTAGAGAATTTGTTTGATCTAAAGGAACGATTCAAAGGACCTAAAAATGCAAAGATTGGTAGCTCCTGCCCCCTCCACGAAATTGTAAATCTTGGAACCCCAAACAACCCAAAAGTATGTAAATCTCGGCAAAACAATATCTAAAGAGGAGAGGAAAGCCTACCTCAAATTATTCAAACAATACCAGGATGTGTTTGCATGGTCCTATAAAGATTTGAAAACGTATGATACCCACATCATTCAACACACCATCCCGTTTAAACCCGAAGTCAAACCTTTTCAACAGAAGCTCTAAAAGTACGACCCATCCTTGGAGCCCCTAATGTATCAAGAGTTAAGGAAGATTTTAGATGCGAAGATAATTTTCCAAGTTAGACATTCCACCTGGGTAGCGAACCTTGTTCCATTAAGAAAAAAGTCAGGAGAAATTCGATTATGCGTAGACTTTCGAAATCTCAATAGAGCTTCAGAAAAGGACAATTATCCTGTCCCATCGATGGAGAAACTCCTACAGACCGTGTTGGGCTCATAATATTTCTCCCTCCTAGACGTTTCTTAGTATACAACCAAGTGTTGGTTTCAGAGGAAGACCGATTAAAAACTACCCTCTGGACCAAATGGGGAACCTTCGCTTATAAACGCATGCCTTTTGGCTTGATTAACGCAGGAGCAACCTTCCAAAGGGAAATGGATGTGGCGTTTTAGGTACTTATAGGTAGGTGTGTGGTAGTATATTTAGATGACGTAACGGTGTATTCGAAGAATAGAGAGGAACACATCCAATACTTAACTCAGATTTTTGAAAGATGCTGAAAATAAGGTATATCACTCAATCCTAAGAAAACTATCTTCGGTGTTGAAGAAGGTAAGTTTTTAGGTCATGTTATATCTCAAGAGGGAATTCGAATAGACCCCGAAAGGATTAAAGCCATAGATCAACTCCCACTACCCCATAACAAGAAGGCTATGCAATGTTTTTTCGGGAAAATTAATTTTGTAAGGCAATTCACCCCTGACTTCGCTGAAATCATCAAACCCTTACAAAAAATTATTCGCAAAGATTCTGAGTTTAAGTGGGATGATGAACGAAAAGATGCTTTCAACAATATCAAGGCTGCCATATCCCAGGCCCCGGTATTGTGAAGTCCCAATTTCAATAGAGACTTTAACCTTTATACTTTCGCCTTTGACCAATTGCTAGCTATGGTTTTAACTCATAAGGACGATGACAACAACAAATCCCTGGTGTCATTCATGAGCACCAAACTTCAAGGAGCCAAGCTCAATTACCTCGCCATATACAAGCAGGCCTACATGGTCTATAAAGCAGTAAAGCATTTTAGGTCGTACATCCTCAAGAATCACACTAAGGTGATTGTGCCACACCCCGCAATCCGATCCTTGTTTACCCAACAAGAAATGGGATAAAGAAGAGGGAACTGGATGGCAGTAGTCTAGGAATTTGATCTATATATTAAACCCACCAAGTTAGTAAAAGGATAAGGTTTGTGAAAACTCGCAGCCGAATCTCAAGATCAAGCAAACCAAGATCCAGGGTGGGATAATGAAATAGCATTGTGGTGTGGTGAAGCAACATACATTTCGCCAGGACTGAACTCCTGGTGCAAGGATTTGGCTCATCTATTACATCACAGGACTTGTCCCGAAAATCTCAACCCTAGAGAAAGGAGAGCCCTCCGATTAAAATCTGCATAATATCACCTCATCAATTCGGTACTCTTCCGGATCAACTATGACGGGGTATTACTAAGATGTCTCGAACGCGAAGAGGCCGATAAAGTGCTGAAAGAACTCCACGATGGCCCCACTTGGGGACATTTTGCAGGGAACTCCACGATGGCCCACTTTGTTGAAAGACTCTCATGCTTACACCAAGAATTGTAAGACTTGTCAAATAAGTGCTGGCAAGGAGAGAAGGGAGACAATCCCACTGCATCCTGTAACTATCTCTAGGCCGTTTGAGCAATGGGGGCTGGATATCATAGGATAAATTATGCCCGATTCTTAGAAATTGCACAAGTATATTCTTACTGCCACCGACTATTTCAGAAAGTGGGCAGAGGCCATCCCTCTGACCCATGTAAATAAGAAAATAGTCATCCAATTTATAGAACAAAAACTAATTACAAGGTTTGGTGTTCCTTCCATTTTGGTCTTTGATAATGCATCCTACTTCTCCTCTACCCTATTGAAAGAGTTCTCTCTGGACAAAGGAATCATAATCAAGTACTCTGCAAATTATTACCCTCAGGGAAACGGTGTGGCAGAGTCAACCAATAAGAATCTGGCGAGGATAATAAAGAAGACGGTTGTGGATAACCATATAAATTGGCATAACCAACTCCATAATTCCCTATGGGATGACAGGGTCACACCCAAAGAGGCTATAGGGAATTCCTCGTACTTCCTGGTCTACGGACAAGAATCCATTCTCCTGAATGGGCTTTATCTTCCATCTCTCCAATTGGCCCAAGATTCTAACGATGATAAATCCTCGACCATACAATAAAGAATCAACACTCTTCTCATGCTGGAGGAAGAGAGGGAAAGGGCTAAGTCTAAATTTTTATCGCATCAACAGATAGTGAAAAGATGGTTCGATAAGCATAAGGCTAAAGAAAATAATTTTGAAGTAGGAGACTGTTGACGGACGAAATTGACCGTCCGTCAACTGGGAAAGTGGAACCGGTCCGGGGTTGTCTAATAACCCAAGCCGTTTGGAATGAACCACCCTGACGGGTTTAACGGCTCTGTTAGCCGTTCTAAGGTCCTAAGAAAACCAAAGAGAAAACTAATCTAAACTAACTAATCTAACTAATGAAACTAATTAAAACTAAATAAAACAAACWAACTAAAACTAAATACAACAAACTAAACTAATTAACAATAAAACTAACTAATACACTAATTAAAACTAAATAAAACWAACTARCTAAAACTAAATACAACCAACTAAACTAATTAACAATAAAACTATATAARTDCAATCTACTAATTACTAACTCTACTAATTAACTAWMTAATTACTAATGGAATTATAACTTATTCACAAATGTACAATATCTACAACTTGCAGATTTGAATAAAACCTGTAAAATTCATTTGCTTTCTGCCCTAAGACAGCTAGAGATGTTTTTTTTATTTTTATGATTTTATGAACAAGAAATAAAACTTACTGAAATTAAACGATCTAATATACTAACTGAAATTAGACAATCTAATATACTAATTCTACCTATAAGTCTAACTAAACTTATATCTAAACTAAATTACTAATAAATACACTAAACAAACAAATGACAAATTGACCTGGAAACGCTCCAAATTTGTCCTGTGTATGATGACTTCGAAGCTGGTCGGAGGAAGGAAACTCGCACCGGATAATCTAGAAGCTTCTCGTAAACGATAGCTGCAATGCTCTTTGAGTTGTTTACAGGACAAACAAGACATAAAAAATCATAACAATTATATGATTTATAAATCTCTGCAATAAGGGAAACCTGTTATGCAAAAACTTATACTTAATAATTCAACTTATGAAGAAGAGAAATCTGTCATTCACAAACTAAATCAAGTAATTGCTATATTTTTTATACACTGAAAGAAATCAGATATGGATTATATTGATTAAATTATATCATTTGCAAAAGACTAAGATAGCTAAAGTAGTCATTAACCAAATGCAAATTGATACACATGAACATAAAACAAAATATTGATATTATGAAAAGCTAAAGTTGTAGCAGAATATCAAATTCTGTCTCAGTCTGTATTAAAATTCCATATCCTTGGTCTCCCACAAATGAGGATCCCCTTATTACAAAAAATGAGAAGTATTTAAAGGTTTTCCACAGGGTAAAACCTCCCTGTGAAAGTTATAAACTGTTTACATGAAATCTGGGAAGATATCCCAAATTTGTCTAAGCTAAGAAACCAAAATGAAACTAAAACATCCAAATATCCTCTAGACTGTCCATCCTATCCCTTGCAATTCGAATTCACCTAAAACAGGTCAGAAATGGATAAGTTAGATGGATATTTTATTAATAAAATGGTAAAAATCTAATCTTGTAGACTAGCTGCAGAATCCTCTGATTATGTAGCTAGTCTAAAATAACACACAGAATCAGAAATAAAATTAAATGAAAATCTTTTAAAGAATCTAAATTCAATTACCATCCAATCACTATTTGAAAACGAATAATTAAATTTGAACTTGTTATAGCATTCAAAATCAAACAGGATCAGAATGAATACAGAGATAAATATGCTCTGTTTAATTTGTTTTCACTAATTTGGGTATACAACATTGTTTTGGATAAATGAAATTGTTTTTTCACCAATTGAAATCAACACCAACCACTTATGTTGCTTCAGCTATCAGCAAAATCGTCTTAAAATCCAATGCAATCAATACAATTAAAACAAGTTTTGTGCAATTGTTATGTCGTCTCATCAAAAGGTAACACAATCAAGTCTAAATAGAATCATGTTCAAATTGTTATAACTGTATTGATATAACAAACAATTCTTGCCATGAGCGAACTAAACCAACACTGGTGCGTAGTTGTCTGTAAACGAAATTGTAATGAAATCACTCAGGGTTCATAATAATTATCTGATCGTTTGTTTTTAGCAAACTGGGCAAACAAGATCATTCACTAAATCTTTTCTTGAGTGCATTTAGAAACAACTATTACCCGAATCTCCTCATACGAATTTAACAGAATGACACAATATGTCAATCTAAAACTTAACAGAATCGTTTTTTGAAATCAAAACTAACAGAGTCATTTTTGAAATCCAACCAAAACTATTTCTGAGAAAACAAAATTGTTTATGCTTATTTAAGAGAGGCAGAATCACACTAAAGATAAACAAAATCCTACCATCCATTGTGAAATCAAATCGAATGATGGCTGTAGCTGCTTACACGTTTTTCTTCTTTTAAAAACCACATGTCCTGTAGATGTAAAAATTTTGTTGGCAGACTGGTGGAATACCTTTCGAATTGATCAAGGGTTTGATAGAGGGCAAGAGGCACAAGGCTGGACAAGGTAGATCGAGCGAGAGAGGTTCTGTGCCCCAGATCTGGAGAAGTGATAAACATTCTGGTAAATGCACACAGACCCAAAACGCATGTTCCAGCCACTGAAAATTGACCTGTAAAACAAGAGCTGGATCTCTATAGTAACTCACTTTCTGAGGAAACCGCTCATGTTGAAGGTAAAGGGGCTAAAAATGGTTCTGGGTTTTCAACGGTTTGTCCTAATTCAAAACCATTTGCCCAGCATGCCTCATGCAAAAACGTGACTCTGGGGGAAATTACGGGGGCAATTTTAAACAATCTTCTCTAGCAAGAATGAAACCAAAACCGACTCTGAACACCATGGGGGTTCAATTCGCCCTTCAGGAGCCAAGAGAGAACATACAGTGGACAGGGGTTTGGGTAGGGTTTGGAATCTTTGCCCAAAAATCAACAGAGGTAACCTAGTAAGGAGGCAGGCATTAATGCCAAAGTGTACGAGGGTAATGGAGTTATCTCTGCCATGCATAATAGTTATGCCAAAGTACAACCACCAGTTATCATAGTTGTTCAACCCACTATAGTTCGAAAATCATGTTGCTTGGCTAACCAATGAAACAATGGTAAGTGTATGAACCACGCGTGCAATCAAAACATTATGCCATAGTTTCAAACCATCAAATATTTAATTAGAAACCAAAACCAAATAATTAACCATGCACCAATGTATTGTAATCGCTTATATCAAAATTTTGACCAACGTGCCAATAGTTTTGTAAACACAAACATAGGTATCATATCAAATATATATGTGAAAGATTTAACCATAACGCCTATGCATTGTTGTGAAACCCAATGGTTAAGTAGGACAAATAAAAACATGTAAATCCAAAGCATCACAAACCTAATGAAACCAAGTCACATAATCAATCAAAAAATGTCCAATGAGTACAATTCGAAAGTTTTGCCAGCTGTAAAATGATAAGTGAAATGTAAGCGCAAAGGGCATATCAATCAGAAGGATGACGACAGTTCAAACAATGATTCTAATGTGACTTTGAAGGACTAAGTTTTCACGCTTACAGTCGTGAAAACAAAACGAAGATGGGCGTGTGAAAAGGCGCAAATAATAAAAGTTTCATTATGAAAAATTGCGACGCAAAATTGATGTTTGCAAAACATTGGTGTAGGCAGCTCATAAGACAGTGGGAAAATGTGATTTGGCTGCCAACAGAGACTTAGTTCTAAAGTGGGATAAGGTAAATGAACCCAAAGGGGCTGAGAAGATCGGGGTAGGTACTTATCATTTGAAAAATCTAAGAGGGTAACCTGACGCCCTCCCGGTAAACGGCCAAGCCCTAAAGTAGTACTTCCAATAATAACAAAACAATAATAATAATAAAAATAATTAATAAAAATAATAATAATAATACATATATATTTCCAGTTGGAATGAATGAATGAAAGACCAGATATATCTGTTTTATGGGACAGAGATTCTACGTTCGCCTAATGAATTGCCATTTGTTGAGTGCTCAACACACCCTAAAAGTTCTGTGACCACTTCCTTTTGGGTACCACCTTGTCTTCTACCTTCGGTCGTTTTCACCGTGTTTTGAGCCTAATAACCTTCTTATCTGATATGTTTCATATATGAGTTTCTCTTGAGCGTATTAAGAACCATCTTGAGAAACACCACGACTGATCAAGGAACCAACGACCCAGATTTCTCCCGGCATACTTGAGAAGTTCGACATCGGTGAATGATTAAGGCAGCGAAAATTGTATGGGAAGTCAAAGTAGCCGAGTGCTGACATTCTTCGACGTCGGCTGATAAGAGTATCTCTTTTATGAATATAGCCTCCGAAAATATTTCTCCGAGGTCCAATTCTTTCGGCTTCGGAAGAAAAGTGCGATTGTAAGCACCGCACATAGATAAAACAACATTGTCGACCGTCGAACCCCCGAAAACAAGTTTCGATATTGGCGAGAGGGAACTAATTAATTGCTTCAACGAATCTCGGTATCAGCAGCTGTGACCTCTAGTCTTTTCTCAAAAAACTCTCAATACAAGTGAAATTCCGAGCAGGACTTTTATCCACTATCCAAATATCTTTCCATGATTAATTTTTTTTAACCAAAATCGATAATCCCATGGAAGTAGTAATTAATATCAAAGTTTTACAAAGAAAAACATTAACAAACTCGCGACGTAATAACAATGGTTCCAAAAGATCTAATATTTTATGCAAAAGATTTAAAGAAGAATACACGTTTGATTCACAGCATGATACTTTTAAAATTTTCTTTATATACAATCAAAAACCCCCGCCAGGCTTGGTTTACATACGAATAGACAACCTCGACAACTCAGCTAACCTACCCGGTCACCGTGATATTACAAAATTTTACAAAGAAGAAAGACAAAAGAGGTGTTAAGCCACAATTCTAGGAGCACAGGGCGAGAACCCGTTAACGATGTATCTCCTACGCTTTGGTCCTCTCTGAAGTTGTCTTTCGCGCTTGGTGGTGTCTTATGCTCCATTGTCGCCACCATCCATTGCGCCTCACATAACTCCACGATCGTGTCTTATGCTTCCCTAATTTGTCTCTACAGCCAAATGATGCTCCTTGCACAACCTTGCGGCGATGAAATCCTCTGGGTTTTTTTTGGGTAATTGATGATGTAGTTCCCTATTTTCTTGGTAAATCTCGGCTATTGCAATTTGAGCCTGGTCTAGTTGCTGAGAAGAATTTTTTATGGAAGCTCCCGGATCTTCGGCCCTCCCCTTTCTTCTTCTGCCTCTTTTTCCAGTGGTCCCAACCAAATCCGAATGAATGGTAGGCATTATAGACTCCTCGAGGGTTGGACGCACACTCATTTCATCCTTAGAGCGGTCCCCCTCTCCTTCCTAGGTTTTCTTCTTAGGCCTTCCTCTTCTCTGCGGTTTCGATCCCGGAGAAGGCACAGTCTCCATATTATTTCTCCCAGACGTATCTGTGACCACCCCAAGCCCGTGTTTATATGTTGATGCTGCCTCCATGCAGATAGTTGTACCTATTGAAGCCCACAAGAAGGAGTTCCAGGTGCGTTGGGGCTGAGACCTCGCACTCTGACTGCCTCATGGACCTCGTCCCATGTTTTAAGGAGATCCCATAATCACAAAGCGTAAGAGACTCAAGGCATCTGCATATGGAAAAGGATTACTCAACTGGACATCGCCAAGATGAACTTACCAAACCAGATACCTAGGGAATATGAGCCTGCCATATAAGAAGGATTGCTTGTAAAACTCTTGGATTTATAGGGAAATCAAAGAGCGACACTAGGCTCGCTAGGATAATCCTCTCCCCTCGCAACATGATGTTTGAGAAATTTTGGCATGTCGCAGCTAATTGATGGATGCGATCTAGAACATGAAAGCACCATTGATTGGGGTTGCAGGAAAGCATGCAATACGATCCTTTCGATCCTTTTTGAACTTACGAATCTCTATAATATATAAATGAAGCTTGGCACACATGGTGGTACGAGTTCTGAAGGCATTTAACAACCTTCTCTATACGATATCCGACCTCTCGGGAGCACACACGTGCATAATTCATCCTCAATGCCCCTTTTTCCCAAAGGTCAAGTAATTACTGTGATAATTATACATTCATGTCTATCGTACTTGATTAGCCACACTACATCATGCTGAGGTGTTCATTTATACCAAAGAGGAGCGGCGGCTTCACAGGTCACTCGAAGGAATCATTTGGGATCACGTAAGTATTAAAAACAACTGAGACTAGCAAGCTACACAAGTACGTGTTGATCTGTTGTTTATTTATGTCAGATCATGGGTTTCTTGATTGCTAAACTACTTATGTTTAATTGTAGGAAGAACCTTCCTGATCACCAACCAGATTCTATCCTGTGATCCCGCCAAAGAACTGAAAGAATCACCGAAGTGACGAAGTATGTCAAGCTCCTGATTTCGACATCCTGATATTAATCGACCTAAGATCAATGATCAAGCTGTGCGCCAAACAAGATGCATCATGAGACGAAGTATGTGAAAAGGTCATTGATGCAAATCCCGAGAAAGTACAACAGTTCGTAGGAAATCCAATCAAATCCAGAGCCATACTTCAGAAGTTGAACTTAAACCTCGCAAAATATAGGGCGTGCACGGAAAACATCATGGGAATCTATGCAGCTCCGATGGAACAACACAAGTTTCCATGGGCCAATACCTGTGAAGAAATATTTATCAGATGGTCTGATTATGAAAGAGTCCACCCTTTCCAAGAAAAAACTTGGGTGGACTGTTGATAGACTGTTAGATGATGACGCCACGTGATGATTCTTGATTAGCTCAGATTGTATTTTACTGTTAATTACTGTTAAGACTTTATGTTATAAATAGGAACATCGACCGATGGTTAAAGGGTCGATGGTTTTTGTAAGAACTCTTTTCTTTTGGTTGTTGATAATTATTTTGAGAATGCTACAAATTAAGAAGTCCTTTTGGACCAAAGACAAGCTATTTTCATCAAATGTATGTGATTGGAGTTTGGAGAAGAATTACTTCCTTCCCTGTTCCATGAATGTTGCAGTAAATGAGTAAGAGCAATTAATTTTGTTGTCAAGTTATCTGGTGCAATGTTTTAATGTTCCTTTCTTTGAATGATGAAATTAAATCATTGTGCTTCTATGTGATGAATGTCTTGGTAGATGAATTATTTTTCTTACCGTGACATTGATTACAGTTGTGTTTCTTTCTCTATGCTAAGTAGTTTACCTTATCTATGTGATGAATTTCTCGGTAGATGAATTATTTTTCTTACCCTGATCTTGATCATATCTGCATCTTCTTTTTGTTAAGTATCTTTCCCAGACAACAGTTGGATGCTCTTTCAGTTAAAGTATTATTACTAAACCCTTTGGCATAGGATCGATGTCTGCATGTTCGAGTAGCGGGTTATCCCAAGCTTGACCCCTTCCCAATAGTTAAAAATATTGTCCTATCTTCGTCAAGTTGGTTTATACTAGCTTGCATCTCTTGTACTTGCCCCACCTAAGAGAAATTACTAAAAAAATTGTCTTAACCGAAGGAAGAGCATTCACCAGAAAACACAAAAGCACATCGATAATTTGGCCAGATTGCAAGATCTGTAGAACCATTCCACTCCAAACGCTACAGAGTCTAATTGGGCCTCGGTGGTGGGTTTGGTTCCTACTGTTGAATTAGGGGATTTAAGCCCCATCAACAGGTCGGTCCTAAACTTAATTACTCTCACGTCGAAAAACTAGCTTTGGTTGTTGTTCATGCAGTCCAACGTCTACATCACTACATATTTCTTTGCAAGACTACCGTTATTTCCAATGTCAATTCATTTCAATATGTCCTCA
Source organism: Picea glauca (assembly GCA_000966675.3). Taxonomy (NCBI): domain Eukaryota; kingdom Viridiplantae; phylum Streptophyta; class Pinopsida; order Pinales; family Pinaceae; genus Picea; species Picea glauca. Next base: position 198,726 of record JZKD02S0486275.1, on the reverse strand, counting down.
CCAGATGTATCATAGGGGGTAAATATAATAAATGGATTGTCATCTTACAAGAGTTTGATATCGACCTCGCTTCGGCGAATTCCAAGAAATCACTAGTCTTTTTGGAGTTAATATATGATTTTCCACGATTAGATGAGGATGTTATCCATGTTGATTCGTTTGTAGACGAACATATTTTCCTTGTCTCGTTGTCTGACCCCTGGTCTGGAGACATTGTTTTATATCTTCAAACCTTGAATTTTGCTAAGCATCTCTCACAATATGACTGACGACATATTAGGTACCAAGCCAAAAAGTATACTATCATCGGCGACACTTTGTATCACCGAGGAATAGATGATATATTATGTTGTTGCTTAACTCATGAGGAAGCCGAGTCAGTTTTAAATGATTGCCACAAAGGGGCTTGTGGTGGTCACTTATCCGGGCTTGTGACAACCTAAAAAATCTTGCGAGCTAGTTATTTCTGGCCTACTATCTTTAAGTAATGTATTGAAGCGGTTAAGAAGTGTCACCCCTGCTAGGTGTTCACTCGAAAAATGCGCTCGCATCCGACCCCTCTACACCCAGCCATTATCGCCGATCCCTTCACCAAGTTGGGGATAGATTTCGGCGATTGCAACCCAACTTCGGCTGAGGGGAATTAACATATTATTGTGGCTATCGACTACTTTATTAAGGGGGACAAGGCCATGCCTACCGTGAAATCTGATGGGAGTAATGCAACCTTCTTCGTATTCAACCAAATTATTGCCCGGTTCGGTATCCCAAGTGAGATTGTCAGATATCATGGCAGTCACTTTCAGAATGAGATGATGGTAGAACTAGCATCCAAACTGGGGTTTAGACATGGTCATTCTTCTCCTTACTACCCCCAAGAAAATGGGTAAGTAGAGGCCGTCAACAAGTCTCTCAAGACCATTTTGCAAAAAACTGTCAATTGGAGTAATTCCAATTGGCACATCATGCTATATCCCGCACTTTGGGCATACCGAACCTCAGTTAAGACTGCCACCGGATTTTCCTCTTTCTAGTTAGTACATAGTGTAGATTTGATTCTTCCTATTGAATGCTAAATCCCTTCTCTTAAGTTGACAGTCAAGCTCCTACTTGACACTTCGGATTTAGAGCGATGCCTTTTACACCTAGAGAGTCTTGACGAGCAGCGTCGAGATGCCTTTATGGCTATTGAGGCAAATAAGAAACGTGTCAAGGTCCAGTATGATAAGTCTTTCTATCCTCGGTTGTATGTTGAGGGTGACTTGGTCCTCTTGTATGATCAAGCCAAAGAATTGTTGGGGGCACGCAAGTTTAAACCCATGTGGCATGGTCCTTATATCATGCAATGTGTTCTAGAAAAGGGATTCTATGAATTAAAATATTATGAAGGGAATAAGTTGGATGAGCCCAGAAATGGGATCTATCTGAAAAGATATTACACTTGAGCCCTAATCTTGGGCAAAAATATTTGTATACTAATGTAATTTAGTGTATATACATATCTTTTCTCTTTTTTTCCATCTTTGGATTGCTTATCGATTTTTCCCTTTGTTCATAGATGTCAACGGAGTCTTTGGTCTACCTAGGATTCGCAGATGGAGTCATCCATCATACATGGAACTTGGCTTCCGCCGCTTGGGTGGTTTTCTCTCCCGAGGGTCTACTGGTGTCTTCAGGTGGCATATGCCTAGGGCCATCCAAGAACAATGTAGCTGAGTATAGCGTCGTCATAGAACTTTTGCACGATGCCATCTCATATGGTATTCTCTCTTTAGAGGTTTTCTTGGATTCTCAGTTAGTAGTATGTTAGTTGAACGACAGTTACCACATGCGTGATCCTACTTTACTCCGACAATTGCTATGGGTACATATTTTAGAACGATAGTTTGATTTTATTACATATTATCACATTCCCAGGAGTTCTAATCATGTATCCGATGCCTATGCTAATTACATTTGAGATTGGAATTTGTCATATTAATAAAGAAAAGAAAACCATCACATCAATATACACATTGTAATATATAAGTAAACCTGAAGATCCACTTTTATATATTTCAAACAATATGGTGTGTATATTACAAAATTGGGGCTAAAACCCTCAATACACATATACAGACGGTATCATAATATCCCACGACATCTACGCCTGTGGTGCTGGATGTGTATCATGGTAGCAAACCACAGTGTTTGCGAGAAGCCGAAAGATTCATACCCATGCTCTAGGTACTCCAACCACCTGTCGCTGCATGGCTTTAGGTATACCTGAACCATAGGAATCCTATGTGTCAAATGAGACAGGTTACCCTGTACATTTTGTAGGACTCTCTCTGCTTCTCCTCCCGTCACTTTGTCCCCCTGGTTCTTCCGTCTATGTCGAGGGAATCCTTCTGGCCATCGCGGACACACATCTGCGTTACACAAGTGTCTAGTTAATATTTAAACACTTGGGCCCTAATTCCTTTGAGAGCCCAAAACTTGTACAATCCACATATTTTTAGAGTTGTTTGAGCCACCGAATATCGATCCACAACTGCATCAACTTCCTCATGCTCTCACTCTCTCCATTCAAGAACCATCATGAAAAGGACAAATCAATTTTTGAGTTAGAAACTTAAAAATTCATTTTTGGCGTACCTATACGCGATTTCCCTTGCTAACAGTCGCAAGTAGGGCTCGATATATGCTCACTGTAGTTTACACAGGGGCGCATACCTCGTCGTACACCCGATCTGGCCAAAGGAAACCCGCGTATACCGAATTTCCTAAGTTGCGCCCTCCAAAACTAAAAAATTGAGACCTAATTCAAAATTGTAATTCATTGAATTTGAAGAGGAAGAGATGTAGATTTACCTGATCCAGACGGTTTGTGGTTCCGTCGCCTAATGCTCCTTCAATCTCTGTTTGAAGCTTGGAGGTATTTTGGTCCAAACTTGCACTTTTTGGGTAAAAATGAGAATGGTATAGTAATTCTCAATTTTGTTACTATTTATAAGCTATTTTTACCCACTTTCATATAGTTTCATGCTATTTTTTCACCTAATGGACTAATACAACTCAGTTTGAGTTGGATTTTGTAGTTTTGACCTAGATTTCTTGCAGATCTCAATGTTTTTCGACCGTTCGTCACCTCGGGCAGGTATTATATCAACCTAGCATATAGGATAGGTATCCACTCCATTATTCATTTTTCATATTTCTTCGACCACCATTGTTATACCTTAGGTACGAACCCATTTGTTGTGACACAGAACCCTCCATCTACTATAAGTAGTGTCATTAACAAATAGTAGAGATTTACCTAACATGGGTGCCCTAGTTAGATCCTCTTTGTCATTTGGTGCCCATGCCAATATTTTTTCCTTAGGATCAAGAGACCTTTATAGTTTATACATGACTTTATAATGAGCCTCATTTCTCACTCATGCACATGCAGCCTTATACCTCACAGACTCCCAAATCGGAGTTTAATTTAAGCTCTTTTCCAACTCGTTTTCAAAAAGCGAAAAGATTGCCGAGTGAACTTGTCTCTTTCACACTCGTAAATTAGATTAGAAAGGACGTCTATTTGGCATAGTTTTACTCCCTTTTTACACCAAGTAGACTAAAAGACATAAAAAATGACATATTTTGGCATCAAGTTGTGATTTCATCTCATTCCCTTGCTTGCAGTATTGAGCCTTTAGCCGGTTCTTGCTTTGCGTTATAAGTTGTTTGCCTAGGCAGTTTTGCATCCTCAACCAAGCAGAGCCTTGTTTATATCCTTCGCAATTTGACACCCTATACCCAGGAGGGAACATCACCCTAAGTGTCCATCTCTCGCATGCATTTCCTTGCATTGAGCATAGGTATGTTCCATTGTTGGAACTAGTTTTGCTTACTTGCGACATTCGTTTCCTCCTCTGTATCATAGAATTCATTTGTTATGAAAAAAAAAAAACATGGGCGGGAAGGGAGTACTATATTATGTTATCAACAGTCATGTCGCCTTTACACAGAGTACAAAGTTTTTTTGTTTATTTTTTACAGTAATTTTGGGTGTAACATGGCTTTAGGAAGCTGATCTCATTACAGGGTTTCTCTACCGACTGGTTACTCTTCTAGTCACTATGGAGAGTTTATATAGATGCCTCATGCATCTCATGGTTTCATCATTGAGTCTATACTAGCTGGGTCTTTCGTATATCTCATGCTCTGGTTCAAAGGAAGTCTATCAACCTCTGTTGGCCACTCCTCAAAACTCTTGACTTTGCATGTCGTACATACCCTCAGTTTGTCTAAGAATCACATGGTACTATAGTTCTATCATGCACCCTAGCCCTATTTTCATCAATGGTAGGTAACCTTGAACCCAATAGTCGACATTTCATCATTGGTCACTGACTAGGTGGTTTCCCTTGTGTTCAAAGGCAAGACATCTATTCACACTTTGGGATTCGTGCAGTGTCTTGGAGGCCATTAGCCTTATTGGTGGTTTCCTCACCTTTGTCAGCAGTTTTCATTATTGGTTGTTATTCAAAGGGTCTTTTTCGTGTACCTCTTACACCTGGAACACACGAAAGACGCACAGGTTCGTTGGTTCGTGAACATGTTCTTCATCCGATTTCCACCAAATTATGAAGCTCCTGCTTTGTTCCTCGTGCTGACTGGTGAGAGATGCCTTAATGCTCTCCTTTCAGCGGGTCTTTGTCCATCAACTTCAGCTCATTTATTCTAGATATGGGACCTAGAGTTTTATGAGTACCTTGAGGCTTGCAGTCATTAGTGGAAGGCCCTCTCACCATTGACATATGGGAATACATCAATGTCTCCTGATCAATGGATTCCTCAGGTGTTCGACACCGACTCCTTTATTCACACTTGTAGGAATGTGCTCGGTGCCTTGATACCTACTTTCATTATTGGTAGGTTGTCTCGCATTTGTTAACGGTATACCTCAATGACCGGTAATCAAATAATGTCTCATTATGTTCAAACTCAACTCCTTTATTCACATGATGTAGACTTGCACCTTGGCATATAGTGTAGAAGACTTGAAGACATCATTATGTGGCCACAACTTTCTTGAGTTGTTGCTTCCCTTTCATTGGACCAGTACCTATATGAATTCAGATTATCATGGGAGATCATATTGTACTCCATTGTATACAAATATATTCATATTGGTTTTGAGACTGGTTTTACTGGGCCTTGTTCGTGACTATGACAGATTTTGGCATGTAACCACATTTATATTTTCCTATTCATGGCCATGGACATTTGTTTTGGTATCTTTTCACATGGATCTGCAGTGTATTCTATTAGCAGCCATGTATGTAAAGTCACTGCAGCATGTAATGAGAGAATAGTCTTTCCAGCTGGGTCCCCATCACTCCACTTCTGGGTTATTTATGATTTATTTCGGCCATTGTAGATAATCCACTGATCTCACACATTAGGGGGAATCTGTTATAGCAAGATTTGCCTCACCATTACGATCTTGCATAGAGGGCCTTTTTCCATTTCCCTATGCAGACTTATCATCCCCTTTTGATGATTCCAAAGCTAAAAATACATATTTTTCCACATATACGTGCCCTATCTACTATATAGAAAGTGTATATGCATGTTGCTTCACTACAATAGCGTACATCAGGATTTGTGCCAGAAAATACAAAATGAAGTCAGGTTTCCATGTCACGACAAGATATCTCTAATCCTTGGCCTTCCATATACTAGAAACGTTCTGAATCGGCCCTTCAGTTCCATTTTGAAGGATATAAATGGGCCAATTCCGAACTATGGAAAAGAGGAGAAATCATTTAACTTTGAGAGAAAAGTTACTTTGGAGAAATTTGTACTTCACATTGAGTCTGCATCCCTTTTTCCCCTCAAGTATGAGCATAATGTTCATCCCCCAAGCTCTTCCCTTACTGTTGGAGAACCTCATTGTCTCCCTTTCTTGATCTTTCCTTTGGTGGAGGATTGAAGTGGTGGAGGCTCAGCTGGAAGGAATTCAGTTTCTTGGTTCCGAACTATGCCAACACGAAAGTCTGTAATGTTTTTCACTTCTACTGATCATTATTAATAGAAATACTCCTTTCCCATCCTTTTGATGTCATGCAAATATTTGATTATTATCCATGGGCATGTTTGTTATTTTTATTGATGGATTATGTTATCTAATGTGCTAACCCCCTTTATATTATCACTATATGCTTGCACTTCTTGTTTGTTAAGAACTTGTTGCAGGCACAAAGCTTTGGGTTGAAGTGCTCAATGGTGGAACATCATCAAACATTGGATCGAAGTAGGCTTCTATCTCATCTTGTTCGCACATTGGTTTATATAACATACGTTGGAATTGAGTTGATTTCTGCAGTCATACCTATCTGTTGTGGTTTACCCTAGCCATAGAGAGTTTTTCCCTCGTAACACCAACTCTGTTACAACTTCAAATCACTCAGTTACATCTAATTCGACTTGGATGTCCCACCAGTCAACCTTTGAACTCGAATTTCCTATAGCTAACTGATTTTCCATTTCAGTTAACTATTTTCAAGTAATTATGAGATAATTGATTAATATTTATTATCCAATTTATTTAAGGGAAAAATAAATTAGACACACATTTCTTGTTGACTTTTCAACATTTATAGGTGGAAATGGTTTGATATGTAGTGATTATTAAATTGTAACAATTGGTGAAAGTAATAATGATGGTAACAAAGTAGCATGCCTTTTGAATTTGGTAGTTCAGAGAAAGCATTGCATAGTTTGTATACGAATGTAAATTAAGTAATATTCATGAATTTATTTTATTGAAATAATTATTTATTGGTCATTTTTATTTTACATTTTCAATAAGCGTTTTAATAAGAGGGGACAATATTCCAATTATAATGAAATAACATTGTATTAATGAGTTTACAAGAAGGTCGCCAACATACCCATCGATTTATAATAAAAAATAATGATTGAAGCAAAAAATTTGGAACCAAACATAGAAAAGATTATATATTTGGATAAGTTGGTAATTCAATAAGATTTGAAACAACCTTTAAAAGGACTCTTCTAAGCGACTATTTGCAACTTAGGATGCATAAGCAACATACCATTTATTTCACATTTCATAGTTGGACCTTAGAATAAACCACAAAAATTGTTCGTGGGTGAGGATAAATAGGACATTAGGGTTTGTCAAAACTATAATCTCATTATGAAATATGGTTTCCAATTATTGAAAAACTACAATCTCTCTATGAATTGTGTGATTACAAATGAGGCTTAAACATAAAAATTGCATCAACACTCTTACATGGGTATAAGTAGATGTAATCATCATGTCATCTTTATAAGGTAAGATGATGAATCACACCATTCATCCTAAATGAATGTGTTTTTTTAATAAATATGATACTTCTTTTGATAAGTTGTTTTATGCTTGTTAAAATCTAGAGCATTGGCATTTGTTAGGAAAATTTTAAGTATTAAGACAATGAAAAATAAAAAAATAAAGAAAAAATAAGATGGTAAAATATCTTACTTATTTTGATAAGTTACTTTATACTTGTACAAATCTAGAGCAATGACACTTGTTAAGAAAATTTTAAGTATTAAGACAATGAAAAATAAAGTGTTAAGAACCAAATACCTGAATACAAAATATCACAATAGATCCAAAGATATATGAATACAATCATCACACAAGATATATGAAACCATATAGAAAACCACAACTTTATTATAGAAACCCTTGAGGTAGGGCAACACCATACAATGGATCCTATTA
>JZKD02S0486275.1:142144-155892 GCA_000966675.3 Picea glauca | reverse complement strand
TGAAGGATCCCTTTTTTCTCTTTCATTCATTGTCCCAGATTGGCTCCAAGCCATTCGCCAGGAATGGCTACAAGATCCCAAAAGTTCGCAGTTGATCCAACAATTGCAGTCCAATACTACATCTTCCCCAAGGTACTCTTGGCTCCATGATGAACTTTGATACAAAGGCCATTTGTATTTAAGTAAACAATCAAAGATTAAATCCACGATACTTTCTGAGCTTCATGCTACACCCACCGTAGGGCACTCTGGGTTCACCAAAACCTATGACAGGGTCAAACGTTCTTTTTTCTAGGATGGTATGAAACAAGACATTCGTAATTTTGTCACTGAATGTGATGTATGCCAACACAACAAGGAAGAAATAGTCAAATCTCTGGGTACACTACAACTGCTCCCGATTCCACCTGCTATTTGGAAGGATATCTCTATGGATTGTATTATCGGCTTACCCAAATTGGGAAATAAATCAGTCATCATCTTGGTTGTTGATCGCCTTTCCAAGTATGCTCATTTCTATGCCCTTCAACACACATTTACAACATCCACGGTGGCTCAAAGTTTCATGGATCAGGTCTTGAAGCTTCATGCATGTCACACTCTATTGTTTCTGATCGCGACCCAACTTTCACAAGAAATTTTTGGCAAGAATTGTTCAAGATACAAGGCACCAAATTTCATCTCAGCAAAGCTTATCATCCCCAGACTGATGGCCAAACAGAATTTGTCAACAAGTGTTTGGAAACATATTTGAGGTGTTTTGCCTCAGAAAATAAAAATCAGTGGGCTCAATGGTTACCCTTAGTTGAATGGTGGTACAACACTTCATACCATACATCTACACATATGACTCCTTTTGAAGTAGTATATGGACAGAAGCCACCTTCAGTTCTCTCATACTTACCAGGTGCCTCGAAGGTCCAGGCAGTTGGCCTAACACTTATAGCTTGAGAGGCTATTCTCCATACACTCGAAGAGAATTTGGTCATGGCACAGAATTGCATGAAGTAACAAGTAGATCAAGGTTGATCTGAATGTCAATTTGCAGAAGGGGATCAAGTGTTTCTTCGACTGCAACCTTACAGGAAAACTTCCCTCAAGGTCGAGCATTGTCAGAAGCTAGCGCCCAAATTTTATGGTCCTTATACCATTCTCAAGCATGTGGGACAAGTACCCTATCAGTTAGCTTTGCCCAACCATTCAAAGATACATCTTGTTTTTCATGTTTCATGCTTAAAGAAGGTGATTGGAACTAAGTGCCAAATTCAAACCAACCTTCCAGAGTTAGCTGAAGAAGGATCCATTTGGCTACAGCCAGAAGAAGTTTTGGACCAGCATGAGCGTCACCTATGTCAGAGAACCATCAAGGAAGTGCTAGTCCAGTGGAAACATACAACTCTAGCAGATGCCACTTGGGAACCAACCACCATTCTGCAACAATTTCTTCATCTCAAGCCTTGAGGACAAGGTTGATTTTAAGGGGGAGGACATGTTAGGGTCCTAACCCGCATATAGGTAGAACAATATATTCGGATGTAATAAAGGTCAATATTAATAAGGCCTTTCAATAAAATAGAATAAGGCGGATGTAAGAAGACCGAATAGAAGCTTCCGCTTCTAGAAGGATCTTCCTCTAGATGCTTCTTTTTAGTATAAATAGGAGTTGAGGGTATGAGAACCCTAGCTTGGATATTATTATAATAGAGCTCTGCTCAACTAGAGGTTGCCCCCTCGAAGAGGCCCGTGAACATTTCTTTCAGATTCAAAGTGTTATTTATGTTATTACTCTCTTATCATTTCAATGCTATTGTGGTGAATGTTCTGGTTATATTGCTATTATTCTGCCATTTCTAGCATTTTATTTTTGTTCTGCATACATTTTATATCTGGTATATTATAGAAGCATCTCATCCCAATGCCTATGAGAGTTGGAGAGATTAATGTTAAAATTATTTCCCACCTAGATGAATTTTTTTGTTTATTTTGACTCTTTTAAGATGAGAGAAATTCATGAATTTGAAGGATTTGACCTAGATGGTTTGTTCTCAACTCATATATTTTCCATTGGTTATTGGTCATCTCTTACTAAATCACTACAATTGGATGAAGGAGGTGGGGATAATCAAAACCCTCAAGAAAATCTCCCTAGAAGTCACCAATTACCTCTACAAGTTTATGTTAACACTTCAGTTACTACTAATGATCAGTATAGACAAAGAGGACGACCTACAAACAAGTAACAACCTCAACTCACCCCATGTTTCTCAAATAAGTTCTTCCATGAATAGGACTAAAACTCATAGTAATAATGGAGAGAAAAGGAAATCCACTGTTGGAAGTGTTTGTGATGGAAGAGACAAGGGTCCTCCTAAAAAATCTATTGAAAAATCATTTGCAGTCTCGAGAAGCTCAAAAAGGGAAAGGGATACTATTGAAAAAACAAACCAAGGGGTTCAAGAATGTGAAATCAATTATGAAGAAATCGAGGTTGACAAGTCTATTGATGGAGTACCTGATTGGGAATAACAACAATTAAATGAAATAAAAATGATAGTCGAGAAGTTGACTTGTAATGAGCCAATAGTTTTTGAAGAAGAGTCTCTTACTTTTCATCATGCTGCATTTAACCAAAGTTGCAAACAATTACAAATTGAAAAGGTCAACCCGAAGAGAAAAAATGTCATTGAGAAGTGGAACTTTGAAATAGACACAATAGGGATAAAAACCTCTAATGTTATAGATTTCCATCAGGCCATAGAGGATGTTTTTAAATATTCCATTAGTGAGCAAGAAAAGATGAATTTAATGTTGATGAAAAAAATAAGGGAATTAGAAGATGCTTTACTTCCAAAGCCCTTATTTTTTGAACCAATATCCATTGTTAGGTCATTTGATATTTTTGAAGATGCACCAAAATCAAGTTCAAAATTGAAAGGAGCTTTGATTTTACTGACAACAATTAGGAAATATGTTGCGGAAAACATAAACAAAAGGATTAATCCAATTCTCGATGATAGGAATTGGATACTAGTTCAACTAGTATCTCCACAAGGATTCTAAATATTGAAGAATATGTTCAAAAAGACTTAGAAAATGATGAATATCTCTACAAGGAAGTTGTCAACACTTTTACTGCTAAAGTATCAAGTATGAATGATGCCCAGAGGAGAGAACAAAATCTTCCACCAAAAGTTCAACTCAAACAAATAAATGCATGCTGGTAAAAAATAATTAAATGGTTATGAGAAATGATTGTTGAATGTGATGCCATTAGTTCACAAAGAAGTAATATATTTTTCAAACTTCTTGATGTAATAAAGGAGTTGGAGGGTCTACATTTAATAATGGAAACTATATTGCTTACAAAGGATAAAATGCAAGAACAGTTGGATGCTTTCAGAAGTTCATGGGACGATGAATTTAACGACCTAACTAATTTTTTGCAAAAAGAAAATGAAAATTGGTTAATCCACTATGTTAACAAAAATGAGGATCAAGAGGATACAATCCATTGGTTAGGTTTTGAATTAAAGGATATCAAAGATGATTTGTTCAATCTCAAGATCAAGAACAAGTTAATGGTTGTACCATTATGAGATTATATCGAACAATGGTTAAATAATGATTTGTTCGGAATAGTCGATTCTGAGTCTCAAGTAGTTACAACCATTAGGGTACCTCTAATTGAGCAACATATAAAGAAAAATTCAACAAGAAAATAGAGAGAGTTTTTTCACCATAGCAAGTAGAGTAACCATTTCATTAATCTTTTACCTTGTTCTATTCCTCTCAGTTAGCTATCATCCAACCTTTATTTTCATAGTTTGTGAATATCAAAGGTCAATTCCTAACTGTGTCTTCTATTTCTTTCAGTTCTTGTCATCTATCATATGGTCCACAGGAGCCCCATCCCAATATGTTAGGACAAACACACTTCATATTTTGGATATTATAAATTCTCTTTTAAACATTTGTGTATTTAATGCTCCCATATAACTATTCGGGGTACATAACTAGTGTTATCTCAGACTTTGAGTTTTAATCACGAGATTTGAAGTGTGTGTTTATTAAATCCCTTTTCAGTTTTAATTGAAAGATCATGTTAATTTCTCTACATGTGTTGTCCTTAACTCTCATATTTCCTAATGATATGTCCTATTTACTTTATGCTATGATGGAAAATATGCTCTGTGAGATTCCTCATTTTACTCTTTTACTATCTTGTATAATAGTTACCATTGTGAATATTTATTTCTGAAAAAGCTTGGTCCTTTCTCAGGCATTAGCCGTGTTTTGATATTGTGTTTATAAAAGAAGAGTACCACTTCTTTAGAAATGAAGAAGGACTTATCCTTGTAATGTTATCTCCAAGACTTTGAATAGTCTTAGAGACCAACAAGTAGTAATAAATGTAATGGAGCCTCATTAAAGAAGGTCCACTAGATAGTTTTGACGTTCTTATGATTAGGGTTTCTTAATTAGTTATAAATAAGGTGGAGTCATCCTTATGAGGGGTGGAAGAGTATTATAATAGGATCTTATCTTATTAGGAGATTTCCCCCTCGAAGATGCAAGTTAAGAATAATGGATTCCTTCCATAAAAGGATCAATTGTAAGGTGATTACCCTACCTTAATGGATTTGATATTAATAAAGTGTGGACTATTTCTATCTTACTACCAGATATTTTGCATGTGATTCTATTTTCATATATCAAGCACATAACAGTTGGTATCAAAGCCTTTTCTTGGGCCAAAATAAGATTAATTTTCCTCTTATTTTGCAGGTTTTCAATGGGAAAAAGAGGGTCATGACACTCAATCAATTCTTATAGATTTTTTAGCAGAATTTGAAAAAAATAGTTGTCGGTTTGAGTTCCTCTCAGATAAAAAACCCATTTCAAAAAATAATTGTTCGAACAGAAGTCCAGGAAGTGCAAATATCATTGATTTAAAATTAGTTATTTTAGGATTTTTTTGTAACGTCCGCGTGGACTACATAGCTAATATATTTTGATAGGGTGCTCATATTGCCACCAGAATAGCTCCATTGGATAGAGGATTTTTAGGGGTTTCATTTGGTATGTTACATGTTGTGCTTCCAATCAACATTTCATGCATTATATCCCTTGCAAAATTTCTCTCTCAAACCCTACTGGACATGAAGAATGACAATATGGTATTGTTGTTACAAAAAGCTCTCAAATATTGGTCTCAGGGAATCTAATATACTAAGAGATAATCACTAAAATCTAAGGATGCCTATATTATTGGGACCACATATCATTGCGTCAAGGAAGAAAATAATCAAGAAATGTATGACCAGTATTATTTCGAGGATGATTACAATGATCGATATATGGATAGTTGTCATTTTTGGTATGAAAACTACTTTCATATTTTATTTGATGACCCTACTCCACCTAATGTAGAGAACATCATGGAGGGAAGTCAAGATCTTGTTATGACTACTAGTTTTAATCTTGCTTATCACACACAATATGCAAAGGATAATGTAGAAATTCTCCACCCTTTATTAATATCAAAACCATTGAGGTAGGGAAACACCTTACAATTGATCCTTTTATTAAAGGAATCCACTCCTTTTCACTTGCCTCTTTGAGGGGGAAACCTACTCATGAGATACAATCCAATTACAATAATCTTCCACAAATCTCATAAAGATGAATCCATCATTATTTATAATTAATCAAGAGAATCCTAATCATAACAATCTCCTAACAACCTAGTGGACCTTCTTTAATGAGGCCCCATTACATTTATTCAATAAGTCTAACTACCATAGTGGGCCTTAGTTAATAATACAAGCATAGTGGACCTAGTCCACCTTACATTGAATGGATTCCATTATTATTACTCTATCATGGGCCCTTAGACCCCCCATTACACTCCTAGGGAGGATCCCAACAAAAATAACTCATCAAATATACATGAAATGGGTTCATTCCTAGAGTTATCAAGGAATAAATAGATTCAATTAAAGGGATGAGGGATGTATAGTAATTAACCAAACTACAAATCATTCAATTCCATGAAACACACATAATGGGAAACAAATGTAGGTTTTTTCCATGTATAGATCTTACCTTGCCATTATTTCTGAGGTTTGGTGTTCAATTAATGGTGATTTCAACCTCCACAAATAGACTTCCACTATGAGCATCAACCAAACATGAAATTCCTTCAATAATGACTAAACACACCAATGCAATCTTTGGTTTATTCAAATGGACACGGTCCTCACTCGCAAAGGTGTAATACCCACGAAATGAGTAGAGGAGAACCTATATTGGCTGAATAATCCAATATTTCAAACCACCCATAAGATCAATGAGTAGGGTGCCCACCAATACTAGCCAAAACCATGTGAAAAGGAAAAGGAAGTGACCCTTTCAACCTCCAAACACCATTTCTATAAAAGTCAAGCTTGACTAGAGAACAAAGGGAAAGGTCGAAATGACCAAATGAAACTAGGGTAAATTCCATTGAAACTACAAGTTTGCATTCCCATCATTGGATTAATATTGAGGATTGAGATAGCTCGATGCAAAACACATGCACATATAGAAATAATCCATAATTTTAATTCCTAGTAACTCGATGGCATGTGGCACCATTCACACCATCCTTTGGCTCTCAACCATCCCTAGGAGATCTCATTTGGAAGGTTTGTTATATCATATAATCATTGTACACAAAACCCAAATTTACTACCTATCGCATGTTTATCAACATTTGGTTAGGTTCAAGACCAAATGGTATTGATACTTAGCAATATTTTCATATGTATACCTTTACATATACTTCTTGATCTTATAGCTCTATATCAACATTTTTTTTACCAATATTATTTTTATTATTAATTTTTTTTTATTTTTCTTATGTTATCAGTACATCTAGGTAAATAACCAATACTTGACCTATTATTAAGTAGTCACAAATGCAATCATGAGTGATATAGTAGTTGTGGAATGATCAATTTAAGATTGTGACAAAAATGGTGGGAAATTCAATAGGTAAGGGTGGTCACAAACATGGATATACTAGATTCCTAACAATAGGGAAACACAAGGTTAATGTAGCCAAGTGTAATGCACTGAGAAAGTAGCCAATGGAAAATCCTCATCAATACAGTATGTATTAATTGAGCCCCTCGATTAGAGGTTCTACTCGTTGTTATTCTTGAGTTGTCTTTAGTGGTAGTTAAGTGGCACGTCTTCGTTTTCTCTAGCACTCCCCATGACGGACGTTATCGTCAAAGCTTTCATGAGTGCAATAGATGAAGTCACCTGGGAATAGGCAAGTGTATTTAATGTCTCTAACAAGTATTTTACTACCCATCTACCTACTTGTTAAATCATGAACTTGATTTCTTATGCATATTAATTCTTTTATTTTCTTCAACACTTTGATTCTAGTTTAATACACTTCAACAATACCAAATCATAACCGAATAGCAATAACTATGTAGATAAGTAAGCATGCACATCAACAACACATATACCCTGGGGAAACCCTGTACAGGGAGAAAAACCCCAGCAAACGATATTCCTTTATTGCATTAATAATGTAATATCACTTACAAATATCCATCATGAATGTTCTTTCTCTTAAAGAGCTTGCCAATATGACTCTGACCTGACAAAGACCTAAGAGACCTTGCTGAAATACACCTATGATATGTTGCCTCTATTTTTGATATACAACATTGATATGTTGCTGATATATGCCTCTGATATGCAACCTATATTTTTGATATACAACATTGATATGTTGCTTTGGTATGCTGCCTCTTTATCACTAATATGCTCCTCTATTTCTTCTCCCTTAACCTGCATATAAAAACTGTGTTGAAGAGAGGGGTCGACCTCTGCTTATATAGGCTGAAGAGGAGAAGAGGAGAGACTCGAAATAGTAACCTGTTTGCATGCTTTAATCATAACTCAACTTCATACTTTAGTTCGAACTTAGAACTAGACTTGAGACTGGTATACATTAGTTCGAAAATAGAACTAGACTTGAGACTTTAGTTTCAACTCAGCATTACACTTTAGTTTGAAAATAGAACTAAACTTGAGACTGGTATACTTTAGTTAAAAAATAGAACTAGACTTGAGACTTCAGTTACAACTCAACATTACACTTTAGTTCGAAAACAGAACTAGACTTAAGACTTCAGTTGCAACTCAGCATTACACTTTAGTTCGAAAATAGAACTAGACTTAAGACTTCAGTTACAACTCAACATTACACTTTAGTTCTAAAATAGAACTAGATTTGAGACTTCAATTACAACTCGACTCTTTACAAGGCAATTCAAAATTCTCTTCATGGTGGATAATGTTACACGTACCAACGCACTAGATCAATACATTTATAGCATTTGCAATATTAGGAATATTGTTTGTTTCTATCTCATAGGAATTTTATATTCAACCTAACTTTTTCTAGGTGCCTTGACTTTTGCTCATGGCTCCCAAGGCTTGACTAGGCTCACAGAGGTTGTATGCTCCCCCTGACGTTTGCACTAGTCTGTCTATGCTCACAGAGGTTGTGTGTTCCCCCTAAATTTTCCACTAGATTGTCTATGCTCATAGAGGTTGTACGTTCCCCTTGACTTTTGCATTAGACTCACATAGAATCTCGTTCATCCTGAATTTTGGTTTGACTCACAGAGGTTGTACGTTCCCCCTGGCTTTTTTCAATACCTCACAAGACTGGTTGATTCTCCAAATATCTTTGGCTAGCCTCAGGGTGGACCACATGGCCTCTCATTGGAGAATGACTATTGATGTTGCCAAATTTAACACTCCCTCTTAGTGAAGGAGTCATTCTTAGCCACACCAAGCTTACCTCTCAGTTACACAAACTAAATCGAGTTCATAGGTTTTGTCAGGATATCAGCTACGTGCTCGCTCGTGACTATGTACTATAACTTTACAATTTTTCTATGGACCAAGTCTTGGATGTAGTGGTACCTCATGTCAATATGTTTTTACCTGTCATGAAATATCGGGTTCTCTGTCAACTTTATGCAACTTTGATTGTCACAGTGAACCACCGTCGTCTCGAGGTTTTCTCGAAACAACCTAGAAACCAATTGTCTGAGCCATACTTCTTCCTTGCTAGCATCACTTGCTGCAATGTACTCAGCCTCTGTTGTACTCTATGCAATGGATCCCTGCTTCTGGCTTGACCAAGAGATCATAGTGGATCGTAAAATGAAGAAGTATCCGAAAGTACTCTTCCAATCCACTGGGCTTCCTTCCCAGTCAGCATCCGCATACCCATGCAGAAATAAACCACCATTGGATGTATATCTTAGACCATAAGTAATGGTCCCTTTGAGATATCTCAAGATCTGCTTTTCTGACACCTAATGTCTCTGTCTCGGTTCAGTCATGAACTGACTCATTGAAATCACTGCATATCATATATCTGGCCTAGTGTGGATAATGTACATCAATGATCCAATCATCTTCCTATACATGGTGGGATCCACCAAATATGAACCAGTATCAGAATCATGCAACTTCCTCAAGTTGGTAATCATCGGGGTAGACATGGATTTGCAATCCATCATACCAAACCTATCTAGTACATCCACTGTGTATTTTCCTTGTGCGAGAAATATCTCACCCTGTCTTTTTCATACTTCCAATCCTAGGAAGTAATGCATCAAGCCTAAGTCTTTCATCTCGAATTATGATGTTAGATCCCTCTTACACCAGGCTATTATCCCTTCATCTCATTTTAGAAAGAGATCATCAACATACATGATTAGTATAACAGGTTGGTTACCTCTTACCTTGAAGTACATATTTGCATCAACATCACTTTTCTAAAATCCCGGGCTTTTAAGAAATCCATCAATCCTATCATACCAAACTCTGGGGGCCTGCTTAAGACCATACAAGGCCTTCCTTATCTTGCATACAAGAGTGCATTTGTTATGCAGTAAAAAACCATATGGTTCTTCCACAAAGACCTCATGTTCAATCTTTCATTCAAGAATGTTGTTTTTACATCCATCTAATGTAGCTTCCAACCAAGAACGAGAGTTAAAGCAATAATAGTTTGAATGGAGGTATACCTGGACACAAGGGAAAAAGTCTCTTCGTAGTCAATTCCTTCTTTCTAAGTGAAGCCTCTGGCTACAAATCTTGCTTTGAACTTTTCCACACTTCCATCAGCTGCATGTTTGATCTTATAGACCATTTGGAAGAAACCACTGATTTGTCTTTTGGCCTCGGCACATTGTCCCAAACATTGTTCTTTATAATAGACCTATATTCCTCAAGCATGGAATTCTTCCATACTTGTAATTTATCTTCTTCTTCAAATGAAGAAGGTTTGGCATCACTAATGCTGCTCATCAATGCAACATAGCCTCCAAACCTATGAGGGCTCTTCCTTTCCCTGAAAGTTCCTTTGGGAGCAGCTATCCTTTCTGCTTCCTGCACTATTTCTTTAAGCCACCCTGGATTCCTTTTGGTTGGAGGTTCTTCAAGAGTTATTTCTAACTCTTTAGTAGGTTCTAGGGGCTCATTACTTGGCCCTTCATGAGGTTTCTCCATCTGATCATCTAACTCTTCATTTTCAGAAGAGGGTGAAGCTGGATGAACTGCTTCTAATTCCTGCTGAAGCTCTCTGGATTTCTTAAATGTGGCTTCCTCATGGAAAGTCACGTATCTTCTTACCTCTATTTGCCTCTGACCTAGTGCATAAATCATGTAAGCCTTGGAGTTGTCACTGTACCCCACAAAAACCCCTTTCTTTCCTGAGGGTTTCATATTTGTCCTCTTTTCCTTAGGGACATGAATATACACAGGACACCCAAACATCCTTAGATTCCCTACTCCAGGTTTGATCCCTGAGAAGACCTCTTCAGGAGTCTTGTCCTTCAAGATAGCATGTGGACACTTGTTTTGAATATACACGGTAGTGGAGGTAGCTTCTTCCCATAAATAATTTGGCAGATCCTGGTCAAACATCACTACTTTCGCTGCCTCACAAATAGTCCTGTGTTTCCTCTCAACAACACCATTTTGCTGAAGGGTATATGGCACGATCAATTGTTTCTTGATTCCTTCTGAATTGAAAAAATCCTCACACTGGAGAGATTCAAACTCTCCTCCATTGTCTGTTCTAAGGATTCTAATGTGTTTTCCTATCTGATTTTCAATAAAGGCTTTATACTCTTTGAATTTATCAAATGTGTCACTTTTAGATTTAAGGAAATATATCCAACATTTTCTTGAGCAATCATTAATAAAAATGGCATAATACAAACAACCACTGAGTGAGGGAGATGAGAATGAACCACATCTAATATGCCCTGAGCTCTATTGTCACTACTAGGAAATGATTTCTTTATATTTTTACCTAGCATGCATCCCTTACAAATTTCATTTTTACTAAGAGAAATAGAGAGCATGCCACATACCATGTTCTGTAGATCTGGAATATATTTGTAATGAAGATGTCCAAGTCTTTTGTGCCATAACTCGTTGGAGCTAGTCACATCATGAGCCAATGCCTGAACTGACTGTCCTCACACGACGTATAGTCCTCCACTGCGAGTTCCAATGGGTTATGTTGTACTTAAGTGGCTACCTTTAGCCCATAGTAGTGCCTTCCTGTCCTTGAAGATCACCCAATATTCCTTGTCCTCAAGGGTTGCAATTGATAGTAGATTCTTCTTGAGCCCTCAAACATATAATACTTCATCAACATGAAGTCTAGCCCCAGATTCCAATCTGAAGGAGATAGAGCCTACTCTCTCTATCTTGTAACATTTTTCAACCCCAAGCTCAACATGCTCTGCAAAATATTTTTTCTCGAAATCTGAGAGAATCTCCTTGTACCCTGTCATGTGCTTTGATGCACCACTGTCTACTAACCAAGTTTTCGGCCCCGTGAAAACTAAATTGGATAAGGATGAAACCAAGTAATATTCTTTTCTATTTTCTTTCTCATTAGAAGGACTTTCCAGATTTCTTTTGGATTCATCATCCTCGATAGTTGAGGTATGATGTTTCTCTTTCCTTGGATATTTATTTCTAAACCAAAAATATTTAGCAAAATGACCCAACTTATTACAACTAAAGAATTTAATCTTAGATATACCAATATTATTTCCTTTGAATGTACCTTTGGTGTTTGGCTTCCTCTGATAGCCTTTCTGGAAAGTGCCTTTCTTCTTTCCCTTGAATCTTGATGATAAAGTTGAGTGCTCTTCTTTCATTGGCTCACTCCTGGTAGTTGTGCAACTCTCCTCCTAGAGGAAAACATGCCATAACCTCTCAAACATGGGTTGAATCTCTCTCCCACTTACACTGGATAAGAAGGTATCCCATGAAGAAGTAAGACCGTCAAAAATGGTCTGCACTAAATCATCATCATCCACTGTCACCCCCATGACCAAAAGTTGATCTCTAATCTAGTCTATCCTGGAACAGAAAGATGCCACTAATTTACCTTTCTCCATCTTCAAATACTTAAGTTTGTGCTTAAGTGTCCTCTTTTGACTTGGATCTTGTTTCTCATACAGATTCACCAAGGTATCCATACAGTCCTTGGCAGTCATTAACGAACTCATTGCAGGCATTATATTGTCTTTGACTGAGTCAAAGATGAATCACTTGGCCTTTGCTTGACTCTTCCTGAAGGTCACTCTTCCTGCATTATCCATGGGTTCCTCCACCATTATGGTCACATACTTCTCAAGATCATGCTCATGCAAGATATTTGTCATCCGGAGCTTTCACACATTGAAGATAGTAGCTCCTTCAAGCCTATCCTCGACCCTTACTGAAATGGAGGATGCCATGGACTTCACACTGGAAACTTAATCAAGCTAGCTTGGATCTATGTGTACCTACTGCTGCACTTCAACACATTTAACACACCTTATGCTCCGATACCATGTTAAATTATGAGCTTGATTTCTTATGCAGATTAATTCTTTTATTTTCTTCAACACTTTGATTCCAATTTAATACACTTCAACAATACCAAATCATAATCGAATAGCAATAACTATGTATATAAGTAAGCATGAACATCAACAACACATATACCCTAGGGAAACCCTGTACAGGGAGAAAAACCCCAGCAAACGATATTCATTTATTGCATTAATAATGTAAGATCACTTACAAATATCCACCATCAATGTTCTTTCTCTTAAAGAGCTTGCCAAGATGACTCTGACCTGAAAAAGACCTAAGAGACCTTGTTGAAATACACCTATGATATGTTGCCTCTATTGTTGATATACAACACTGATATTTTTTTGATATATGCCTCTGATATGCAGCCTCTATTGTTGATATACAACACTGATATGTTGCTTTGGTATGTTGCCTCTTTATCACTAATATGCTCCTCTATTTCTTCTCCCTTAACCTGCATATCAAAACTGTGTTGAAGAGAGGGGTCAACCTCTACTTATATAGGCTAAAGAGGAGAAGAGGAGAGACTCAAAATAGTAACTTGTTTGTATGCTTTAATCATAGCTCATATTCATACTTTAGTTCGAACTTAGAACTAGACTTGAGCCTGGTATACTTTAGTTCGAAAATAGAACTAGACTTGAGACTTTAGTTTCAACTCAGTATTACACTTTAGTTCAAAAATAGAACTAGACTTGAGACTGGTATACTTTAGTTCAAAAATAGAACTAGACTTGAGACTTCAGTTACAACTCAACATTACACTTTAGTTC
>JZKD02S0486275.1:114672-142094 GCA_000966675.3 Picea glauca | reverse complement strand
CTAGACTTAAGACTTCAGTTGCAACTCAACATTACACTTTAGTTCAAAAATAGAACTAGACTTAAGACTTCAGTTACAACTCAACATTACACTTTAGTTCTAAAATAGAACTAGATTTGAGACTTCAATTACAACTCGACTCTTTACAAGTCAATTCAAAATTCTCTTCATGGTGGATAAAGTTACATATGCCAACGCACTAGATCAATACATTCATATCATTTTCAATATTAGGAATATCGTTTGTTTCTAGCTCATAGGAATTTTATATTCAACCTAAATTTTGCTCGGTTCTTTGACTTTTGGTCATGGCTCACAAGGCTTAACTAGGCTCACAGAGGTTGTACGTTCCCCCTGACTTTTTCACTAGTCTGTCTATGCTCACAGAGGTTGTACATTCCCCCTGACTTTTGCACTAGACTGTCTATTCTCACAGAGGTTGTACGTTCCCCCTGACTTTTGCATTAGAATCACATAGCATCTCATTCGTCTTGACTTTTGGTTTGACTCACAGAGGTTGTACATTCCCCTTTGCTTTTGTCAATACCTCACAAGACTGGTTGATTCTCCAAATCTCCCTGGCTAGCCTCGAGGTGGACCACATGGCCTCTCATTGGAGAATGATTGTCGATGCTGCCAAATTTAACATCATGAAACCTCTCATCAGTTTTCGAAACTAGTTGTGGAGTCATTTCCTTCTTCGTCATTCTGACAGAGTTGTAGGTGAGAGGTCGAACACTTTGGGCTCCAGTCATACAGATTTTGAAGGGGCTGTCACAAATGGGGTCACTACTCAACGGTGTGGTGGAGATTCTTCTCAGGGAGGCCGTAACAAATATCCTTACACATAGTTTCCTAAGAAGTCATGGTTGCCCAACCGGGCTAGGCGCAAAATGGTTTTGGGTGATGACTTGGGTTTGGAGGAAGCAGTGAATCTAGCATTGACTGCTTTGGTGGGTATATTTTCATATCACTCCCATTATTTTACTCCTCTACTAAGATGGATGTAGGCAAACTGGACTCCTTTGTTAGGATATACTCCGGAGCTATATTTTCTCCCACGAAGCTGATTCGGCTTTAATTTCAAATCGACAAAGGATGCAGAGAAAATTTTAGATAGGTTCTGGCCATTTGATGGTGGGAGTATATTGCTAAAGAGGTGGAGGATCTCATTCGGCCCAACACAAGAATATTTTTGTTTTAGACACCTATGGATACTTCTCCCGGGGCTCCCTTTGAATTTATGGAATAAAAGCGCATTAATGGCCATAGGAAATTCTTTGGGCCACTTTATGTGTGTGGATGATAAAGAACTGTGCATGTCGGACCGTAAATTAGGAAGGATATTGGTTGAGGTCGACATACACTGTGGACTGTTGGAAACTTTGGACGTCCAGTGGCAGGATCAAGTTTTCTCACAAAGACTCGATTACCTGGGGATTCCATTTCATTGTACTCTTTGTAGGAAAATAGGACATCTGAGAAGCAACTGTCAGGGCTTCGAGGAGGAGGAAGAATCAAAGAACTCTCACCTTCAGAAAATGCCACGAGTTGATTCGCCAGAATTTGATTTGGTTGCTCGAGGAGTACTTGACCCTCTCTCCTCGGGCTCTCTGAATGATTCGGGATTTGATACACTTATCGGTAAGGTAAAAGTGCATTGTCCTAGTCTTTTTAATACTTTTACATCTTGTAAATATCTCTCTTTGGATGCTTCATCTCTACATGGGATTGAGTCAGTTAGGCCCCCATGTGACCCTACTCTAGCTTCTCTGGATGTTTCTGAGTCTCGAGTGCATCTTTTGACTTCTAGGTTGGACTCTACTCCTTAGAGAGACCTCTCCCTAACTACGGGGTTTGACAAACCTGCACCTAACCTGCTTAGGGCCCACTCTTTTTTTTTGGAACACAATGCTTGTCACTTACTTTCTTAGAATCATTTTTTTGAGGTGGGGGCTACCCTACATGTTACTCTTGCTTCATTTGAGAAAACTGGGTTGGGCGAAGACTTGGGGGGGGCCGAACCCTATTTACTTCCTAGGTATCGAGAGGATGAACCAGGAGATTGTTCACTTGGGGAGACGTTGGAGTCTCTAGCTCCATCTACTCGGGAGGTCGATACTTTGGTGCTGCTTACAATGTATCTTGGTAATTTTGTTCGACCATTGTCAGACTCAATGGATTTAGTGAATCCTTCGGAACTTCATGGTCGGGGGGTAGAAACTAATTACAATTGGTCAAAAGGACTTGGTTTTGAGACTTCTCTGATTAAGACGAGAAGTGCTCGTAAGAAGACTACTCTCACGGGGACTACACCTGGTGTTATTTCTTCTTCTACTTCTGATTTGGGGGCTCTTAGAGGCCTGAAATCCCTTGCACGCACCAAACCATGATTTTTTTATCCTTAAATATTCGTGGGGTGGGCGAGACCCTTAAATTAGCCTCCATGCGCAGAGTATGTAAAAAAGTAAAGACGAACGTGATTTTTGTACAAGAAACTCTTGTAGATGAGGAAAAGTCATGGCAATTTCATGTTGAGATTTGTTCCTAGCTGGTGTATTTTTGCAGTCAGTTCTCTTGGGAATTCAGGAGGGCTTCTTGTGGCATGGGATACAAACAATTTTATGTTGAAGCCTTCATTGTGTATCGGGGACATTATACTTAATGGCATTTCATTGGAGAACAAACAAGATATTTGTTTTTTAAATGTATACGGGACCTGTGTTGAGAGGAAGTTATTTTGGGATCGTGTGGTTTCGAGTGGTTTATTGGAAACTAAAAATTTGGTTCTTGCAAGTGATTTAAACTTTATCTTAGGAGCTGATGAGGTCTGGGGTGCGGAAGCACAACTGGATAAACTTGCAGTGTATTTTAAGAATTTGATGTTGGAACATCATTTGATTGACTTGGTACCGGTCGAGACTGTGTCGACTTGGAGGAATGGTAGAAGTAGCAGGGATAGTATATCTAAGTGTCTAGACATAGTTATTGTCTCAGAAAGCTTTCTCATGGATGTGGGTAGGTTTCGGTCATGGGCCGATCTTCCCTTTGTCTCGGATCATGCACTAGTGGTTGTTTAGTTCGATTTTCAACCGTAGTCGAGGGCATATCCTTTCAAATTAAATCCTTCTTGGATGAATGAGGAGGACTTCGTGTCTATTTTTTGTGAGGTTTGGCAGGACCTAGCTTTCTTAGTGGAAACAGATATCCAGGTCACATTTGTTTGGAAGCTTAAAGTTCTTAAAACTCAGATCAAGTCTTGGACACAGATTAGATGATCTGATCAACTAAAAATATTAACAACTCTAGAAGAGGAGATCCTGACTAATCTTTCAAATATACCTATATCAGGGCTCCATCCTACATTTGCTAATAGATTGAAGTCACTGGAGTCAAAATGAAACACTCTCCTAATCATTGAGGAAGAACATTGGCGACAAAGAAGTCATGTTGTTTGGCTAAAGTCTGGCGACCGAAATACCAAATACTTTCATAAAGTTGCTAATGCAAAGATGAATCATAAACATCTCTGGGAGATTTGGGATGAACTAGGGAAGTAACATAGAAGACAAGAAGCTCTTAAATTTGAGGCAAACAGATATTTCAAGAACCTATTTATTGAGGATTCCCTTACCTCACCAGTAGATCAATTGAATCTTTTTCAACTGTTTCCTCG
Organism: Picea glauca; assembly: GCA_000966675.3. Taxonomy (NCBI): domain Eukaryota; kingdom Viridiplantae; phylum Streptophyta; class Pinopsida; order Pinales; family Pinaceae; genus Picea; species Picea glauca. The sequence goes on along the minus strand of JZKD02S0486275.1, from coordinate 138,418 downwards.
TTTTATATCGGATGAGGATTCTGCTCAAATTGATAAACCGGTCACTAAAGAGGAAATTCAAGACATTTTGAAACTCTTTGCAGTTGACAAGAGTCCTGGCCCGGACAGGTGGACAATTGAGTTTTATACTAAATTCTTTGAGGTTGTAAGTGATGATATGGTGCACTTAGTTGAAGATACTAGGACTAGAGGGAGGATCAAAAGTTCTTTAAATTCTACCTTCTTGGCTCTAATCCAAAAGGAGAATAACCCTCGGACTTTTGGGGATTATAGACCTATAACGCTCTGCAATCTATGGTACAAGTTGATCTCTAAGGTTATTGGAAATAGGATAAAGCCAATTCTTTCGAAGGAGCTTTCTTGTGAACAACTTGGCTTCTTAAAGGGTAGGCAGATTCTGGATGCAATCGGTACAACTCAAGAATGTATACATAACATCAAGGCTAAGAAACTTCAAGCCTTGATCCTTAAGCTGGATCTTAGGAAATCTTATGACTGTGTCAATTGGGATTTCCTCTGCATGATTCTAGTACAAATGGATTTCAGTGTTCATTCTATAAACTGAATAATGAGTTGTGTGGTTAGCTCCTCTTTCTCAGTACTAATAAATGGGGAGGCCTCTCCTACTTTCTCTAGCGAATGGGGGTTGTGTCAAGGCTGCCCTCTCTCCCCTTTTCTCTGTATACTTTTTATGGAGAGTATCAGTCTCCTTTTAAAAAAGGGACAAGTGAATGGCTTTTTATCTTGTGTTAAGGTTTCTAGGATTATTAAAATTCTTCATCTTATTTTTGTTGATGATGTACTTATCATTTCAAAGGCTACTTTGGATGAATGACAAGTGATTAAATATTTTTTAGATCGATTTTGTTGTGCTTCGGGCCTTAAAATTAGTCCACTCAAATTGACTTTTCATTTCTCTGGGATTCATGGAGTTCTACTGGAGCAGTTCAAATCCATATTTTCCTTTAATTTTGTGGAGCTATCTATGGGTTTTAGTTACTTAATATATTTTCTAAAAGCGGAGAGGAGTACCTTTGAAGATTGGATATGGCTTATTGTTAAATTTGAGAAAAGGATTAAACAGTGGTGCAATCGATGGATGACACTTGGGGGAAGATTAATACTTGCTAAAATGGTTCTAGAAACTCAATCTATATACTGGATGGCCCTGGCGGCTGTTCTAGCCTCTGTCCTCTCTAGAATCCGTATGCTTAATTTTTATTCCCTCTAGTCCGGGGGTGGAAAATCTCAGGGAATGCACCTTTGTAGTTGGGAGACAATTGCAAATCCTAAACATATCGGTGGTTGGGGCCTCTGGAATCTCTTTCTTTTCAATCGGGCACTGGATGCAAATTCCTTGTGGCACATTTTATTTAAGGAAAGTATTTGGAATCAAGTGGTTAAGGATAAATATTTCCCCTATTGCTCAGTGGCAACCTGGTTGGGGCTATCTTTGCCATTTCATTCTATAGCCTCGCAGATTTGGAAAATTTTGCTTGAATCCTTACCCATCATCACACAGTGGATTAGCTGGAATCCAGGGAATGGATCCTCGATATTGATTGGACTGGATAAGATATTGGCGATTGAATACTCTTCCCTTTTATCCCCTGAAATTCATGAGGCACTTAAGGTGAAAAACATTTGTTATCTTTATCCAACTATGGCTCAATCATCTTTGGGTTTTGTCACCAATCAGTGGAACTCTAGTGAAGACTTAGAGTTCAGTGGAAATCTTGCAGCTGAATGGAATGCCTAATGTCAGGCCCTCATTTTAGCGGGGATTCAACTACATTCGAAGGAGGACACACTGATTTGGAGAGGTGGTGATATTTTGGGTTTTATCACTGTCAGGGATGTTTACAATGCATTGGCAAAGGAATATTGGCCAACTCCCATCACAAGTTGGAGCAGACATCTTTGGTCATGGGATATAGCATCTAAGTTAAAACTTTTTATATGGTTGGCACTGGAGAATAAAACTCTTACCTAGGATAACCTTAGAAAGAGGGGTTGGTGTTGTGGTGGGAAATCCCCCTACGGAATAGCATTTAGGGTTATATTATGCATGTAGATAAGACCGAACGAATCCTACTTTCTACCGTCGTCCCAGACTTAATCCCCGTTTCTTTCAAGAAAATACATGGTTACACGAACATACCTTGTTCCAAATGTTCGATGTCAATACTTCTTCATGCTTGATCCCTTGTTGGAAACTATCCTCTCAAGATTGACCTGCATACAAAACAAGCAACAAACTGTACATGCATTTTTTCTACAGATTAATGGGTTAGAGATTCAAACATATATTTGCTAAACTATGAAGAACTCATATAGTGGGATGGGAAAAGCATTTCTTTATTATTAACTTTAATGAATCAACTTACAATGTCGAGACTGGCCACTGCTCTGTGAACCTAATCCTGGGATCCTCTTCAAATGTCCTCCAACTTCTTTGCTTTGTATCTCTCTTTGCACAAGGATGGCTAAAGGGTTGGGACAATGGGAATGTGCAATTGGGTAGAGTTTCTTTACTCTTATTCTCCTCTTCCAAATAGGACCCCTAACCCTTCTTTTATGGGCTAGAAGAAGCTATGTATTTGGGCGAACCCTCGGCCATGCATGGATGGAAGATTCAGTTGACTCACCCAAAGCTGTGTGATTCGTTGGCAACTTTCTTTTTTTTGTGCTTCTGAAGGTCCACGCAGGCTGTAGTGGGCCAGCTAGCATGGACACTATAGATCCACACGAGCTGTAGTGGGTCAGCTAGCGTGGACTTTTAAAAATGGACTTTTTAGAAGAGTTGTTTAGTAGTGTTTTGGCAAAGAAGGAATCTGAGATGGCCTGATGCCAGGTAAGCATGTATGGTGAAAATTAGGGTTATAACAGATGCCCCCTAATGTGTGAGGTCAAAAGAGCATCTGATGGCTGAAATACATTACCAATATTTACTGATGTGTCGAACAAGTGAGCCCAGGAACCAGGAATCGGAAGGCACCGTCTACAACATAAAAAGTTTCTCACCGAGGTGGGCATACCCATGCTCAGGATAGAATAAACGCATGGCTACCAATCAAATACACTATAGATCCATGTCATATAACTATATAAAGTGTAGCCGCGAACAATACACAATGGAGCTACATCTCGAAATCAAAAAGATATACATGTAGAGTATCCATCTTCGTAGAAGCTGATAAGGCCTGATGGCAGGAGATGAGATCTTCAGAGCTCAAGAAACAACTTCAAAATCTTCAAAACTTAAGGTAGGAGTGTAATATGAGTGTATGAATTCACTACCCAGAGGTCTTCGATGGCTCGTCGGTCACGGACTAGATAATCTTGATGATCAGACTGAAGGCTTCATTGATTTTGAACAAGGACTTGACTGGACATTCAGGATGGCCGAGTATGAGGGCAAGAGACAAATTGCAGAGGGGTTGACTCAGGCTTGGTAGAAACTTCCCTTGGACAACATCACGACAAATGATGAGACTTAGGCAACATGGCATTAATCATAAGTTTATGAAGCAGGAGGCAACGCAAACTCTCCATATGTTTGGTAGAATAACCAAACGGAGGAGGACACAACTCTATGTAGTGAGAATAGCTTCCTAAGATCATATTACATCCCATAGTTTGACGAAAAAACGGATATATGTTCTTTATCCAAGGGCGAATCATTATGCTGCCAATAAAGAAAATACTTTTCCCTTCCTCTTTTTGGGGTATATTTGGTTTTTTTTTTGTCTTTTTCAATAATTTTGAAAAAAAGAATAAAGGAAAGAACCCTAAGCCTAAATAGGCTCTAGAAGTGGATTGAACTCTTGTGCAGGAGTTGGATCAATGTTGGTTGAATCTTGTTGGACTAAAGAGTATGCTACTTCAGCTGCGGACAAGGGCATGGACATGCTCGAATGCCCTGTCTCCTCCATCGTGGCCGACAAGGAAGGAAGTATCCATGGATCAGTGAAGTAAGTCGTGCGAAACGACGAAACTTGGAAAATATCAACCTTAAGGTGGTCGGATATGAACTTGACATCGCCTTGAGGGGGAGGGTAATCGAAGGTACCCATCAAAGATGGGCACAAACCAACCCCTACGTTAACTACGCCTGGTTGAGGATTATCAATCATCGGGACCGTGGATGCCCCCAATGAAGGGTTAGGTCTGGAGAAAGACAATTGATCGATGGTCACTATCCGGCCCTCGTGTGGGAACAACAAAACCTGGAAAATTGTAGCAACCACTGCTTGCATGGCATAAGTCCAACTTCTTTCTAACAAGAGGTTATAGTTGAGGGGTGCATCGACTACCTCTACCTCGACACACACAGTCTTCCCTCTTAACTACACGGGAAAAGAAGGAATGATGCCATGTGGTCGAAACGAATGACCATCAAAAGCAGTGAGGAGAGTAGGTGACGAAGACAAAACGGGTTGGCCAACGGACTTCCAACATGCCAACGACATAACACATGTCGAGGCTCCCTCATCAACCACCGTGCAGAAGATATTATGAATAAAAAAAATTGTGGGATAAGCCACTACTATCTGAAACGCTACATGGTAAGGCAGATGAGGTTTTAAGTTGGTTGTATCCAGCATGATTGTACCCAGATTACAAGTCTCGGTATATCTTAAAGCGGTTAACAAGGCTTTCCTCTGGAAAGGAAAACTTTGGAGGACCTCCAAAGTAGACATCTCACAAGGGGTTTGTGATAAATCTTCCACCACAGAATAGTTCTGGGCAGCCCTTGCGTTTGGGTTGTGAGAAGATTTTTTGAATGCGCCTTTGGGGATGCATGTCATTGTTTCTCCCAACGTCTTCTCAATCTGTAGAGGAAGAGATGGGAGTTTGGCTTCTTTCCCCTTCTCAGAAGTGCTTGGTTTACTATAGTCATCCGCTCTAGTCGATATAAAAGAATCACCCTTCACCATATATACATTCACGGATGAGAGGTTGTTCGAAGATGGAGAGGGTCCTTGGCTGCCCCCTTCCATGCTTGCAGAGGCTTGGGTTAGATTTTTCCCTTATTGAAATGGATTGGTTAACACAGCAGGTTGTTGCTACGTCACAAACTTTTGGGCTTCTACAAGCCGAGGACATAGATGGGTCGGGTGGTCTTTCGTGCACAAGTTGCATGGATACCTTGCCTTTTGTTTCTCAGTGTTGTCCCCGCCAGCGTTATCGGTAGGTTTTTTATCCCCCTCACCCTTCTTTCATTGTTTTTTCTTTCCTTTAGGCTACTAGGTTGCCTTTGGATTAGTCGATTGCACTGTGTGTACATCCAATGTTTTGGTAGGGGGAGCAGCCAAAATAGTAGTTTGGCTGGTCATTGAGTGTTGTATAGACAACTGCTGCAACTGCTTCATCAATTGCTCAGCGAGATTTATTTGTGCTGAACCAACAATACCATCAGCATGTGGTCCAACTCTCTGTTCGGTGTTATCAAGTATTGAGCGTGGCGCATCTGGCAAGATCTCATATAATAAACCAGACTGAGAATAGATTAGCTCAAGTTGTTGAGCTCTCATGATGGCGACTTCTTCGGAAAATACTCCCGACGTCGTGATGTCTTTGGATAACTGTGGGACCAAAGACTTAAGAAACCACTCGAGCAGGAATGTTGGTGGGAATATTACCTTAATTAAACTCTTTCGACGTATTCATTCTCGAATGTGATCAGAGATATGGTCTACCTTTGTTTGTTAGAAATTGGCCAACAATTCGATGCAAGCGTCGTATCTCACAGGTAACTCGAAATGGTTTAGGAAATCCATCGCCAGTTCGCCGAAGGAAGAGTATCTTGAGTGATCGAGCTCAATGTACCATTTGCGGCACTCCCAATGAGAGTACATTGAAACAATCATAATTGTACGGAGTCGTCTTTCAATGAGTTGGATGAGCAACAAAGATGGAAGGTAGTCACATGATCTCCTAGATCTTCGTTAGGCTTGGATTCGAACTTTGGGATGTTCGAAGGAAACTTCGTCAGCATAGGAGGCCAACGCGGATCGTGACAGATAGGGTCATTCAACAACCTTGTCAAGTCTGGAAAATGCAAGGTTTCCAGGAAGGGTAGTTTGGGTTGTTGGTGATAACCTGGGAAAAAGGGGCCTAGAGTTTGGCAGGTACCAGGTTGCCAGGAAAAGTTCGGTTGTTGGCCGGGGTTCTGGTAAAAACCATGGCCATGGCCAGCGTATGGATTTTGTGTGTGAGGAGACATCATCAACTGATTTCCAAAATAGGACATAGATGGTTGGGCATGCATTACATTCGAAGGACTTTGGGAAGGGTTGCCCCATGTCTGTCCCGTGGGGATAGGCATAGTGCTTTGTCCAGGGTTCCAATGATTGTGAAAAGAATTACCCCAGATCGGCATTCCTAACGAGGGAACGGATCCCTGCCAAGAATTCCAAGGCCCTGATGTGGAAGAAGTTCCTAGGTGTTCCCACTATGTAGGAATAGTACCCTGCATAGGAATAGGTTGTCTGAAACCAGGGTTGGCCCCAGTTGGCAAAGTAGCTGATGAAAAGGCATTGTTACCAAATGCATCGAACAAAGAAAATGGTGTTGAACTGACTGGCATATTATGCGAAGGTGGTCCTTGACTCCCCGCTCCAAATAAACTATGGTGTGCAGGTGGCCCGATGGATTGTTGATGCGTGCCACCGAGTGAAGAGGACGAAGGAGGTATATGACCTCCCTCATCAAGGAAAGCATTAAAAGGAGTAGGAGTGCACCCCATGTGCCCTTGCAGAGGAGCGGTAGAGCTTCCTACCCCCGGACCTGAAGTCTGTGAAGTGGAGTAGGAAAGTACAAGACTTGTACCTGAACTAGGCATCCCGTATAAGAACGGAGGGCCTGTCGCACTTTGTGTGAAAGGGGTTGTGGCCGTCGCCAAAGACGGGATCAGACCACTGTGCGATGTAGAGGCGGTGGAGACCATGGTGGCTCAGACTGGTGACAGTGGGTTAGGAGGTGGAAACTCTCCTGTGGTGACAACCGTAGTGGGAATTGAAGAATTCCCAGAAGGAGTAACAACATTTGTTTCCATTGCTGCTTGCGACATTGTCTGGCACTCGTAAGGGTGAATCGGTACGATGATGGGTGTCGAAAGATCAATGATGGAGGTTTCAGGTGGACCAAGAGCTTGTGCTTCAAAGTATAAGATAGTTGATTCCTCCGGATCTTGGTCGGGCACAACTTTGTGTGACCCGATCGCTTTAAAAGACCCTTGTTGGTCTAGCTTTCGCCTTAGTGGTGGCGGGGGTGGCTCCAGTGTAACTGGTGATAGGCCTTGAAGCCTTCGTGACCGACGGAGCTCATGATCCTTCACTGTGGGAGAAGATCAAAGACACACTAGGGTAGTTCAACCGTTCAAAAAAAACATGCACTAAAAAAGTCCCTATAAGATAAGGCAGACAAACACTAAATTAATTGGAAGAACAGTTACAACAACCAACACTAGAGCAACTTACCGGTGCAAGTGAAACTTGAAAATGGAAGCACCCTCCAAGTATACTCTACAAAGCATGGCCCAATGTCTATCCTAGGTACCGCGGTATACCCCCGCAGTCACCTATGTATGTCCCTAGAAAAGATAGGCAACTAGGTTGCCAGCGCGCGAATAGTCACCAGGCGGGTACAGTCGAAAGTTAGGTAGACCACAATGAATAGGGTATTGAGCCCGAAACCTGTCAAGGGTATCGAAAGCAAATGGTCTGGAAAAAAATTGAAGACCTCGAACGGATTCGAGACCCGCGAAGCCCCATGGTAAATGCAATCGACGGAATCCCAAAACAAGCCCTCTATATGTGTTCTCCACTATGATTGGTCCAGCTTTGGAGGGGTTATCTCCACTACCTTTCCGCACATGACCTCGTGTTTATCCCCTTTATTAGAGAGGGGTCCCAGATAAATTTTACGATACTGGACTTGGACACTCCATAACTCAGACTCCAATGTTTGATTTTAATGGCCTTGAAGAGTTTCCTCTCCAACCTAATCCAAGGCCCTAATCCTGAACTAGTTGGTTAACCCTACAAACATAAAAGTCTAATAAATTTTAGATTTAGCATTAATTTTATGGCTTGTATTATGTCAAAGGGTATGAAAGTGAAACTAGTGATGTTTGAAAGATGAAAGTAAAAATGAACAGAAAGATGGAAACAAAAATCTTCACTTAACGCAAATTTTCAACAACTTTTCAAAATTTTTTACTTTTTTTTTTTTAAAGAATTTTCTAAGATCTTTTGAACAACAAACTTAAAGCAGGATTTCACTCGACTACGAGCTACTTACGATCTAAGTAAACTATCAAGAACTTAAGAAAGCAAAGACTTTTCCCTGGTTACTAATGCAAAACAACACTTTTCAACCAAACAAAGAAATTAAAGATTTTTATTTTTTTTAATGCTCACAAAGAAAAAAGGAATAATATCAACAAGTCAAAAACCAAGAAAAATTTATGGCCTAATTGCAGATCGCAAAGAATCACTTCAAGAAATCACACACTAGCAACTTAAAAAATGACTCTCACACTTGTCTAAAAACCCTAAAGAAAATTTTGATGAAAAACTTTTAAATGAAAAAAGAAAGCTATGGCTGAGATCAAACCTAAGCTACTAACTACTAGAACAGAGATTCAAAAACCTGAGAGGTATAACTCATGTCAAGGAAAAAAATGACTGCCTCACCCTCAACAAAAACTATCCTACACAAGCACACTACTGACAATTCAATAGAAAGTGTGTGCACACGAGCTGTGTAGAGCTAGAGGGCGTGTACATGCATGTTGGCCTTATACAGGCCGCGTGTATATCTAAAACTCCGAAACAAATAAAAACAGACAATTCAAACCAGGAAGAGACTACTGATATTGAGAACCAAGATCTCTTGAAAGCTTAGACACTTTCTTTAACAGAAAAAAGAAAACAATGTAAGGAAAAAATTCGTAAAACAAACCAATCTGACATGAACCCTAAGCTATAGACTGCAAACAACCAAGACGAGAAAGAGTTCCGGAAAACCCCTGGGAATAACTGATTCTGATAGGGAAGAGAATGACTACCTCAAAAATTCTCTGGAATCATACACGCTACTGTTACTTCTTCAGCTAGCGTTTACACACAGGCTGTAAGAAAGTAGGGCGCGGGTACATGAGTGCAGACCTTATGCAGGCCACGTGTACCTCTGTGGGTCTGGAAAAAATTACAGTTGAGCAAAGAAATAGAGATAGCTAGTATGGAAGGCCAGAATCTCTGTTAGCTCAAACTTTGCAGAAACTTCAAAGAACAGGAAAGAAAATCAGTCTTTTAAAAATACCCAAAAATATTCCCAGGAACCCTAGAGACTTCCCCAGTATGATCACCAATTCTGTTGTGGTGGGAAATCCCCCTACGGACTAGCATTTAAGGTTATATTATGCATGTAGATAAGACCGAAAGAATCCTACTTTCTACCGTCGTCCCAGACTTAATCCCCGTTTCTTTCAAGCAAATACATGGTTACACGAACATACCTTGTTCCAGACGTTCGATGTTGATCCTTCTTCACGCTTGATCGCTTGTTGGCAGCTATCCTCTCAAGACTGACCTACGTACAAAACAAACAACAAACTCTACATACATTTGTTCTACAGATTAATGGGTTAGAGATTCAAACATATATTCGCTAAACTATGAAGAACTCATATAGTGGGACGGGAATTTTTTTTATTTATTATTAACTTTAATGAATCAACTTACAATGTCGAGACCGGCCACTACTTCGCGAACCTGATCCTGGGCTCCTCTTCAAATGTCCTCCAACTTCTTTGCTTTGTATCTCTCTTTGCACAAGGATGGTTAAAGGGTTGGGACAATGGGAATGTGCAATTGGGTAGAGTTTCTTTACTCTTATTCTCCTCTTCCAAATAGGACCCCTAACCCTTCTTTGATAGGCTAGAAGAAGCTAGGTATTTGGGCGAACCCTCAGCCATGCATGGCCGGAAGATTTAGTTAACTCACCCAAAGCTGTGTGTTCTGTCAAAAACTTTCCTTTTTTCGTGTTTCTGAAGGTCCACGCAGGCTGTAGTGGGCCAGCTAGTGTGGACACTATAGATCCACGCAGGCTGTAGTGGGTCAGCTATTGTGGAATTTTAAAAATGGAGTTTTTAGAAGAGTTGTTCAGTAGTGTTTTGGCAAAAAAGGAATCTGAGATGGCCTGATGCCAGGTAAACATGTATGGTGCAAATTAGGGTTATAACAATTGGGCAGGACCGAGTATTTGCTTCTTATGCTTTAATGCGGAGGAGACTAATTCCCACTTGTTTATTAACTGTTCCTTTTCACAATCAGTTTGGTATACTCTGTCAACTATTTACCTTTTTAATACCATTTGGGGAGGCCGATCCTTAACTCTATGTTATGAAACCTGGATCTCGGTGGATAAATCCCGGAGGACTCTTCCTACTTTGACTTGCTCGTTTTTGTGGACGGAAAGGAACAAAAGCATTTTTGAATCTCAATCACCTTCTGTTTTGGGTGTTGTGTATCAGATTTGAGGCTTATTGGATGCTCTCAAGGCTCAACCTCCTCTTCCTTATTCTCCAAAAAGGAAAAAGAAACCTCCTAATATTACTTTGCCAAATATATGTTGGTTTGATGGAGCTTCACAAGACAATGGTACACTCTGTGGAGCTGGGGGTATGATTTTGACTGGGGGAAATACTATCTATAGGTGGACTTTAAACTATGGGATGGGTACTAATACCAGGGCAGAGATTCTCGGGGTCTGGGCAAGCTTATCCTTAGCAACCCATTCATTTGAAGCAACAGATAATAAAGGATACGCACTTCATTTCCAGACAGATTCAAATGAAGCGCGCACAGCAGATTATTTTCTAAACGGCCAATATCTCACCACGCCAATGGCTCGACTGGCTGCAGCGGAGTTAGAGCCTTACAGTATGTCTCTGTTGCACTCCATTTCATTTAAATATTTATGCACTCGAATTTATAAAAAGTTGAAAGCCAAACTTTACATCTATACCATGTTTTGGGTTTTTTGCAGAATGGTTGATCTAGATCATAGGAGGGAAACAATTAGGAAGCACATATCAAACAGTGGATTATTTAATTCCATGGAGGAACAAAGGACTTTCCTTGAACGACATAGCAATCGTATGCACGATGTCCTGCGTGTAGTGATGCAGAACCCTTCTTTTCAAGACGAATTTGTTACAGTTTTACAGCATCACAATTGTGCAAAAGCATCTTAATCGTCTTTTCATGCCTTCAATTATATTTCTTGGAAAGCTTCGGGGAAGCAGCATAATTGATTCTTCCATGCTTTAAATTATATTTCTGGTCAACTTGATTGTCTCTTCCCTGCCTTAAATTATATATCTTGTAAAATTTTCCCTGTGAACATGTTAAGTTTGACCGTTATCTGTATCACTATTAAAAATTTTCCGAGGTTGGGTGCTCTTTACGATTTTACAATTTGAGTATCTTCTTAATCTTATTGGTCTACCAGGTCAGGTGGTTTAGATAAACATAACTTTGAGATCAAGATCGCATTCATGGCATCCAGATTTTAGTGGGCTAATGGAGTTCTTTAACGAAATTTGCAGCAAAGAAATTCAGCTGAATGCTACTTTATATACAGAGCACCACACATTTTCCATTTAATGCTTAAGTTTTCAATTTTTTCATTTGAATTTTGATTTTGATTTTTCATGAGCAAAATGTAATGCGTACTTTAAAATAAATGTTACATGCTTTTTATCAAAGATACATGAAATCCGTTAAAATTGATTAAATATTTTTGAAATCTATATAAGAAAAGAGGAAAATAAATAACTGGAGACAGTAAAAAACTAAATATTTTTTATTAAATTGTTATTAAATGGATATATTGAAAACGAAAATAAATAAATAAAGATGATTTTTATTAAAACATGTATGTGAAAGATTAGATAACACATAAACTTGTGTATACTTATTGTATATACTTAAAAAAGATCGGGGAGATGAATATAATTTTTATTATTATATATTTTAATATTTTTTTACAGAGTTTAATTTAAATTAATGTATTAAAAATGTAAAACATCTATCTAAATTATAAATTTACTTTATTATTATTATATGCATTGTTACTTAATTATTAGATTTAAAATGATAAGATTGTCACATGGTAGCAAGATACCATTGATAAACATGTATAAATGGGTTCTACATGATGATGTTATAATGGATGACATGTTGTCGACATCTGTTCTCGAAGTGTGTATATGTCCTCAGTGGGCTTAATGGTTAAGAACATGTGTTTCCTCCTAAGAGGTCACAAGTTCAAATCCAGAGAGGGGTAGGGTATGTATACCGGGGTAGGGTATACAGGGGTGGAGGGGGTCTCATACACCAATTTGGTGTTTGGCTTGGTTGTGACCTTAAAAATAAATATAAACATAAACATAAACATGCAACGATTACATAGTGATTTCTCTCTACTAGCATGGGGTCAGATGAGCTAGTTCATATTTCTCTAAATGGTCTGAAATCATCTTGGCACCACTTTATTGAGGGTGTCTATGGTTAGGAGAAGTTATCAGAATTAGAAAAGTTGCAAGATTCCTTCATTGGAGAGGATTTCAGACTACAACAAGTTTCAAACATTTTTTAGGATGAAGTACCAAGTATGTCCCTCATCAAGAAGATGAGAAGAAGAGGAAATAAAGGAGGACCTAGGAGGGGTCAGAAAAGTAAGGAGGGAGAATCATATGAAGGGAATAACTAATTGAGTCATATCCAATGCTTCAACTATGACTAGATGGGCCACTATGCATCTCAATTTCTTGAGAGGAAGAAGGCCCAAAAGCAACAATAGCCACATGATTTTATAGGAAGTGCAAAATATTCAAGGATGGATAAGTGTGACTACCAGGGTTGATGTTATATTCGCCATAGTATCATGTATTTCTAAAAACACAGTTTCTAGTTTCATGGATATTGCAGCTTCAAGACATATGACTTATGGTGAGAATGTTTTCAACAAGTTTTAAGGACAAAAGGGAGTAATGCATGTGGAGTTGGGTGATGAGACAATTTATCATGTGAATGGATTGGGCTACATATCTATCTAAATACCTTCAGATGATGTTCTTGAGTTAGATTGTATCTTGTATGTTCCTAATTGAACAAAGAGTCTTATTTTAATTTCTTGAATAATAGATTTATAGATTTTCGTCAAGTTTGATTGGAAAGAAGTCGCCATCAGAGTCATCAACCATAGATCTTGTCATTTTTTTTCTAGAGGAGTGTGAGAAGTGGATTTTGTAGGCTACTCACAAATCTGGATGAGAAAGAATAACATGATGCCATGATGGAGAAGGGTTCATCTAGCTTACCTTGATGAGACTCTTACTGCAGTTGTCAAAGGATTCTCCCAAGAAGAAAAAGTTTCCGTGGATGGGTTGATGCATGCACCACCAATTTTGGATTTTAGTACCAATGAGTTTGTACTCGTGTTGGGTGTTTATAGGTTTAGTGTAGATGTCAATTATTTATTCGATAAATCTAACACACTTGTCTTGGACCTATATACATCATAGTTGATTATTATAGGAAGTTTGAAACAATTCATGTTATGGTGTGGGAAGAGTTTGACTAGTGTAGTTGACATGAAAGAAAAAGGAGGTTCATAGGTTGTTGATATAGTGTTCCTTGTTGGAAGGATTTCACCTTGAATATTTTGAAGAGAGTTCAAAGTATAGAAGGAAGTAGTGATCCAATGTCATTTTTCTCTAGGTTTGTAGGAGCTCAGGGATTTGACTAAGCCCCTAGCATAAGAGAGGTTGATGTGCAAAGGGAGTATGTTGTTTTTAGCAGATATGGATTTCCTTGATAAGAGGAAGTGTTAGATTTTATACCTTCATAAATATTCTTGTCCTGAGTGCACCTATTAGTTCAACAAATACCTATGAAGGTGTCCAAAACCTAAGCACATGCAGATAGGGTATAATGGTAGATACAATAGAAAAGTAGGTACAAGAACATGTTACAGAGCTACAATTTGTACAAACATTGGAAGGGCACACTCATCAATGCTTTACCCAACAACAATGGTGCATCAATAGAGCAGTTAGATCAATTCATGTGCATAGTGTAGGAGATGCCTTGAGTGTTGATAGCAACAAGGATTTAGAAAGCACAATAGTTATAACAAAATAAAGGGTGCATGTGTGCCTTTTATATGCATGTGTCATCCACATGTTTCATCTAATTATAATTGTTTTCATAAAATTAGAACAAAACTTACCTTCTTATTTTAATTATTGTTCTAAACTCAACAAATTAGCTTTCATTCTATTTTTGCATTGTTTTCTATTTATGATTTAATCTTCTTGTTTTAGGAAAAATGCACTAGATAGGTGGACTTTTGGTTTTGGAGAGATGGGGTGTTGATTCTAAGGAGAGAGTGATATCAAGGTGCATGTGTAACACACTTAAATCTAGGCATGGTTCTCTATGTGTAACATGATTGCATGTAGGCTAGGCACTCCAACCTAGGCACTTAGGGTTAGGTTATTTTCAATGTACAACCCTAACATTCTTCTCTATATAGAGAGGGAAGATCTCTATTGTTGTTCATATATTTTAACAAAGATCAATGAGTGACGAGAGTTAGGATTTGGAGCTTCCAATATTTTATGTTTTCAAAGTAATAAAACAATAATGTGATTTGAGTCTTAGATCTATTGCAATTGTTATTATAATTCTGTATTTGTTGTGTTTCAATCCCCAGTAAAAAAACATATTGCAGTTTTGATGGTACTTTTAAAGTTTTCTATTGATTCTAAGTGGGTAGGTTAGGTTAGATTATTAAGACTTTACCATGTGCGGAGAATTTAAACACCCAATAAATCCCTACAAGCAACAAGGACTACATTAATAAAGAAACACTAATATGTGGGAATGTCACCTCCACAAAGTGAGAATATCACCTCTACATAATCACTATAACACTCACATTTAAGAGTGAAGTGTGGGAATGTCACTTCCACAAAGTGAGAATATCACCTCTACATAATCACTATAACATTCACATTTAAGAGTCAGGTGTTGATCCCCATCACACAAGAACCATGCATGATCGTGACTTTTCCATAGCCTAGGCATATCTCATCGAGATTCCATGAAAGATTCCAACATTATCATGGTCATCCAAATGTGGGTGGTCCCCACGACCACCCTCTCATGATTTTAATAGATACCATGCATATTGTCGACTATCCCTATACAAAATCCCAAATTTCATAAATTCAGAAACACATATGCATGCACTCAAAAGTACTTCTTTTAAAAAACAAACAAAATGTCATTTTCATATAATTATAATATATCAAGTTAACATTATCAAAGTGCATATTCTTCATGAGAGGAATATCAATATAATATCAAAGATGAGGTCAACAAACTCTAAAACATTGTTTTCCTTTGGCTAATACTAGCAAGGCCCGAGCATGGAATTTTTATTTTGTTTTATTTGTTTATTTTCTTTACTTTTTTTTTTTAGTATGGGAAGGGGAGGAGATTGTTGCTTATACTAACTTATAATGGTCTTTTGGCTAATTCAGCATGCTATGAGGAGCATTTCTATGGTCAAAATCACCAAAGGCTCGCACTTTGCCTCATCTGGACCTACTCGAGGAGTTTGAACCTAAGGCTCTATGTTAACGCAATGCCAATCACCTCATTGATTGTCTCTAGACTATAGGAAAGGTGTGTCATACACCTTCCAAAATTGTTGGAAGGTTAACAATTTTATAAGATGCCAAAATTGTTGGGAGGTTTCCAACCCACACTATGGTAGTTATCTCATGCATGAAGTAATGTTTTTAGTAAAATCCAAATATCATTCATGAAGTAATGTTTTCAGTAAAAGCCAAAAATCATGCATGAAGTAATGTTTTTAGTTAAGGCCAAAAGTCATGCTTGAAGGAATGTTTTTTGGTAAAATCCAAAATTCGTGCATGGAATAGTATTTTTAGTAAAAACAAAAAAACTTCAAGGTGATTTCTAGTGTGTGGAATTAGAAACAATAAATGGTTTATGGTTTATTTAAGCTTGTATATTGAGTACTTGGGTTGGAGGTGAAGAGAGGTTGTTGAAGGTATTGCTATGTAATCAAAATTTATCTACAAATAGGATGTTTCTAACCACCGATGCTAAAAGCACAACTTTGTAAATGTATTGTAACTTGTCTTTGAATAACACATTGAGCTCTTGCTTTGGAGTGTAGGTTTTTTCTTCGAAAGGGTTTTCCCTAAAAAATCATTGTGTAATGGTTGAATTTTATATGTTATGTGTTTCCTGGAATTGTTTGTTTAGTGTTTTTGCACATCTGTCTTTCATTGATTAGAGTAGGAAGAAAAAACCACACTTATTCTTCTTTTCATTTGGTATCAAATCTTGATCACCTTGGATTCTAGATGTTAGGGACAATTTTTTTTATCTAAAATTGGTTTGAGTGGGAGCTTGCACAGAAGGAAATATTGTTGCATGAAAATGTCAATCACACCAATATTAGAAATGGAGAAGTTTAATGGCACTGAATTTTAGTTGTGGAAGATTTAAATGGAGGGTGTGTTCATAAATTGAGATCTATGGGTTGCAGTAACTAGAACCAAACCTTCTACCATGGAAAATGAACACTAGGTAGTGTTGGAGAGAAAGGTGAGAAGCCTTATCAAAGTTTGTTTGGTCATTTCATTTCTATTGAACATTTCTAAAGAACCCACCGTGGAAAGCCTCTAAGAGATCCACAAAATCTCCATCTTCATAATCAGAGTCAACAACAAAGAGGAGCGTTTTATATACTCCCAATAGTCATGCTTTTTGGGTAACCCAAAAGAACATATTTTTTAGAGAGAAAGTTACTAGGAAAGAAGGAAATCTTATGGCACCGAAGAATGGGCCATGTAGGTGATAAGGGCCTATAGGAATTGAAAAAAAAAATATTGTTGAGGGGTTGACTAGTTGTAGTCTTGAAATTGATTTCTATGACTATTGTATATATGGAAAGCATAACCATGTTTAATTTTATTCTAGCTCTCATAAATCTTTTTGGTTGATGGACTTGGTTCATTCTAATGTATTTGATCCTGTTAAAGTTCATTTTGTTTCTAAATATTTGTATTATGTATCATGCATTAATGATTATTCTAGAATGGCATGGGTGTATTTTCTTAGAAGTAAATACGAGGCCTTTAGTTGGTTTATGAAGTTCAAGGATCTCCCAGAAAATAAAAGTGGTAGGAACATTAAGGTGTTGAGGATTGATAATGATGGTGATTTTTGTTCTATAGAGTTTCATATTGTCTGTGAGGAAAATGACATAGTTGATTTATGGATTTTAAGGATCTCTTGGAAAATCAAAGTTGTAGGAATATTAAGGTGTGGAGGATTGATAATCATGGTGATTTTTTTTCTATAGAGTTTCATAATGTCTGTGAGGAAAATGACATAGAAAGACACAAGACAACTCCATATACCCATAAGAAAAATGGAGTTGTAGAATGTATGAATGGGAGTATACTCAAGAGGGGATAGGAGTATGATCAGTGGAGTCGACTTAGAGTATAATGTTTTGGTAGAATCAGTTGCTAATGTATGTTACCTAATAAAAAAGGCTCCTACATCAGTTTTTGTGGACAATACCCCTATGGAGGTCTAGATAGGAAAAATTATTCACTTTATCATCTTTGTGTTTTTGGTTGCAATGCATATGCTTATGTGCTTAAGGAGAATCAGTTGAAATTGGATAACAAGGAAGTGAAATGTATCTTCATTGGTTATGATGTTGGTGTGAAAGGGTACAAGCCTTGGGATCCTGAGGCTAAGAAATTTTTATATAGAAGAAATGTTCTTTTTATAGAGGCTAAGTATTTTTCCATAGTGGTGCGGCCAGAAAAAAGGATGATAAGTCGTCAATTTTCCATCGACCATCCAAGACCAAGGAAGATGAACCAAATAATGAATTAAAATTTCATGGTGGACTTGATGAGAAGAATATCTCAGAGATTTCAAAAGAGGAAGTAGAAACTCCACCTTAGACATTGAGGAGGTCCACTCAACAAACAAGGTAACCAAATAGGTATAATTATAGTCTATCTGATTTCAAATATGTATTTTCTTTATCTACTAACATCGATGACCCTAGAACTATGAAAGAGACAATGAAGATGGAAAACAATGATTCCTAGAGATTGGCCATGGATGGGAAGACGATCGCACTTAGAAAGAATGATACATGGGACTTGGTACTATTACCTAATGGAAAAAAACTCGTTAGATACAATTGGACGTTCAAGAAAAAAATCAATTTAGATGTAGTGTTGAAAAGTACAAGACAAGATCGGTTGCAAAGTGATATTTCCAGGTTGAGGGGATAGACTTTGGTGATATTTTTTCCCTGGTGCTAAACTAACAATATCTATCAAATTATGGTTATCTGTAGCTATATATTTTGATTTAGAGATAGAATATATGTATTTGAAGACAACATTCCTATATGGTGATTTTGAGGAGGAGATCTATATGGCACAGCCAAAGCACTATGTTCAAAAATGTAAAGTCACTAGTTTGCACATTAAGAAAATATCTATATGGTTTCAAATAGTTCCCCAAAATGTTATATGATTCTTT
Source organism: Picea glauca (assembly GCA_000966675.3). NCBI lineage: Eukaryota > Viridiplantae > Streptophyta > Pinopsida > Pinales > Pinaceae > Picea > Picea glauca. The sequence goes on along the minus strand of JZKD02S0486275.1, from coordinate 119,723 downwards.
TGTGTTGAGTTTGGGATTTATGAGATCTAAATCAGAACATTGCGTATGTGATTAGTCATTTTAAGTCTTAGCATTTAGCACAGTTTGATAAAAAAGACTTGGGTGTTCTTAAGTATATATTAAGAATGGAGATCATGAGAGATAGAAAAAACAAAAAGCTTTGGTTGGGCCAAAGTAAATATGTGAACTTTGTGTTGCAACGTTTTTGCATGGTAAATTATAGATACCATTGAGTGTTCATATTTATGTTAATTGTCATCTATCATGGATATTCCACTGGGACAGTTCATCTCATTACATCTTGCAATATTGTGAAATATTTTATTATGCAATTTATTTCTTTATATCCTAGATTTAATATTCCTAATGTAATGCTCAAATTTATGAAATAACTAAAATCCAAAGATTAAAGAACAGGAAAAAGAACACACCATCCACAGTAATGAACACAAAATGTGACCTTCAAAAACCTAATATGGGATAAAACCCAACAAGAAGGTGAGAATTATGCTCTACTCTCTTTTCTTCAGTTATGAAATGCAAGTACAAAGAAAGGGGCACTCTCTATGAAGTTTCTTTTGAAATTGTGGCCTAAATGGATACTACAAAATATTTTACCTCCTATTTAATGCTCTCAAATCCCACTCTCAGATGCTCTTCTCAAATATGAAACAAGTACAATGCCAAAAGAATGGAACCCCTTATCTTCCTAGTGGCCTAGTATTTAACATAGACCGATAGTCGTCTAGGGTTAGGATTAGGAATTTAGCATGTCTCAACCTCAATTAATGTTAGGTTTTTGAACCTTCTATGATATTCTTGAAAGTCCACATGTGACTATCCCCACATGTGTGGTTAATGGGGTTGATGGAGCATCCACTAGATACCATGGTGGTCAACAAGGTAGGTCAACTTGTGGGAGGCATAAATTATGCATACAAGCTCCAATTTAGGTGATTTTCAAACCGTTGGAAAGTTCTCGATGTGTGTAAAAACATCAATGGGATAAGATATATGATCATAAACTTTTGACCCCAAAAAGTGTTTTTTGATTCCTCAAACTAGATCTTGAAGGTTTCATAACCCAAATCTCCAAACTATGATCCACCACTAAAATGGGCCCTACAAGCCAATTCCCCCAATTTTCCACCCCAAAAGTACCAATATAGATGACAAATTATACAATGATCCATTTCAAGTCATTCTATGGGAACTAATCTTTGAGTTGAGCAATGTCCTACAACACCCACAGAGATAGAGGATACGAATCATGATCCTTGTGCTAGTGCAGTGGGTAGTTTGACGTATGTCATGGTTTGTGCTACACCAGACATTGCCCAAGAAGTGGGAGTCTCCAGTCAACTCATGGCTAATCCTAGACATGAACTTTAGATTGCAGTTGAGAGGGTCTTCAGGTACTTTAGAGTATTTCATTTGTTATCATGGTTATATTTCAAGGGCTTGATGCTCAGAGGATATATAGGGTTATCTGGATTCTGATTGGACAAGGGATGTAGATAGGAGGAGTTCTACCAATGGATATATGATTCGATTGTTTGGCAAAGTTGTGAGTTGGATGAATGATAGGCTATGGGTGTTTTGTCCATTGCAAAGAAAAATTACGTGAAATTTACTCATCCATGTGAGGCCATTTGGCTTATGAAACTATGTTCATATGTGGGAATAAGTAAGAGAGTTATTATAGTTCAGTGTGATAGTAATAATGTTATTTGTCTTGCAAAGAACATGACCTTTCATACAAAGACAAAGCATATTGTGATCAACTACCAATTTGTTTGATACATGATAAATGATGGAAAAGTGATAATCAGGAAAGTTGAGACTTTGAATAATGTTGCAAATGTGTTAACAAAAGTAGTAAAAACGAATACATTCAAGTGGTGCTATGAGTTTATGGTTCTCACGATCCTAATAGTCAGTTCACAATTTGATGTTTTCTCCATTATGCTCTTGTGAGGTATATGACAAGTGGGAGAATGTTAGGAAAAGTGTGTCATACACCTTGCAAATGACAACTTTGGAAGATACCAAAATTATTGGAGGTTTCTAACCCATGCTGGTAGAGCGAAATCACTATGTAATGGTTGCATGTTTATGTTTATTTTTAAGGTCACGGCCAAGCCATAAACCAAATTGGTGTATGAGACCCCCTCCTCCCCTGTATACCCTAACCCCCTCTGTATTTGAACTTGTGACCTCTTAGGAGGAAACACGTGTTCTTAACCATTAGGCCCACTAGAACAGATGTCGACAACATGTCATCCATTATAACATCATCATGTAGAGCCCATTTGTGCATGTTTATCAATGTTATTTTGCTACCATGTGACTATCTTATCTATTTAAATCTAATAATTAAGTTGCAATTCATATAATAATAATAAAGTAAAATTATAATTTAGATAGATGTTTTACATTTTTAATACATTAATTTAAATTAAACTCTCTAAAAAGAAATTAAAATATATAATAATAAAAATTATATTCAAGTATATACAATAAGTATATACTTATTAAGCTCAAAGGGGTTGGATCCAATGGTGGAAAACTAAAAAAATTTCACCCTTAGGCAAGGTTCAATTCTTAGGGTCAAAATTCACAAGGAAAATTTTACAAGATATATAATTTAAGGCAAGATTAAGATGCTTTTGCACAATTATGATGCTGTAAAATTGTAACAAATTAGTCTTGAAAAAAAGGGTTCTACATCACTGCACACAAGACACCATGCATACGATTGCAAAAAAAACCCAAAACATGGTGTGGCTGTAAAGTTTGGCTTTCAACTTTGGCCACTTAGAAAATAATTTACCTGCCCATCTAAATTTTAAATTTCAATCGATGGATGTGGGACAACGTAATCATCTGGTGAGGGTGTATGGGACAACCGCTACGGAATGCTGGCAACATTGGGGATAGTGCACAACACGAACGGGGAGTGCCGGAAAGTTACCTACGCGAGTAAGTGCTGGAGTGAAGTAGGCTCAGGAGGGAAGATTGTGGCGTAGGCTAAGGTCCAAACGAAATGGACCTTTGCCGGCCATCCTTTCACAACGTCTCGACTCCCGTCGCCGATCACCTCCGCCCTCCGGCCGGCTACCTGTCCATATGCCCCATCCCCTCTACCACCTCCATCCATCTACCACCATCCATACATCATCCACGCCCATCATCCACATCCATCCAAATCCAAAGCCCGCCATCAATTCGCCACCTACCATTTTCGCGCTAATTCATTTATCGTTTGAAGAAGCAGCGAGCCTACCGCTTGTGCTTCAGACTGCACAGTAGGGCTTCGATATAGCCATTTTTTAAAAGGGGCAGAGCGTGTTCATTGTGGGAGGAGCGGGTGGAGTGGGTAGCATGGACCTTAGCCTACGCCAATGAATTGTATATGCCATTTGGTTGATCGATTTAAAGGGAGTTGAGATTCTGATTGCCTGTGTAAATTTCAGAGGTGAGGAGTTCGATCTTATTGAGAAATTTAGCATCTGAAGGACAATATTTTCATGGGAAGGAAAAATATTTAGCTTTGGCTTTTGTAGAGGGTGTTTTCCAATTATGATCTTCACTGCAATAGTTTGTACAAATTGAAATTGGATTTTTGATGCTATATAGAATCACCCGGATAAATTGTTTTTAAGCTTCATGCGTAATGGTATATGGAAGGCCAAGAGACCTTCATTGTATTTGTTGATGTAATATATCGTCTGAGGCATTTTAATTGGCTCATGATTGACATAGAGGTTAAATTTCACACGTTGATTTTTGTAGTTGGTTCTGATTTAGTTCAGATGTTGTTTGCATACTTTTAGCTAATCCAACAAATTAGCTTGATTTCTTTCGCTATAGCTTTTCGATGATGTTTGCTAACTTTAACTAATCGAACAAAATAGCTTGATCTGTTATAACAGATGGCCCTCCCCCACATATATATAACATCCAGCCATTAATCCAATGATGTGGAATGTTTATTGCTTGACTCAAAATAGGTGTCTGTCTAAATGGAATATGTTGTATAGAGTTCAAAATGTTAAATATAATGTAACGTCAACAGGCTGACTGTACACTGCCAGCTGTCCTGGCCAGTTGTACTTTCTACTCTTGATTTGTTTGAGCCTATTTAGCTCAACTATTTCCCTTTGCATAACAACTTCTTCATGATCTTCTTCACGTACTCATTTTGTACTCTTCTTCTTATATTCTAATATACTGTTTTCTGTTCTATTCTTTTCTCTCTGCATTTCTTGCTTCACAATTTATCATGGTATCAGAGCTACAGTAGTAAGCCTCTTCACATAGGCTAGAGAGCAAAACGATCCTCAAATAGCGCAGAGCTACATTGATCTTGAGAGCATTCGACACAAACTTTTCACAAGGCTTGGAGAGTTGTCTGTCATACTCTCGAAAGATCCTCGCAGGAAACTTCCACGAGGAAGAAGACCATCATACGCTCAAAAGATCATCGTAAGAAGCTCACGTGACATAGCAGAGCGTACTACGCTCAAAAGTTTCGAGGAGCAGAAACATGAGAAGGAAGCAGAGACTAAGAAGGAAGAAACTTTAAAGATTCTTGAAATTTTCAAAGAATCATCAAAGATTCACGAAGAAGAGCTACAGGACGCAGGAACATTTGAAGGACTTGAAGAATTCATTCAAATTCATTAAAGATTCCTACAGAAGGCAGAATCGTTTAAAGATTTACGGGAAATCGCTCAAATCTGTCAAAGATTGCAGCAGAGAACAAAGAACTCGCGTAATTCTTTCAAATCTTTGAAAGATTCATGAATTTTTCTTCCACAAAAGAAAGTCCTTGCAAAGGCAGTAAAGAACACGTCTCAGGTTCAAATAACAACCGTCACGGCCATAAGATTTTTCCTACGAACAGATCTGAGGCGGAAAACCAGTTCAAAAGTGTAACGACCCTTGATTATAAATTATAATTAATTTAATAATGTAATCCTAAAAGATTAGCTAAACTATAATTATTTATTAAAATAACCTTAACTAATTATTTGTTATTAATTAGT
>JZKD02S0486275.1:101278-114622 GCA_000966675.3 Picea glauca | reverse complement strand
TTTAATTATTAATTAATTCATTAATTAATAAAGTATTAAATTAAAGGTGGAGAATAAAATATAACATTTAATCAAGTTACATATACAAGAAGGGATCACATAAGGATCCCGAGAATATAAGAGAGTTAATGAATGGATAAGGGTAATTAAATGGAGGGATAAGGAATTTAATGCAAGATGGAGTGGCGGTGAAGAAGGAATAAGGGGGGGAAAGGAGTTGAGAGGGGATTCATTCTACGGGGGGAAGTTGGCCATGATTTTGGAGAGCTCTGAGTATTGCAGAGAGCCGAGAGGGGCTATGAGAGATTGGTGTGCTCAGATTGAGGCACGGGATTTGCTGGTTGTGACATATTGATCAGGCAGGCACCGAGTTGCTAGAAGTTTTGGGCTCGGAGGGCCAGGATATCTGTAGATATCCTGGAGCTAGGTCGTTTTCCTAGTTGGCAGGGTGGACAAGAGTTTTTGGGCAATTATTTTTTTGTTTTTGCAACAGGACTGGACTGTGTAGCAGGTAGCAACAGGAAGGCAGCTGACAATGGAAATTAGCATCAGAGTTGAGGTATTCAATTCGAATTTATGCATTACTCATTGATAAATTTTAATTTTATTTGCGTAAGTGTTGAGAAAATTTGGAATAATTCTTCTTTTATGAACCTGGTGGAAATTGCTGTACATTTGGTAGGATTTGGTAGAATTTTTAGATGCTAATTTTAAACCAGTCATTACATTTGGTATCAGAGCCCTGGTTCAAATATGGAACCAAGGGCCTAAATAAGGGGTTTAGTTATAGTAAATCCCATTAGGGAGAATAAAATTTGGGCCTTAAGGGCCAAAACTCCAGCCACGCTTAACCTGCACATAAAATATAGAAAAATTAATAAAAATAAAAATAAAAACAAATAAACGCATTAGGTTAAATAAGAAGCGAGGCCTATGGGCCAAGTTCAAAAAATTTTTTAGAGGATGTTAATATGATTCAGTTTTCAAAGCAACTATCATGTAAGCTACTTCTATGCAATGTCACCTAAAACATAAATTCCAGCTGAAATTTCACATGCAAATATACCAAAATTTGAATATGATGTTGGCTGGAAAATTTCTCTTCTTTTACCTCAAATGCTCTAAATGCTTGAAAAAAAATATATATACATTATTAATGAAAAAAAAATTGACTGGAAAATAGTTATGAAATTTTTTGAATATACATCCAATATCTATGGTTATCCAAGGGTCAAAAAAAAATCTGCACTTTCCTCATACTCTTGGCCGCCTTTAAACAGATTTGAAAATTTCTTATCTTTTAAGGGTTTGTCTTCAAAATATCCCTTTCCAAATCATAAGCATGTACATCATCAAATTCAAGAAAAAAAAAACTTGAAGAATAGTATAACTTACCAAACCATTGTCTTCTTCAAGATCTGAAACTTCTTCACATGGGGCTGCAATAAAATCTTTGTACTACGTTTATTATCCACTTCCTCTTCTAGCACCTGCAATACAACACAAGTCAATAGAGACCGAGCTACCTGAGAGCCAAGCACCATAGGTGCAAGCTGTTTTAAACCAGCAGCGCCAGCACAACGCAGACACCAAACCCCGAAGCCCAAGCCTCGGGCTCACTTTATTGCAACAGCAAACACACAAAGTAGCGTGAGCGCAAACACCAAACTCCAATGCCCAAGCCTCAGGCTCAGAACCAAGAATCAGCAACTTGTTCACACACCATACTATAATGAATATTAAAATATATTAATGTGCAATCATTCACAGACTTTTCTGGAAGGTTGAATCATTTTAAACATTACTTTTAACACCTTCCATAATAAACTCCCTCACTGGACATATCATGCCCAAATGCCATGTGATATACAGACAAGTATAAATCTCAACAAGACTGGCACCTCTTCAAGTCCACATTCATCACAGAAATAAAGTTTAGTGGACAGGGAATTATTGCTCGAGAATTTGCAGCTAACAATGACTAGCCAATACAACACAATGAAATCAATGACTGAAGGTTTTTATGCATGTATTTACAATGCCAATACTATTGAACGGGCAATGACTTTTAGCTTGTCTTTCCTGCATAGCAGGCAAAATTATCTGCAGATTCCATCCTAGGATGGTAATGCCCCAAATACTTTAAAGTTTACATGCTGGAAAAAAAAAATACTTTAAAGTTTACATGCTGGAAAAACGTATTACTAACAATGAGCATGTTTTAAATTTTTGCCTCAGATAAGACCTTGTTTTGCAAGTCAGGATGATAAGTTATAATTAGGGAAACCCTTACGATAGTACATACCAAAAATAGTGTAGATGTCCTTTTATGACTCCAAACCAAGAACCTATCGATGTCTTTTTATAACTTCAAACCAAGAACCTATCTTAGGGTCCTGAATAAGAGTCGTCATTAATAGCTAACCATAAAGGGAGTATAATTAAATGCCCCTTGCTGAAAGACATCCAGTGGCAAAAGTATGTAACTAAACTCATAGAACTTTCAAAAATTCAATGACTGGCACCTTCTCAAGTCCACGTTCATCACAGAAATAAAGTATAGCAAAAAGAGAATGGCTCAATAGTTTGCAGCCTACAACACCTACAGCAAACATGCAAGCACAAACCAACAGCCAACACACAAGCGCGCGAACTAACAGCAAACACACAAGTCAGCACAGCGCCAACACCAAACCCTAAAACCCCAAAGCCTATTTTCGTCAGCAAACAGAACAACGGAATAATAGCAATTACAGACCTAGAATGCATCTCCATCATTTTGAGGACAAACCTTAGATTTATTTTCAAAAAAAAAAAATAGAAAAAGAAAACATTTTCTTGGAGCATCTGTGTTGGATATTGATCCGTTCTTACCTATCTACAGAGACATGAATTTGAAATCATTAGAGAAATGGTTGCTTCAACTCTCTTGGCTGTTGCACCATACCTCACTGTTAATCAAGCTCTTAGCAGTGGACAGCCTCGGGACGCTGATACTAAATTTACGATAAAATGCAGAGGAACCCACGAAGTTAAATTGAAATGCAAGCAAACCCACGAAACAAAAACAAAAAAAAGTATGATTCAGATATCACCATAGAACTGAGAAGACGAGATGTTTTGGGATTGGATTGTTTGGTGGCCAGTGTTCTTTCAATGCTAACAGAAGAAACACATGTGGCCGGAGCTCAAGATGGTTCCTGCGAACTTGCGTTTTCTCCCTCTAGACTGGGATACTGCAAAAGAGATGAGCGACAGAGGGTATCACAACCTACGCACTGTATTCGCCATGGCGGCCATGCTCCCTCACGCCTCCCTGCACAGGTAACCATAGCGAATGGAGGAGAAAATGGGGAGTTTAGGGTTTAAAGTAGTGAGCCAATATTTTAATCTCGTGAGTAGAAGTGAGAGACACGTGGGCTACATGCGAGCCCACGCTGCAGACTTAGACGCGCGGCCAATTCAAAATTTGATTAGCGTTATATTCCGCCATTACGTTAAATATTATTCTTTAGTTTTGTCCACCCACGTTGTTTAATGCAGTCGAAATATTTATATTTTCATATTATATCCGTGCAATTTGCATATTAATTACGCTTCAGGACTTCAAAATTCAAAAAAAAAAACAGCTGCAGATCTGTATTTACAGTGCGAAAACCATGGTCCGAATCTCGAAGTATTGGTTACAGAGTCAATTATTCAAACCCAGGGAAATGGTGAATCAGTGGTATATATGAGAAAATGTGCAGTGTACTGTGTGTAGAGCAGATATTTACGATATAGGTTCAGTAGTGGAGTAACCTAAACTTGGGGTTTGCTTCCTTTCTGACAGAACATCGATCAAATCACATACTCTTCCTTAAGCGAGAAGATTATCGAATCTACTACAATTTACAAGATGTAACCGTGGATAATATGTTATCCATTACACGTTTTTGCACTAAATCATTCAGAAATATTGGAACATCATAGACATTCGCTAAAGGTTTGTAAATAATGAGCACGTTAACATTATTCTTGGACAGTTCAACCTTGAATTGGTAGTAAATGTCCAATATCTACCTTCAACTCATATTTAGTTAATAATAAATTAGACTGCACAACGGAAATCATTTCATATTCAAGGTGGGTTGTCTGCAACCTGTCCTATAAGTAAAGCCGAGCTTGCTCCCTTTATGACTTGAAATCCAGAATTTTGCAGATGCTACCCTAAGTCAGAATATAACTAAAATAAGTACGCCTCATTCATATTGAAGTATCATAGATAATGCTAGATATTTAAAAAAATTAAATTAAAATTATTCTAAGAAGGTTTTTGCAAGCATGAATCTACATTAAGTTTTTAATATCTCTAGTCTCTAGTGCATAAATGACGCAACCTGCCTCCCACGAGACACGATCGCCTACACCAGGACCCTCTTAGTCTCGGCCCGAAGAGTTCCGAGACTCTTCTACTTCCTTATCGGAAGTTTGCAACCCACAGCTCTTTTAGCGCTACTCCCGTGGTGACTTAATAGAAAGGTCGGAACTTCGCCTCTCGCGAATTCAATGGTCAGATGATGTCCCTTCGTATCCCTGAGACCTGAGGTAATTCAACACTAACTTTCTCCTCGCTTATCGGAACCTTCGCTTTATCGCTTTTCGCCGATCGGGATACTAAGCCCTCGGCGTTCAAAACCCCGAGATCCGAGATGCCGATCTCGCGACCTCGCTTCTCCGCGACCTCGCTTCTCGTGAGACCAAATGCTTGTCCCTTCACTCCCGAGACCCGATGTCCCGAGATTTCTCCCTGATTCAACTTAACTATGAATCACTTCACGTGCGGAAACGCCGAGATTTCACTTCTCGTGATCTCGCCACCTTCTTGACGCTAATTAGGGGCCTTACCTCGCGAGTTCCCGAAACGGCCAGTACACGAGTCAGGTTACACTCCGCGGGATTCGAACGATACTCCTACCCTTCCAAACTTTGAGCTTTCCTCTACTTGCGCTGGATTCCTGAGATGAGGATGAAAGCTTCCTCCAAGCAACCCCCCTGTCACACAATCCCTGTGGACTAATTCAACCGCACCCTTGCAGGAATTCTCTGGTTCACTTAGAGAAACAATTCAAACTCATTCACTACGACATTCAGATTTCAATTCTTCCATAAAATCACATACGCAACATATGAAAGAAACACGTAACACGAAGCAATTATGCAAAGGCATAATGCCAATAGTACGCAGAGAATAAACATATCCATGGAACTTAATCAAGGCTTCCCTGTCTTCCCTTTCCTCAGACTCGCCTCTGAGACTTTCATTCAACCTTCTCTTCACTGGCACGGTTCGAATGGTCCAACCCAATTTCGATAGAGAAGAATAGGAGTCTAACTATAGAGCCCCTCACGCACTCTATGCGGAGGAATTCAACTGCACTCTATGCAGGAATCTCCTGGCTCGAACAGAGAAACACTCTATGACCTATTCTCGCCTCTCTCCCAGATTTCTAATCTGCCATGAAATCATGTATACAGCATATACGACGAAAGCATAGAAAGAAGCAAGCATGCAACAGCATAATATCAACAACACACAGAGAATAATCACAGCCATGAAATTGAATCAAGGTTTCCTATTATTTCAATATATGTACATGGGGATTCTTCACCAGTTCTCTGCTTTCCTCTCTTCTTGCTTCTCAACGCTTGATAATCTGGATGCTAATGTTACAATGATACAAAGGAGGGTGTCTATACTCTGTTTTCCCTCTCAAAAACCAAAACTGTCTAATCTGGACTTAATTAAATTATCTACTTGCATTAAATCTAATAAATGCCTCAACTACCTAAGGACGAGAGCTTATCTGCTCAAGGTCCGTTACAATGTACAAGTGTGCTTCTCTTGAATGCTTTCATTCAAATGACAGCGCAACACTTTCTAAAGTGTTTCAAATTATAAGTGCTGGCATTGTCCAGCTGGATTTCTTTCTCCACGCGCTAGCTCGCTTGATGAAGTGTGGATGCTCCTGCATCATACTCCTCGGCATGAAAGTATTCATGGGCTCCTGTTCATGAGTTCCTGTACAGTATGCCCATGCTTTCGTATAATTGCCTCTGTCTCCCAGCTGGCATCTTCCATTGGGTGATTTTTCCATTTCACCAGGTATTCAAAATATTGCTTCCTCCTGGTCTTTCGGCCTAAGCGCTTATCCAGTATATACTCCATCTGTGGCTTCTGTGCAACTGGCAATTGCTTCTGCCACTGGACTACTGGTTCCTCATCACTTCCAGTTCCTGCTTCCTCAGCCCGGTATGGGTATAAATCTGAAATGTTGAAAATCGAAGATATCCCGATGCCCTCCGGCAACTCAAGCTCATATGAATTCTCGCCGAACTTCCTCAGGACTCTGCACGGCCTGATCTTCTTCATCTTGAGCTTGTTATACGTTCCCCTTGGGAACCTTTCCTTTCTCAGGTGCGCCAGAACCATGTCTCCAACTTCAAACTGGAGTTGTCTCTTCTTCTGATCGGCTCTGCGCTTGTACTCCTGATTCGACTTCTGCAGTCGCTGCTTCACTTCTGCGTGAAGTTCCTGCATTGCTTCAGCAAATTCCTCAGCTCTCGCGCTGCTAGTTTCAGCCTGTTCTGGCTCCCTGAGCTCAGATACTCCTCTCGGCTGTGTCCCGTACAAAATTTGAAACGGGCTCTTACCTATACTCCGATTCACCGAATCGTTGTACGCAAACTCTGCCTGTGGTAGGATCTGATCCCAACTGCTGTGATGCTCCGTCACCAGGCTCCTCAATAGATCCCCCAGACTCCTATTGACCACCTCAGTCTGTCCATCTGTTTGCGGATGGTAAGCAGAACTGAATGCCAAGTCAGTCCCCAGCTTGTTCCATAGTGTCCTCCAGAAATGACCTACGAATTTTGTATCCCGATCCGAGACTATGCTCCTCGGCAATCCATTGAATCGCACAATCTCCTTGAAAAATAAATTCGCGATGTGCGTCGCATCGCTAGTCTTATGACACGGAATAAAATGTGCCATCTTCGAGAACCTGTCCACCACCACAAAGATGGAATCCACTCCTCGCTGTGTTCTCGGCAATCCCAAAACAAAATCCATGCTGATGGCTTCCCATGGCCTCTCAGGTATGGGCAATGGCTGATAGAAACCGGTGTTCTGCTTTCGGCCCTTCGCATCTTGACATATCCTGCACCTGTCAACAAATTTCTTCACGTCTTCTCTCATGCCCGGCCAATAATATGATTCGCTCAGCTTGGCGAATGTTTTGTCATGTCCGAAATGACCTGCTAAGCCTCCGCTGTCCTTTTCCTTCACCAAATTCTCTCTCATAGAGCAATCTGGAATACACAGTTGATTGCCCCGAAACAGTAATCCATCTTGTATCAAGAAATCTATCCACGGGCTCCTATCTCTGAGCACCGGATTCTTCGCTGCTTCATATGCCTCCCCAAAGTCTGCATCACCTGCATACATATGCCTCCCCAAACTCCTGCAGCAGCAAGCATTTTCGGCTCAAAGCATATGCCACCTTATTAGCAGTCCCCGAAATGTGCTTTATCACGAATGTGAAATTCTGCATATATTCTACCCATTTCGCATGCTTTTGATTCAGCTTCTCCTGCTGACTCACGAACTGCAATGCATGGTTATCGTTGTATAAAACAAACTCCTTGGGTATGAGATAATGCCTCCACTTTTTCAATGCCTGTATGATGGCATAGAATTCTTTGTCATACGTGGAGTATTTCAGTTTTGCATCATCCAGCTTCTCGCTGTAATATGCCACAGGCCTGTCATCCTGACTCAAGACCCCTCCAACAGCATACCCACTAGCATCACACTTCACCTGGAAGGTCTTTTGAAAGTTGGGCAACACCAGAATCGGTTTCTCTGTTATCTTGCGCTTCAACAGATTGAAGCTTCTTTCAGCCTCGGCTGTCCACTGAAAAACCTTATGACGCTTCTTCACCATGTCCATCATCGCAGCGCTAATTCCACTAAAGTTTCGAATGAAATTCCTGTAGAAACTAGCAAGTCCATGGAAGCTCCTTACCTCAAAAACATTTCTCAGCGATGGCCACTTCCTGATCACTTCAACCTTCTTAGGATCCATCTTCAATTCATTCGCCGAGATCACAAAACCCAGATAAATGAGTTCCGTCTGCCTGAACGAGCATTTCTTCAAATTTATCAGCAGTTTCTCCTGCTGTAATCTTCTCATCACAATGGCCAAATGCCTCAAGTGTTCAGCCTTTGTCTTGCTGAATATTAAAATATCATCCAGGTATACCACTATAAATTTGCCAATGAATTCCCACAGGACTTCATTCATCAGCCGCATAAATGTGCTTGGCGCGTTTTTCAACCCAAATGTCATGACCAGCCATTCGTACAAACCCTCGTTTGTCTTGAATGATGTCTTCCATTTATCTCCCTCTCTCATCCGGATCTGATGATATCCACTCTTGAGGTCTATCTTTAAAAAATAATTTTCCCCACTCAGGCAGTCCATCAAGTCGTCCATTCTCGGCAGTGGAAACCTGTACCTGATGGTGATCTTATTAATCGCCCTGGAGTCTGTACACATTCTCCAGCCTCCATCCTTCTTTGGACTCAGTACTGTCGGAACAGCACATGGACTCAGACTCTCTCTCACCAGTCCTTTTTCCAGCAGATCTTGTACCTGCCTCTTAACCTCCTCATTCTCCTGAGGTGTCAATCTGTACGCTGCCTTATTTGGCAAGCTTGCTCCGGGTATGAGGTCAATGTGGTGACTCACACTCCTCACTGGTGGCAATGAATGTGGTAGTTCATCCATGATGATGTCAGCAAACTCTCCCAACAGTTTTTGAATCTCCTCAGGCAAGTCATCCACTCTTGTGCTTGTCAGTACAACTCTCGGCTTCCTGACAACAAAGAATTGTGGATCTTCATTCTTCTTCATCTCTGTGAGAAGCTCTTTCCCACTCATGAGCAGTATCGTGCTGCTCACTTCTGACTCCACCTTCTTATCCTTCATCGGCAGCAGCGTGTGTGTTACCCCATCCTTCTCCAAGGTATATGTGTTCATCCTCCCGTCATGAACAACATTTCTATCAAACTGCCATGGTCTTCCCAATAATACATGACAGACATCCATGGGTATGACATCGCATAGAATTTTATCTTTATATTCACCCATTTTAAATTCAACCAAGCATTGTCTCGTAACACGTACCTGGTGTCCTTTCTGTAGCCATGATACTTTGTATGGACTCGGGTGTCTGTGCGTCTTCAGCTCCATCTTTTCCACCATCTCGGTTGAAACGACATTGTCAGTGCTCCCGTTGTCCACTATGACCTTGCATTTCCAACCCTTGGTCTTGCAAGTCGTCCTGAACAGTCAGCACCTTTGCATTGTGTCCACCTCTTTCTCAGGTTTTAAAAGGGCTTTGTGTACTGTCAACGACTTTCCACTTCCGCTATCTTCATCCCCCACGTCACGCCTCTGCGCCTCAGCTACGTGAGCTTTTCCTCCATCCATTATCCTGTCTGGACAGTCAACGGCTTTGTGTCCGTCTTTACCACACGTGAAACATGTGATAATTCCTCCTCGTCCTCTTCCTCTACCTCGGGTACGAGGAAATGTGTTCACGTCAGCATATCCTCCTTGCTGATCATCTTGTTGCCTCCTCGGCTCAGCATTTTGTTGCCTCTGCTATGAGGCTCCACTTCTTTTAGCTTTCCCCTGAGGCTTCTTCCAATCCTCCTTGGGCTTTTGAGTTTTCTCCTGTGCAATCGCTTTGCCTCTGGGCTGTCTTCTGCCTCTCCCTGGCTATCCCTGCTTGCGGCTCAGCTTTTCCTCGGCTTTTAGAGCCATCTGGTACGCATCCTCAACTGTCCGGATGGTAAGCATGCTCAACTCGTCCTGAATGTCATATCTGAGACCATTCAGGTATCTTGCCACCTTTTCGTCATCACTCTCCCGATGACCATCTCGGAAGTTGAGCCTATAGAATTCTTCGGTGTACTCCTTCACCGTCATCATCTTCTGTCTCAGGTTATGCATGCACCTGAACAGAGTGATCTGGTAGTCTCTCGGGATGAACTTCACCTTCATCTTAGCGATCATCCTGTCCCAACTTTTGATCTTATGTTTGCCTTTGCAGCGCCTGTCTGCCTGCAACTCGTCCCACCATAAGGCTGCATGACCTTTCAGCTTGGTAACTGCATGCCTCACCTTCTTGTCCTCTTCGATATCTTCGTAATCGAAGTAGGTGTTGAGTTCTCGGATCCAATCCAGCAACTCCTCTACGTTTAGACTCCCCTCATAGACGGGAATGTCCATTTTTGTCTTCGAGCTCATCCTCGAAATAGCTCTGATCAACCTCTCTGTTGATGCGTCTTCTGCCGTGACTTCTTTGGCGTCATGTCCAGCCTCCTCTTCCACCTCTGAATCGTTGAACTCTACTGCAGCAGTTCCACGACTCTGCGCAGTCTCCATCTCCTCAAGCATAGCTCAGAGATCTCGCACCTGCCGCTCCATCTCAGCATTACCTGCTGGTCTACCCCTTCTTCGGGCGTCCCTGTCTTCATGATTAGGTGACTGCCTCTCTCGTCTCGATGGCATGATGTCTTCTGTTACTCTCTACTACCCAAACAAAGAGAATTCCAACTCCCGCTCTGATACCACTTGACGCAAGTCGTGAGTATCAGAGTGCTTCACCTTTCTCCTCCCTTTCTCTCGCCTGAGATATACAGACAAGATTTCAATGGCTCTGATACCACTTGACGCAACCTGCCTCCCACGAGACACGATCGCCTACACCAGGACCCTCTTAGTCTCGGCCCGAAGAGTTCCAAGACTCTTCTACTTCCTTATCGGAAGTTTGCAACCCACATCTCTTTTAGCGCTACTCCCATGGTGACTTAATAGAAAGGTCGGAACTTCACCTCTCGCGAATTCAATGGTCAGATGATGTCCCTTCGGATCCCTGAGACCCGAGGTAAGTCAACGCTGACTTTCTCCTCGCTTATCAGAACCTTCACTTTATCGCTTTTCTCCGATCGGGATACTAAGCCCTCGACGTTCAAAACCCCGAGATCTTAGATGTCGATCTCGCGACCTCGCTTCTCCGCGACCTCGCTTCTCGTGAGACCAAATGCTTGTCCCTTCACTCCCAAGACCCGATGTCCCCAGATTTCTCCCTGCGTCAACTTAACTATGAATCACTTCACGTGCGGAAACGTCGAGATTTCACTTCTCGTGATCTCGCCACCTTCTTGACGCTAATTAGGGGCCTTACCTCACAATTTCCCGAACCGGCCAGTCCACGAGTCGGGTTACGCTCCGCGGGATTCGAACGATACTCCTACCCTTCCAAACTTTGAGCTTTCCTCTCCTTGCGTTGGATTCCTAAGATGAGGATAAAAGCTTCCTCCAAGCAACCCCCCTGTCACACAATCCCTGTGGACTAATTCAACCGCACCCTTGCAGGAATTCTCTGGTTCACTTAGAGAAACAATTCAAACTCATTCACTTCGACATTCAGATTTCAATTCTTCCATAAAATCACATACGCAGCATATGAAAGAAACACGTAACACGAAGCAATTATGCAAAGGCATAATGCCAACAGTACGCAGAGAATAAACATATCCATGGAACTTAATCAAGGCTTCCCTGTCTTCCCTTTCCTCAGACTCGCCTCTAAGACTTTCATTCAACCTACTCTTCACCGGCACGGTTCGAATGGTCCAACCCAATTCCGATAGAGGAGAATAGGATTCTAACTGTAGAGCCCCTCACGCACTCTATGCGGAGGAATTCAACTGCACTCTATGCAGGAATCTTCTGGCTCGAACAGAGAAACACTCTATGACCTATTCTCACCTCTCTCCCAGATTTCTAATCTGCCATGAAATCATGTATACAACATATACGACGAAAGCATAGAAAGAAGCAAGCATGCAACAACATAATATCAACAACACACAGAGAATAATCACAGCCATGAAATTGAATCAAGGTTTCCTATTAATTCAATATCTGTACATGGGGATTCTTCACCAGTTCTCTGCTTTCCTCTCTTCTTGCTTCTCAACGCTTGATAATCTGGATGCTAATGTTACAATGATACAAAGGAGGGTGTCTATACTCCGTTTTCCCTCTCAAAAACCAAAACTGTCTAATCTGGACTTAATTAAATTATCTACTTGCATTAAATCTAATAAATGCCTCAACTACCTAAGGACGAGGGCTTATCTGCTCAAGGTCCATTACAATGTACAAGTGCGCTTCTCTTGAATGCTTTCATTCAAATGACGATGCAACACTTTATAAAGTGTTTCAAATTATAAGTGTTGGCACTGTCCAGCTGGATTTCTTTCTCCACGCGCTAGCTCGCTTGATGAGGTGTGGATGCTCCTACATCAATAAATGTTTAGTATCTCTAGTCTCTAGTGACATTGGATTCAATAATAATCTATATCATACTAGTGAAGGTCTAACCTATTTAAGGTGGGTTGTCTTGAACAGGGTGAGAAAATTATTGCCTTTACTATGTTAGGCATTGCAATATATTTTTATCTGGAGTGAAGAGTGATTTACTTGAGCACTTATGTGTTTCTCAGTTGTTACTTTCAAAAAATTCTTATAATTACGAGTAAGTTCTTCAATACATAGAATGCATAGTAATACTATTTTTAGTTTGAAAAGGGAAAACCTGGTACTCTTCTGCAATATATTTGCTCTTGAAACCATTAATTTCTTTTGTGGTCAACCCATTAAATGGGTTCGGGCCATTTAAGTAGAATAACAACTATTTTTCCAAATGCTAAACAACAGTTGCCTCAAGAGTTTTTTTGTAGTCTGAAAGGTTTTGCCCATCATTTCAACTTTCAAGCTGTCAATGTTAACATCAAAATGTTTTACCATTGGTCTTACTATATACTACTGCCACTGATTTGAGTGTGCTAACTGCCATCTATTGAAGAAAAACGAGAAACAAGGCTATCACAATCATGTCAATGAATCCACTTGCATATAAGGCTCTCTTATCAATGCACGTAGTAGAGAAAGAAAGAAAGAAAGAAAGAAGTTACATTAATTTCCATAAATGGCCAAAATAGGTTAATAGGATTCAAAACTGTAACCAACAATAATAACAGTAAAAGAAGTGCCCAAAGCATCTTCAACCAAAGAAAACCCCCTAAAAGGGGGCTTACTATATAAAGCTAAACCCTGCAAGATTATATGAAAACTACAAAAATACAATCCCCCCTGGCATACAACGAAGTGAAAATAAAATGCTCCAACTAAATAGAGGAGATAACAGACAAGGAGTTGAGGA
>JZKD02S0486275.1:78876-95494 GCA_000966675.3 Picea glauca | reverse complement strand
GGCTTAGATAGATTCGAAAGAAATTCAGTGTCCATGATAAGCACTTTTCTGTCTAGGGTTAAGGTCAAGCCTTAGAGGTCGATCTACTTGTCCGCAGGCAGATTTTACTACAACAATTGCATGGAGGTTTGTCAAATACCATAAACCAACTATACATCTAGTTATCATTGAATGGTTAGAATATGCACTAGTCCAATGAAAAGATGCTTCTTTGTTGGATCAGGGGGGTGGTTGATTTTAGGTTCAATAAACAGTTGGAAAATCATCTCTTTGGTAATACACAAATATTTCATCTCTTCCTTATTCATGTTGGTTGAATAGTATTCTGTCATCCTAGACCTCTATATTCATATATATTAGATAATTGGCCATGAGCATGGCCAATAGAAGCAACAATGATGTAGAGTGAAGTGGCCTAGGAAAGATGAGATGGATTTATAGTATTCCTAATCTCACCAATTAGGTTTCTAATTTCATCTTAAAATTGATTAATTTTCATGTATGGGCCTTGTGGGGGTGGTTGGGTTCAAAGCGAGGTTTTTCTCCATTCTAACGGGATAAACACTACAATTATTTAACAATAACAAACAAAATTTAGAAACTATTTAAATTTGTATAATTTAGCAAATATAAAAATGAAATTTGCAATAAAACCTACCTCCAAACAAGAACTCCTCTATCGAAAAGGTCAAGTTCCAATGGTGCCAAACTCTCTCATGGATTTCCTCATCAATTACAGGTCGAATTGGTAAGAAAATGTGCACATAGGTTGGAGAAAGGATGGAGATAAAAACACCATGAATAGGAGAAAATGAATAGAAAATGGTTGGTGTTTTTTAAATGTTTTTAGACAGAGGAACACACATGCATTAATAATTTTTGTGCAATTTTAAAAATGTGCATGTGTTCATAATGTGTGTGCACTTTTTTTCACTTATAGAGTAAATTTGATGTCGAATCAACATGCAGGCGGGCATGGTGAGTGCATGGAGGTTAGGCAAGGGATAAAGCTATTCAAATAGGAATGCATGTGCATTCCTAGAGCATGTGTGCATTCTTGAAATTCAAAATGACCATGCATTCATGTTGCAACAATTTTGTGAACCAACTTTGTGCCCCTGCCCTAATATTCCCTCCTAGATTACCTCAATGTTGATTGATTGATTGAACAAATATATGTGGAATGTTTTCAAATTGGGGCTTCAACAATGGTTGAATTGAGTATATATCTACTAGTGTTTATGTTTAAATTATCAAATGGAAATAATTCATTCATATAAGGAGTTATATTCATGGATAGGCTTTACATACCCAACTTTATTTATCTTGAACTAATCACATTGGATTCCCCTTTTCTATGTTGTTTCTACTACAATTATTGTCAATGGTGTACTTTTTGTTAACATCTTCTTGTGAATTCAAGGCTCATTATAGCCATTATTTGTTGTTGGTTAAATTTTCCTTGTGAAATCAAGGCTCATCTTCAACAACTTTTGTTTATTATTGTTGATTTAACATTTTTCATATGAATTCAATTCTTATATTTGGAATCACTTGTTGTTGTTGTTGTATGGATTGATCAATGTAGATTGCAAGGCACTTGCAAAGGAATATGCAAAGCAACATCTATGCATGGCCGATGTTTAAGAGTTTGCAGTATACATTGTGTAAAATGCAAATGTGTTCCCCCGGGACATATCAAAATGAACAACTCTACCCTTTCTATGCCAATTTGATAATGCATGGAATCAAACTCAAGTGCTCTTGAATATGATATATCCATATTTTATATGTAAATCATTAATATATAACTATTAGGTTATTGAGTTTTAAGGCTCTTAAATATGATATATCCATATTTTATATATGCATCATTAATATATAAGTATTAGGTTATTGAGGTTTGAGATATTAGTTATTGGTATAGGCATATAAAATATAAATGGGACACAACTCTAAGCTTTGTTAGGATTTAATTTTAGTTTCCCTTTATTTATGGGTTAGTAATTGATTATGGTATTGCTAAGCCTTGGTTATGGGTTGCAATATATACTCATTGTTTATTAGAGCCTATGATGTTTTTTATAATAATAATAATAATAATAATCTAATTTTAAAGTCACATCCAAGACACCAAATTGGTGTATGAATTCCCTTGTAAGATGTAACTTACCTTAAGATGAAAATAATTCTTAATATTATTTTTTAGTTGTAAAATAGTGCATTTATGTGATGTACAATTTTAAGATCATGGTAAACTAGTCAAAATGAAAGCAATTCTTAATATTATTTTTCACTTGCAAAGTAGTGCATTTATGTGATTGTAGAATTTTTAAGATCAAGGTAATCTCATGAATATAGAGATGTCACTTACAAGACCGTGTTGATTCCTTTTAGATTTTCCATTTATGTCCTTGTTTTTTTTCTTATTGAAGTATGAATTGTGGGTTAATGCAAATGTAAATGTGGTGTTTGTGTAGTATGAATTGTGGGTTAATGCAAAAAGTAAATAGTGTGCCCTTCAACTCTAGCTACTTTTTTCAAGTCCTAGAAAATATTGTACTATACACTTTCAAGTATATAACTTCACTTGATGTTTCATATACTTTTTTGCATACTTTTTAGAGATTAGTGTCTTATTTTATCTTATGTGAGCCAGTAAAGTGTGATGATTGTCTCCAAAGATCAAGAAGTTTTATACAAAATGCGATTTTATGGTGTAATGTTATTAAATAATAGAAAAAAAATGATTGAAATGATATTAATGTTTTCAATTATTGTTCACCATACTATGTTTATGTTCAAACTTACAAAATGCACAATACATCCTATGCTTTGCACCATCAAAGACAATTTGCTAGTTTACTCTCTTTTTTCCCCTTCATGATAAATAAATATTGATGATGAATACAAATTACAAATCTTGATTATGAAAATATTAATCATAAAGATCTATAAACCTCTTTTAGAAAAAGCCAAAGCTCATTACACCAAAGTTCACCATAGCTCCAACCTTCTTTGAAATCTATCACTTGCAAATACTTTTCTACATTTTCTTGTGTATCTGTTGTAGACATTGTTACCACTTCTACTTTTGTGTTAACTATATTGATTCTTTGTAAATTCTCCGATACCATTGGAAAACCATACACTCTTATTTTTTGGAGTGTTTTAAGATTCAAATAACTCTCTGGTAACAACTGTAATACTTCACATTCCATCATGGTGAATACTTTGAGCATAGGCATTGCACCCTCTTTTATTGGCAACAATTCCTCTAATTCATCTAGATAAACTAGTGAAAACATTTCCAATGAAGGAAATGCCCCCAACTCATTGAATTCCCTAGGAAATTTCTTTAGCTTTCGACAATCATAAATAACTAGGTGCTTCAAACTACTAAGCTTATGAAAATCGGGAAGGTCCTCCAATGTAGAGCAACTCCACAATTGAAAATGAGTCAAATTATGAAATTCAGAGTACTTACTTTCCATTTCAACCACGTGCGAGCACTCTAAAGTGAACCTTCTCAACTTTGACATGTTGAATATGTCATCAGGTAAATCTGTCATCAATGTAAGCTGCAACTTGAGTGTCTCCATTTGAAGCATGCTCCTGAATGTCCCTTCACTAATTGTTTCTCCGTTGTTTTGTACACGTAACACTTTTAGTTGTGTTAAAGTACTCAAATCGGTAATAGAAGCCATTTTTTTCCATCTCTTTTTATCAAGTTCTTGCAGTAACTCATGTCCAACCGCAGCAAAGAGATAAGTCACAAGATGCTACAAGGAAAATATTGATTTCGCTAATTGATTTCGCTACAAGGAAGTAACTCATGTCCTCACTCGCTATAACCCCACTTTCCATGCATTAATTTTGCTAAATTATTCCTAAACTCCTCTTAAACACTAAATTAATTTTGAGAAATTCCTCTTCGGCTAACCCATGCATTACTTGGCCAAATTGGGCCTTTAGACATGCGTTGGATTCCAAATTTAATCCTCCATGTGTTCCTCCCACTCATTAAATCCTAAGCACATGGTTATACCTCTCATTATCTTCTCCCACTTCCTCAAGTGCACCCTAAATTCCCTCTTTCTCCCTCACACATGTGGCACATTATCCCTTGATAACTCCCTCCTCTCTCATGCATGCACCATATAACATACGTATCTCCTATTCCTTTGCGTATTATACCACTAAAATGCCTCTTAAAACCTCAGTCTCTCACATGTGGCACATTATTCCCTCTTCCCATGCTTGAGTGCACCTCATCTCTATTTTTAGAGCGCATTCTCCCATACTCATGTGCATCAAGTCACTCCCTCACTCACTTAACTACACTCCTCTCTTGGAGCACTCTTCCCTATCAATTAGCTCTTATTTCCTCATTACTCAACTCACATTCGCTCACTTAATTCCCTAAGTTATGTCCTCCCATACACATTCTCCAAAAAACCTAGTGCGCAAGTCCCTTTTCCTCTCTCCTTTACCATGCCTTTACTCTACCTTCTCCTCACATGTGGAAGTTTCACTCCACTTCTCCTTGTGCATGTATCCCTTCCTTCTCCCACTTATCGTTTCTTCACCCATGCACCATACTTCCCTTCTCCTATGTGCCATGGTATCTCTTCCTTGGAAAGTGCACCCATAGTACTATATATTGGATGATCTACATCAGTTGAGTGTGGGATTTTTGTAGCAACAACACATTATTACTTCTTCTCTCTTCTCTCTCATTATCTATTATAGATACTCTCTCTTTAAGAAAGGATAGTCATTGTACCGGTTGTGGACTTGTTGATTGTGGCACAATCAACCCTTTGGCAAGCCTATAATAAAGAAGTGTTGTGTTTGTTTATGAACTTTCCTTCTTGTTGGTACTTTGTTTTATTTTTGCAATTATATTAGTAGTTCATGCCATTTATTGTGATATTAAACTATCTTTTAAGTGGTTTCTCTTCTATTTTATTCTATCTTTCTTGTGCTAACAGTGCAAGATCCCTCCAAGCAACTTTAAAACTGTATTTTCTAATGCTTTGGCAATGTGTTCACATGTTTCCCAAAGCACTTTTGTTGTTGTTTTTGTGTGTTATTTTGTAGAAAATCAAGTACAAATGAGTAGCCTTGTGCCTAGGGACTCCCCCCAAGGTTGGAACACACCAGCCCGAACAGAGAGGAGGTTTGCTCGTGACAATTTTGGGCATTCTCTCTTTGAATTATCCCTTTTCCATCGTTGATTTTACCCATATATCATATCTAAATGGAGGGTGGAAAAGTGTGCTAACAAGAGGGAAGAAATAAAAGGTTATTAAAAATCAAAAGAGAGGATTCCTACCTTGGGCCAAAAACTTTGAGGCTATGTGAGGCTTGCAAGAAGTTAGAAGTGATCCCAAATGAACTTTATGGCTACCGATGTCCACTCAGTGAGTGCCCTTTTCTAAATAAAATGGAGTAAGTCTCTTCAATAAATCACTTTTCTATGCAAAAGTATTCTTGGAAACTATTCATTGAAATGATCTTGATGCCTAACGATTCATTTAATTCCAAAAAAAAACATCCCTTTCTCCAAGAATGTTTAGCTCACAAAGAATATATGTGTATGAGAGTGAAGGATGCAAATGCTTAGAAATTTATTGGACAAACAATGTTAACACATTCATTTTAACTCAACATATTCAATTATCAAATTATTTTTCTTCTAGTGGAGGGTTTAAAGCCAAATGCCATGGCCCATCCGTAAACTACGTCACTCAGATATATGGTTCCTTTTGACTAAACTCCATAGCACACCAAGACATTTTCTTTGAAGTTACATCTTTAGAGAGTAGTTTTTGATTTAACCAAAGATCTCGTAGCTTACTCAATCTAGGACAAAGAAGATACCCTAATTTGGAGATTCAAGGAACTGAGTGCTCACCAAATTAAAATGTAAAAGTTATTGTCAAATGAAAGATGGATTAGATGTTGCGTCCCTCCTTGTGAAACTCCTCATCCCTTGAGAATAAGTATCACTACCACAACTTTTGTAGAAGGAAGATAAACAAATAAGAAATTGTCTCTAGAAATGAAGGACATAGCCTTTAATTTCGACACTAATAGATGGACCACGTGGTTGTAGTTTCTCACATAGGTCGTTTGATGCTAAGTAAGCCAAGAAGAATCAATATGAATAAGAATAAAACATGCAGTTTTTGGCTCAATGTCCATTTCCATGGTCCTTAAGTAGGGACAAAATGATTCCCCTATAACCCTCACTTCCATGAAGAGTAGGCTAAATAACTTCCAAAAAAAAATGTCATCCCAAGAAACTTGGGAAAATGGAAAACTTGAACAAAGTGCATATGGAATCTATAGGGAGAAATACCTCCAAATAATTGTTGTTCCCACAAAATTGGTATTAAATACATCTGAATAATCATGATTACCAGAAAAATAGGGTGAATGGGAAGATATAGTTCAACTTTTACAAGGAGAAATGGATTTCCATAATCTCCCCTCACAAATTCCCATGAGCTAAGGGTTTTACATATAATTTTTTTTAAATAAATATGGGGTTATGTATAATCAAACCCCTTTTATGCAAATAATTCATCCAACCAAAATTACAAACCCCCTAATTTCTCCCATGGGAGAAATTTCACCCTTAAAATTTTCTATGGTAGCAAGAACGTTTGGGATGAGTATGAGCTCACCCAAAATCCCCTACGATGGGATGATAGAGTTCCAACAGATGATGGTATGGAGAGGATCATGGGTGCAAGAAATGGTTCGAAGTTGTACCAAGTGACTTAACAATTTCTAGATAATGATGAAGAATGGTATGAGACGATGAGGTGACATAGGTGGTTCAATGAAACTTGCGGGGAATAAAACCACAATCTATTCCAGGCTGCTTGAGCACATTCCAAAGCATGATAATTTCCTATGCCTATTTTGGTTTCTTTTGTTGTTGAGTGGTCTCAAGAAGTTTAGTTACTTAGGTTTTTTAAGTAGCCAACCAACTTGATATTGAGAAGACATTCAACTAGACAAATTAAGGAAGGAATTGGGTCTGAGGTTCCTGAGAAAAAGTGATAGAAACCCTCTTTCCACTCTAGGAAGTAGGGCGGGTAGTTCCCTCTATAGATCTACACTTTGATTTGGTCACCCTTGTTTGTCTAGCACAAATATCAGCAATAAGGAAAAGTGCCAAAGGAGAATTTAGGAGGCAAAGGAGTAGGCCAAAGTAAGAGTTACACGGTCTATTCTAGGTGGAATCATGGTTATGGGCACTCCAATTATACAACCAAAGTTGAAAACTGAGGATTTTCATAATGTTTATGCTAGTAGCCATTGATACTTGTTTTTAAGTTATTACAACCTAGTTGTATACCATGCAAAGAAAATTTTTGCAACCTTGGTCATGTAGTAAGAATCACTGCGTTGAATCACTGTTCTTGGGCGTCTGAGCTGAATCATAGTATTTGGGTATGTGATCTAAACATTCATAATTGCAGGAATCAGATTAGAAAATGTATTCTTCATTGCAACACAAACAAAAATAATTTAAAATTACAATAAAAATCTAGTACAATAACCTTAACTTCTAGAAAATGAGATTTATTCTTTGTGATTAGCGTGGACTACAATCATTCAACAACATTATTGAACTACAATCATTCAACAACAACTTCTAGGAAATGACAACAACATTATTGGTTTTTTTATTATTTTATTATTATCCCCTAATTTATTTAAAAAAAAAACGTTGATAGGGTTAGCCTAGGTTTTTATGAGGGAAAGGGATAAAAAAAAAAATCATCCATGAAATTTCCAACCGCAACCTCCATTCATCCGATTTCCACATATATGAGAATTACTGATAGCGAATTCTCCCTCCCATTTGATATATTTCAGGATTTATGCTTTAATTCGCTTGAATTTTGGATTATGGGGCAAATATAAACTTTCATTCACCTAGTTTTTTAAAAAAGGGGGATTTGTTACCAAGCGAGCAAAGATTTCCTTTGTTTTCTTTTCAATTTATGGAGAGTTAGCGAATTCCTCTATTCAGAATCACAGGATTGGCTTGTATGTAATATTCATGAATCTTACCATAATATAACTTTTGTGTTCTTCTGCTTTTCAGTTTCTATGATATCATACACTTACCAGTAAGTGTATGATATAATTCCTATCCCTGTAAATATCATATAACGAATGAATAACTATCAATAACGAATGAATAACCATCAATAATGAATGAGTTACAATTTTATATTTACTAGCATAATTCATTCAAGATCTTTATCAATATGATGGAGTTAGAATTGTGCATTTTGAAAAACAATCATCCAAAATCCTGATTTCAAACCTGTGACTTCTCTTCAGATTTTTCAGAGTAGCTGCATTTGTTGGTGAAATCATTCTGCTCTTCTTCTTTTTCTCAACGCCACTGTCCAGGCCAGTGTGTTCTTTTGCATTTCTCCCACAAGTAACTTATTTTACCATAGCCAATTGCTACCCCTCCAACTTCCTACAACACCACTAGATGATATTGATATCGATATTGCCTTTCCACAATCTTCTAACGTCCCTGGAGTCAAGATCCAGTTCCCCAAGTTGCTCAAAACTGCTACTAAGTTGAATATATCTTTGTTGGGATTCAAAAAGTCGACTAAACCTGGCATGGATTTGCAGTCTCCTTGTGTTGAATATGTTGGCATTGGTATTGCTATGGACCATGTTGTGCCCAGGAAGAATAGATCGTTCACTGTGAAATTAAAGGTCGTGGAAGTACCCCTGGTCTCTCTTTTCACTCGAGGTAATTCAAAGGGTTCTAAGAGAGATGACAACAATCATGGGTTGCAGAAGAAATCAGAGGATTCTGATGATAGAGAAGGACAATGTAAGGACATGGATAGAGATATCATTCCATGTGCTTGTTCCTGTACATAAAACTAGTGTTCCAGCCTGTTAACATTAGACGTTCACTCCCCTTCAGCAGTTGCTTGTTCCTATACAAAAAGCTGATGTTCCAGCCTGTTAACATTTGTTGTATAAAAGACTAAGGTTAGAGCATTGGGTTCGAGCATGTTCATGTAAACGAATTAGTTGTGTCGAGGCTTTTTGGGCATTGCAAAGTCAAGTTATAGATACAACTTCAGAGCATGTTTTCCTCACCACTTGGCAGGCATGTGATATTTGTGTTACCATTTGTGATAAACACAGACAACATAACACTGACATCTGTTGCTTGTGCCATTTGTAATATTCATCTATTGCTTGTGACACTGATAGGTATGTATATAGTCATCTGTCTCCAAGTCATGTCTCTCCTCTTAGGCCTGCAGATCCCCATGTCCCTTGTTGTCAATCCCTAAACAAGGCTCCTCTACCACATCTGGAATGCCACTAATATCCGCATGTGTCATGTCTATCATAAGTGTCTGAGAAGGTAAGGATCGTGTCATGCTCAACTCCATAGGATCAACATTATCCCCCATGCATGACCTCGTAACAACATCCATAGGTGGATCACCCAATCTTTGATCCTCCTCATGCATAGGTGTTGCCACAACTGAGTCCTCGCAAGTTTCTCCACTATGGTGAAGTGTTGAGTCCTTAACACTATCCAATCAAAAAATTGAAGCACATGCATTATCATCGTGTCCATCCAACTGTACATTAGATGCGCATGAGTCAATGGCCTTATGGGACTGATCTAATGAAGCATCTAAGGCTGCATCCTCATACACATCCTCATCATCACTGTCGTAGTGCACCTCAATGTAATGCACTCTCCCCTTGCCCCTGCATCTGTGATCTGGCTCCCAAGGCTCTTTGCAACTGTAGCAAAGTTCCCTGCTCCTAATGGTTGTAGGCTCAATCTGTGCTCCCCTCATTCCACTAGCATGTGGTGATGTATCCACTTACCTGACTCTTTTGGCTATGATTCCCTCTAATCTTCTTCTCCAATAATTGACGTACACAATCTTCTTGGCCCATACTGCAATATCATCTTTACTCCACCTATGATTTTTAATGGATACAAACTATTGGAATGTTACCTGAGCCCTGAATGTATCACTAAGAGCTTGATATTCCATATCACAATATATAATCTCCTCTGCCATAGCCATTTCTCCTTCAAGAATACCTGATACAAGATATTTCGCATGACCTCTCCTCCTGGTCATCAATATTTTATCACACGTTGGTGAAGGAAATTCACTCAAATACCATTGTAATGTTCTCAATCAAATTTGATATAAAAATAAGATCTATGTGGTTGAGAAATTTCGTCAAACACTTGACATACAAGCTCCCAACTCCCTTGAAATCACTTCAATACTTGTTGTCCCAATTAACTCAAGTTTAATGGATGAATTTTATGTCAAACACATCACATGCAACACCTACAACCCTTCCCAGTGAGTGGTTGTTTTGAATTTGTGTTTTTTTTTATGTTTATTTGCAGCTAGTTGGATGAAGTGTTTTTTCAAACACTTTGTGTGCAATGGTTGTAGCATTCATTTAAGTGTATTTTCTGATGTATTTTGGCCCAGATTTATTCATGTAATAATAAAGAAAACACATCCAATAATAACCAAATATATCAAAAACTAGTAGCTATTAAACACTATAAGATAATACCTCAAATCCTTGCTTTATTTAATATGCACTTGGTTGTCCAACACACAGTAATTTCCAGCTCTGATATAAGAAATACAACAACCACTATATTGGCCTATAATGGCTCCAAAAGGCAAGTAAATAATGTCAATGATCCTCCTTTTCGATCCTTTAATGATGGCTGCCCAAAAGAGATTTTATATCATGCAAAATCCACAAATTCCATACCCAGAAATGTGGCCTCCTTGTTGCTTATGCCCTGCTAGAATATGCACAATAAATCTAATGTAAAATCTTCATGAAATGGGTGCAACTTGTAGATATGATGATGGATAAATCATGTGTGAATATCCCCTAGTTGTACATGAAAAATATGTTCGCAAATCATTGGTTCTCAAATCCCCAATACGCCCTCCTTCGTGAAATTTGCCCAGCTATGAAAATAAATAAATATGGAGATATATTATTCCAAGACTGATTAGAAAGGGCACCTTGGTGATGACAAAGACCTCTAAAGTGAGATCTTCTCCAAATCTGATGTCCTCAGTCCCCAACGAGCTCTTATTCCCTAGACAATGCACCCCTGTTCTGCAAAGAAAATCACAAATTGCACCTTGCTTCCTCAACTTGCTTCTAAAACTATCTAAAACTGAAGTAGAATGGTGAGGGAGGAATATTTCACCTCCTTGGCCAAGCTTGGACTGGGAACAGAGGGATCTTTCACCTCCTTGTTGATCTCATCAGTTTATTCAGTGAAAACTGTCAAAACCCCCAAGTACCATGGGCTCTCTAGCTAAGAAGGCAGGCATCAGAATATCAATCAACATCATGAGAGAATAGAAGCCCTTATCTCTCTTTTATACCCATGTTTACCTTTTGCTCCAAGTGACTTTTAATTCACTTTTAATGTTTCTTCATAAAATCACTTTATTAATTAATTAACCTTTTTTCCTCTAAAAAGTGACTAATTTTCCCTTATGGCTTCTACTACCATTGAAAGTCACTTTTCATCATCACATATTTTAGAGATTTTCCTCCGGATTCCAATGAGCTATTACACTAAGGTGTTTCTTCAAATATTATGTCCAAAATGACCTCCTTAGTGAATTTAATTAAAATATGCTCAACAATAACTCAAAATTACGGAAATCATCGGAATGCAACGAACCCAAAGACAAGCTATGCGGAATGGACCCTGATGATGAAATATGATGAATAATGTAAGTCGCACCCCATAAAACTCCTCAATACTTCCTGATCTCACTATCACCCCCAACAGGCTACTCTCGTAGGCATTCCAAGTTGTAACATAAGTGAATCTGAAAATGGGGACATTACAGTGGGGATGATGGGGTAGGCATACGCCTAGGAAGGGGTGACCCTATCAATGAGTTATGCTTGGTCCTTTCTCGATACTAAGCAAAGCCAAGACCAACCCCTTGGAATTCACCAATATCAAAATAAATGACATGACATCCCATAATAAAATCACCCCATAATTTACATAGAAAAGACAATGGAACCTCCTTGTTATTGCATGGAGGTTTATCAAATACCATAAACCAACTATCCATCTAGTTATCATTGAATGGTTGGAATATGCACTAGTCCAATGCAAAGATGCTTCTTTCTTGGATCAAGGGGGTGGTTGGTTTTAGGTTCAATAAACATTTGAACACTCATCTCTTTGGTAATACACAAATATTTCATTTCTTCCTTATTCATGTTGGTTGAATAGTATTATGTCATCCTAGACCTATATTCATATATATGAGATAATTGGCCAAAAGCATGGCCAATAGAAGCAAAAATGTTGTAGAGCGAAGTGGCCTAGGAAAGATGAGATGGCTTTCTAGTATTCCTAAGCTCACCAATTAGGTTTCTAATTTCATCTTAAAAGTGATTAATTTTCGTGTATGGATCTTGTGGGGGTGGTTGGGTTCAAAGCGAGGTTTTTCTCCATTCTAATGGGATAAACACTACAATTATTTAACAATAACAAACAAAATTTAGAAACTATTTAAATTTGTATAATTTAGCAAATATAAAAATAAAATTTGCAATAAAACCTACCTCCAAACAATAACTCCTCTATTGAAAAGGTCAAGTTTGAATGGTGCCAAACACTCTCATGCTTGTCCTCGTCAATTACAAGTCGAATTGGTAAGAAAATGTGCACACGGGTTGGAGAAACGATGGAGAGAAAAACACCATGAGTAGAAGAAAATGAATAGAAAATGGTTAGTGTTTTTTAAATGTTTTTGGACAGAGGAACACACATGCATTAATAATGTGTGTGCAATTTTAAAAACGTGCATGTGTTCATAATGTGTGTGCACTTTTTTCTCTTATAGAGTAAATTTGATGTTAAAGTCAACATGCAGGCGGGCATGGTGAGTGCATGGAGGGTAGGCAAGGGACAAAGCTATTAAAATAGGAATGTGTGTGCATTCCTAGAGCATGTGTGCATTCTTGAAATTCACATTGAGCATTCATTCTTGTTGCAACAATTTTGTGAACCAACTTTGTGCCCCTACGCTAATATTCCCTTGTAGATTACCTCAATGTTGATTAATTGATTGAACACATATATGTGGAATTTTTTCAAATTGGGGCTTCAGCAATGGTTGGATTGAGTATATATCTACTAGTGTTTATGTTTAAATTATCAAATGGAAATATTTCATTCATATAAGGAGTTATATTCATGGATAGACTTTACAAATTGAACTTCATTTATCTTGAACTAATCACATTGGATTCCCCTTTTTTGTGTTGTTGCTACTTCAATTATTGTCAATGGTGTACTTTTTGTTAACATCTTGTGAATTCAAGGCTCATTATAGCCATTATTTGTTTTTGGTTAAATTTCCCTTGTGAAATCAAGCTCATCTTCAACAAATTTTGTTTATTATTGTTGATTTAATATTTTTCATATGAATTCAATTCTTATATTTGGCATCACTTGTTCTTGTTGTTGTGTGGATTGATCAATGTAGATTGCAAGGCACTTGCAAAGGAATATGCAAGAAGCATCTATGCATGGCCGATGTTTAAGAGCTTGCGGTATACATTGTGTAAAATGCAAATGTGTTCCCCCAAGACATATGGAAATGAACAACTCTACCCTTGTTATGCCTATTTGAAAATGCATGGAAACAAACTCAAGTGCTCTTGAATATGATATATCCATATTTTATATGATAAATCATTAATATATAACTATTAGATTATTGAGCTTTAAGATGAGTGCTCTTAAATATGATATATTCATATTTTATATATGCATCATTAATATATTATGTTATTGAGATTTGAGATATTAGTTATTGGTATAGGCATATAAAATATAAATGGGACACAACTCTAAGCTTTGTTAGGATTTGATTTTAGTTTTCCTTTATTTATGAGTTAGTAATTGATTAAGGTATTGCTAAGCTTTGGTTATGGGTTGCAATATATACACATTGTTCATTAGAGCCTATGATGCTTTTTATAATAATAATAATAATCTAATTTGAAGGTCACCCAGACAAAATTGGTGTATGAGATCCCTTTGTAAGATGCAACTTACCTCAAGATAAAAGTAATTCTTAATATTTTTTTTTAGTTGTAGAATAGTTGATTTTTGTGATTGTACAATTTTAAGATCATGGTAAACTTGTCAAAATGAAAGCATTTCTTAATATTGTTTTTCACTTGCAAAGTAGTGCATTTATGTGATTGTAAAATTTTTAAGATCAAGGTAATCTCATGAATATAAAGATGACACTTACAAGACCTTCTTGATTCCTTTTAGATTTTCCATTTGTGTTCTTGTTTTTTTCTTATTCAAGTATGAATTGTGGGTTAATGCAAAATGTAAATGTGGCGTTTGTGTAGTATGAATTGTGGGTTAATGCTAAAAAGTAAATAGTGTGCCCTTTGACTCTAGCTACTTTTTTCAAGTTCTAAAAAATATTTGCAATGTACACTTTCAATCATATAACTTCACTTTATGTTTAATATACTTTTTTGCTTACTTTTTAGAGATTAGTGTCTTATTTTATCTTCTGTGAGCCACTAAAGTGTGATGATTGTCTCCAAAGATCAAGAAGTTTATATAAAAAGAGATTTTATGGTGTAATGTTATTAAATAATAGACAAAAAAAAAAAAAATTGAAATGATATTAATGTTTTCAATTATTGTTCACAGCACTATGTTTATGTTCAAACCTACAAAATGCACAATACATCTTATGATTTGCGCCATCAAAGGCAATTTGCTAGTTTACTCTCTTTTTTTCCCCTTCATGATATACAAATGTTGATCATGAACACAAATTACAAATCTTGATTGTGGAAATATTAATCATATCTATAAAGATCTAGGAAAAACGAGAACTCATTACACCAAAATTCACCATAGCTCCTGACATACTTCTTTACAATTTCTTGTGCATCCGCACTAGACATTGTTACCACTTCTACTTTTGTGTTAACTATCTTGATTTTTTGTAAATTCTCTGATACCATTGGACAACCATACACTCTTATTTTTTGGAGTGTTTCAAGATTTAAATAACTCTCTGGTAACAACTGTAATGCTTCACAATTCATCATAGTAAATACTTTGAGCATAGACATTGCACCTTCTTTTATTAATGGCAACTCCTCTAATTCTTTTAAATAAAATAATGAAAATATTTCCAATGAAGGAAATGCCCCCAACTCATTGAATCCCCTAGGAAATTTCTTTAGCTTTGGGCAATCATAAATAACTAGGTGCTTCAAACTATTAAGCTTATGCAAATTGGGAAGGTCCTCCAACGTAGAGCAACTCCACAATTGAAAATGAGTCAAATTATGAAATTCAGAGAACTTACTTTCCATTTTAACCACGTGCGAGCACTCTAAAGTGAACCTTCTCAACTTTGACATGTTGAATATGTCATCAGGTATATCCGTCATCAATGTAAGCTGCAGCTGGAGCGTCTCCATTTGAAGCATGCTCCCGAATGTCCCTCCACTAATCGTTTCTCCGTTGTTTTGTACACGTAACACTTTTAGTTGTGTTAAAGTACTCAAATTGGTAATAGAAGCCATTTTTTTCCATCTCCATTTTTTATCCCACACCTTACTGCAGTCACTCATGTCTAACATCTGCAAAGAGGTAAGTCCTGAGATGCTACAGGGCAAACATTGCAAATCATCAGAGTCAGACATGCTCAGATACCTTAGGCATCTCAGCCTATCGATATCAGATGGTAATTCTGTGATGCTTGATTTCCGAAGATCAAGGATTTCGAGGTTTGCAAGAGTTGTGACAGATGCAGGTAGCCTTTTGATGGGCACGCCTCCTAATTGGAGGCATAGTAGTTGTTTTAAACACCCCACACTCTCTGGCAATGACTGTACTGACGTCTCACTCAAATCAAGAACCTTGAGAGAAATCATACTCCCAATCACCTTTCTTGGAATTTCTGTTAATGGGTTTCCCGCCATCAACAATGCACAGATTTTTGGAGCTCTCCATGATTCAGGGAGCGAACTCAATTCGTTGGAAGTCAGCAAAATCCGAGTGCAACCTGAACCCTCATTTTGAGTGAACACCTTCAAACCCATACCTGCGCGGCAGTAGAAGCTTTCTTCCACCTCAGCGATCTGTATGGCCAAACCACGCATCACATCGTGCACCCTGAAATGGAGCACGCGCCCATCGATGTCTGTGAGCACGGGTTCGATCAAACACCGATCAGCTAAAACCTTCACATAAATTCTTCCGACCTCGACTGGGTTTTCGTGGCCACGCTGATCTTGCGGCTTCTTTCTTGCAAGCAATCCTTCTCCTAGCCACAACGGAATCAAGTTCCCCTCGACCTCAAGAATCATGTCTTCAGGGAAAGAAGCAGCTAAGTAGAGAAAGCACAATTGCAGATTGACGTGGTACTTGCTGAGTGCGTCGTAACTCCACCTTAGGCGATCATAAAGAGCTTCATGTTGTTGGCTCTGGACTGCCAAC
>JZKD02S0486275.1:57407-69876 GCA_000966675.3 Picea glauca | reverse complement strand
TTGTAAAATTGTAAACTTGAAAATGTTTGATTATGGAAGATTATTGTTATAATATTGTTTGATATGAAAACTTTATGTAGATAAATAAAATTATTGAACCTTTTGGTGGAATCATAATTTTGATAATTTTGATATTTATGCGTCCAACTTTAAGCAAAGTGGGAAAAGATAATTGCACAACCTTGTGCAATTGACAAACCTCCTTAGGAATCTTTTGGGAAGATTGTGTTACTCAATTCACAACCTTACTAATGTAAATTAAGTTGACATTGATGAACTATGGTGTAAACATATGAAAATGTATAAATAAGTTATTTACTTGATATTAATTGATTATTTAGGCTTGTAGTTTAAAAGAGAATTTTTATTTGACAAGAATTGGGATAATTTAGACATTCAACATTTCACTTGCCAATAGGCATGGTATATAGTGTTGAGTTAGGTTTGATTTTCTATTAGTTCATGGTTGATCATAAAATATACACCCTTTTATCCAAAGTTTTAAAAAATAATGATTAATTTTAAATTTTAAATCTCATTTATTTGATATCTTATTGGCCAAAAACTTTGAAATCTTATTGCTGCCTTCACTTCTCCCAATATTGTTGTAATAAATATTTCTTATTTTTTATATACAATATCAAAAATCGAAAATTGGGAACCCATCTTGTAAAATTCATACCAAAAAATTCAATGAAGCCCATCTTATGACTAGCAAACGCGCAATACCATACGTACGATCTTAGACCTAAGCGAACTTTGTCAAAATGTACTGGTTTGAGTGCAAAATAATCTTTGTTTCTTACCTTAAAGAATCCTCGGCAAAATTACTGTAAGTCCGGATTCTTGTATGGTATCAATCAATACAAACGGTTGGGGTTAAAAGTCGACACAAGTAGCAGATCTTTTTGGAAATTTACCATTAAAAAAATTAATAAAGAATTTTTA
The DNA here is from genome assembly GCA_000966675.3 of Picea glauca. NCBI lineage: Eukaryota > Viridiplantae > Streptophyta > Pinopsida > Pinales > Pinaceae > Picea > Picea glauca. Next base: position 68,928 of record JZKD02S0486275.1, on the reverse strand, counting down.
TTTAAAATATTTAATATTTTTATTATATGTTATTTATGTATATTTAATATTTGGTTTTGGAGTATAATTTTAAAATTAAAATTTATTTTTCCATAAACATAATAAAATAGGTTAAAAATTTAAAATTCAAAAATAATTGTGAATTTTCATAAACATTTAAAAGTTTAAAATTCAAAGATAATACAGTAGTAAAAATCCACTTCCTAAATTCCTACACATCATCAAATAAATTATTTTTATAACCATATTTTATTTACAAAAATTTATGTTATTTTGAAATTGGTTTTTTTTTTTTTTTTTTTTTTAAAATAATAATAAAAAAAATTGTTGATATTTATATTGAATTATATTTATATTTTTTTATTAATATTTTTATAAATTGTTATATTTTTTTTTGATTATTTTTTTATTATTTGTATAATATTATTAATATTATAGTGTTTATAGGCGTGTATGTCACGTAAATTCTTATAGAATTCACACTTTTCAAACCACATACATAGACATATACGATAGAAGTTTAACTCTAAAGCTACCTGTTTTATTGAACATGATTTTGTAAAAGCTACATGTTCCATTGTCCATGAATTTGAAAAGTGATGCTCTGAGCACACTGATGTTATTCTGCAAAATTCATGGTGAGTGTGACTAAAAATAAAATAGAAACTAAATGTCTAAATTTAACTATAAAATCTATAGACTTTAGAATAGGTCAAAGAAAATAACAAAGAAAAATAATTTGAAAAAAGGAAAAGAAAGGACAGATTTGTTTAATTTTCCTTCTAGACCAGCAAAGAGTTAATCTTTTCTTATTCCTATGCATATATCTTATGGAGATAATGCATAGTTTCTCTCATATTTATTTTTTGTTAATTTTTTTTTTACTTTAAAACCCGTCTGAACTTCGAAGAAAGTCCCTGGTTTATTAAAAAAAAATTCTGAAGTAGAAAATATTTGATGTTCTCTTAGTCTTACAAGGAGAATGCATAATTTCTTTGTGACTTATTTTTTGTTACTCAGTTTATGGACTTTAAAGCCTATCTTGGAAAATCCCCTCAATACTAAGAGAGAATGCATAATTTCTTTCAAACTTATTTTTTGTTACTCTGTTTCTTGACTTTAAAGTCTATCTTGGGAAAGCCCCTCAATTAGGCCACTATACGAGAAGATTGACTAGATGATCTTACATTGGAAAGAGATTTGTTACCACCTTTGTTTCATCTTTAAGATGATTCAGGACAATTTAGTGTTGTTCTGAAACATAGAACACTAAAATTGTTATTAAAGGGGGTTGGTTCCCTTAATTTTAATTTCATTGTAATGGTTAGTTACGATATGGTTAGTTACGATATCTGTGATGCAGGAGCATCTGACAACAAATTTAACAATTGACTTAAGAGTCAATGGCATTTACTAAAGGGGTTGGTTCCCTTAATTTTAATTTCATTGTAATGGTTAGTCACGATATCTCTAGAAGGTATCAAGAGCTTAGTAATTATGATAGGTGTCCATTTGTTACTACTTTGTAGAACAGATTGAGTAAATTTAGGGTTTTTTTTTAAGATAACTCAGATTCCATGTTGTTCAACTCTTCGAGAATTATTATAAGGATATATGATTGTGATTATAATAGTGTGAGGTTAGAGAGTGTATATGAGGTTTTGGAGAAAAAGCTATAAGTGTGAGAGAGCTTTGAGAAATACTAAGTTGATGTATGTTTCTAGTGTGAAATAAATATAAGAATGGTTATGTTTCGAATTTCCTCTTGTTGAGTAAATTATCTCTCACTGGCTCCTCTACAGATTCTATCATTAAATTTGTAATATTCTCTTCTCAGATATAAATAGGGGTCTCTCTATTGCAAGAAATCTTCAATTGTTATTGCAAGAATCGTAGTTAAATTGACAACAATCCAAACTTTTCATTTATCCTTAAAGAGAATAGCAGAATGTATTAAGGTATTTTTGAGGATCCTTCCTCGTTCTTGGTTGTAAGAAGCACATAAGTAGTTTCTAGCACAACATCCTCCTTTCAGCAACATTTTTTATTCATGCCTTACTTTCAGCAGTAGTAGTTATTCCTACCTTTCTTCCTTCATTATGCCCCCCTCACCATGGCATTCCGCTAGCTCTACAGAGTCGATGTAGGCATTCCAATCCACAGACTAAAGGATTGAATACTATACTATGATATGAGAGAGATAGAGAGGTTATACTTTTCCTTTCTTTCTCGAGAGAGAGTAGAGAGGGCCCGATAGTCACTTATAAGAAAGAAAGCTACCCATGAGGATAGTGACAACCAATCAAGCGAAAAAATCCAACTTGCTTAGTCCGACGAACAAGCAAGAGGAAGGGTTAGAGTCGCTCTAAAGACGCGGGAGGGCGAGGGTGAGGGAACCGAACCAAACCGCTCTAAAGACTAGAAGAAGGGCGAGGTTATTTAGACACTTGGTCTACTAACATACATATCAGGGTCTTTAGACACTCGACATCCAACCAGTCGTGCCATCCAGAATCAGGGGGAGCATTGGGATTGAAGACATGGTCTGGTCAGGGCAGACGGACTGACTGACTTCAATCCCACTGCCTACATACTAGATGGATCCCATCCACGTGGGGAAGCAAAGCTCAACAAATGATATAACACTCACATACGTAGCTCGCTCTCCTCTGATACAGGCTTCGATGTTATCTGCATTGAAATTGGTGGAGGTAACCGTCCTTGTATCGTGTAAAAGCTACAAGGCACCTGGAGTAACTAGTAATAACAGATGTCAACCATAGTGACATGTTGCATTCATGGTTTACTCCCCTCCTCCTTGGCTTATGCACCTTACTCCCACCAATAACTAAAAACCTGTAAAACAATTATTGCTTGTTTGGATTGATAAAAAATAATAATATATATAGGAATGCACACAGTCCGAAAATATTAAATTTTTCATTCCATCATTTATACGCACACATGTAGGCAAACGATATTAATTCCTCGTCAATAAAATTTTGGCCAAGAAACCAGAAAGTATTTATGATTATACCAATTACTCCGTGGACTTGTATATCCATAAGAATAAGTAACTTTTAATATAATTCAGTTTAGTTTGACTTGGATATATTAGTAATAAATAACTTTTAATATAACTCAGTTTAGTTCAGGTGTGTTCTTGTGGCGGTTGAAATGATATGGATTCAAAACGCTTGCAGATACAGGGTTATAGACTAGAAATAATTACGTATGTAATAAATTTGAGATGCTTTTATGTCATTTTTCTCTAATTGAGAGCTTCAATGTACTCTGATTTTTGGGTCCTCCTTGCCATTGAATTTGTCATCTATCTTTAGTCCAATGCCCGAATCTTATGACGACACTTGTGGTAGACGTCTATTTAAATATCCAATGATTTGGCAACAAATCTATAAAGTAGAACTTCTCTATTCCACAATACTATGCATCAATTCACTTGAAAGTAGTGCATAGGTAAAGTAGTGAACGGATTAGTGTACCGATTACTTGTATACGGTGCACATATTGTATTATAATTTTATAACTTGTGGACTAACACCGAATCCTATTCAGGATCATGGCATAGCCCTAAGAAGTTTCCTTATGGCACATCTCTAAGAAGTTTATGTTTTAAATTGCATTAATAATACACTCATCATTAGAATTAGATTTAGTCGATTCTCACAATTACACTAAGCACTGTGAAGCTTGCCAAAAGCATGCCGATCACAAATACACAAGCCCTCTTCTAAGTTCTAACATCGTGCCCTTTATACTAATTTAATTCATACTCCTTAAAACTCCTCAATACCTCATGAGCTCACTATCAACCCCAACTGGCTACTCTCGCAGGCATCCCAAATTGCAACATACATGAATCCAAAAATGGGGACATTACAATGGGGAGAATGGGGTAGGCATACGCCTAGGAAGGGGTGACCCTATCAATGGGTTATGCTTGGCCTTTTCTTGATACTAAGCAAAGCCAATACCAACCCCTTGGAATTCACCAATATCAAAATAAATGACATGGAATCCCATAATAAAATCACCCCATAATATATGTAGAAAAGACAATGGAACCTCCTTGTTATTGCATGGAGGTTTATCAAATACCATAAACCAACTATCCATCTAGTTATCATTGAATGGTTGGAATATGCACTAGTCCAATGTAAAGATGCTTCTTTCTTCGATCAGGGGGGTGGTTGGTTTTAGGTTCAATAAATAGTTGGATAATCATCTCTTTGTTAATACGCAAATATTTCATCTCTTCCTTATTCATGTTAGATGAATAGTATTATGTCATCCTAGCCCTATATTCATATATATGAGATAATTGGCCACGAGCATGGCCAATAGAAGCAACAATGTTGTAGAGCGAAGTGGCCTAGGAAAGATGAGATGGCTTTCTAGTATTCCTAAGCTCACCAATTAGGTTTCTAATTTCATCTTAAAATTGATTAATTTTCTTGTATGGTTCTTGTGGGGGTGGTTGGGTTCAAAGCGAGTTTTTTCTCCATTCTAACGGGATAAACACTACAATTATTTAACAATAACAAACAAAATTCACAAACTATTTAAATTTGTATAATTTAGCAAATATAAAAATGAAATTTGCAATAAAACCTACATCCAAACAATAACTCCTCTATCGAAAAGGTCAAGTGCCAATGGTGCCAAACTTTCTCATGCTTGTCCTCATCAATTACAAGTTGAATTGGTAAGAAAATGTGCACACGCGTTCTATTAGAACACGCATAATTTTGAGCTTTTGAACTTTATATTTTGTCTCTTAGAAATAAAATGTTTACCCAAAAAGAAAAAAACTTAGAGAATTGTCTTTTAACGTTAAAATAAATCCATTGGTTGTTATTTTTCAATAAGGTGCTTACAACATCTATCGTCGATGAGTTACTCTAATTTGATCGAATGTTCCTAATGATCTCTGAAGTTTAGAAGTTGCCTAAGTTTTAAAATAAATTCTTTAACGGTCGCTTTAGAGCTTCGCGCTTCAGATATTCCAACAAATATAAGCAACAAGAACCCCGAAACTCTGAAGTCCTGAAGATAGTCACTCACGATAATTCCTAAAGGACTTACGGACACGTCATGGGACACATGTCTTTTAAAATATTTTCTTGGGTTGACACATGGCACTTATTTTTTACATTTACGTCGGATGATTCACACGTTTTCAAGTGACACTTGGCACCTCTCTTTTCTTGACACGTCATCAAGAATGAAATCATCTTTTCCATGTCACTCCGGGAGATTTCTCTTCGGGAGTTTTAACAAAGATTGATTTCACAATCCCCGAAGTATCAAAGCGCCAAAGCATTGGATATTACAAAAAGTAAAAAAGGGTTTCAAAGAGTTAATAAAGCAGTCAACAACTTTAATTAATCATGATTAAGTGTTAATTAATCACTTCGTAGTTTCGGGTTTCAAAAAAATTCTCTTGTGCTATATTCGAAAATTCTGAATTCCGAACTTCCGAAATACTTAAATTTAATACAACGTTTTAAAATATGATTAATTAAAACATAAAAGTGATTACTTAGAGATTAACTTCTCAGCAAATTCGGCCTTCGAAAAACTTCTAACCTGTCATAATCAATACTTATGAACGTTGAACCGTCGAGGTATTTATGAAATTTATGATTGATTAAGGTTGATAAATATTGTGAATCACCAGGTAATAAATTCCATTAAGTTTTTAATAAATTCTTCATCAGTAAATCTATACGAAGATAGATAGAATTTTTGAATAAAGCACTTTGAATTTCAAAATCATATTACCATTTGCAATTAGCAGTTTTTTATTTAGTGCAAAGCCGACTTCTCTTGTTACAAGTAGGCTAATTATATTTCCTTGAGGATTATGGCGCCACAAAAAGCTGCAAAGAAGCTTGATGCATCAGGTGATGATTCCAATCCAAATACATATGTTCTATCAAACACAACTCCGCGAGTTACAAATGCCATTAAGTCTTGGAAGCAGGTTTTTGATATCTTAGAGCATGAGATTATTAACTGTCCAGATGTCTCTATCGAGGAAGAAATCGAGTCCTTCTCAGCCAAGCTTAAATTTGTAGCACAGTCAAAACTGCATAATATCGTTGCACAACCCAGAATTATACCCTACAATGATATGATAAATTGGGCTTTGGAACATGTTGACATCCAAACCAGGAGAGTCATCAGCCACCAAAAAACCGTCGTCAGCTCTTTCCAACTAGATAATCTACAAGTAATGTACAAGCTTTCCCCTACACCTAAATATACTTACAATGCAACATTTATTCTAGATTTTGAGAGAAGAGAATGCACTCAATACGATAGAAATGGTCATGATATAATCAATACGATAGAAATGGTCATGATATAATCAAGACCTAGTGGGGACATCCAAAAAAATTCAGAGGCGGCGCTCATGGTATGTATGTCGCAATGTCCTTAGATGCTCATATGTTATATATAACCATGATGCTCTATCGTCTTTTGGGGAAAAATAACCCTGTGCATTTCTCAGTTGAGTGGGTAGCCATAATGAATGAAGTAGTTGAGGGTTATACCTTCAATTGAGCTAAAAATCTATCTAATAATTTGGCCAAGGAAATTGCTGAGTATAAATCATCAAAATCAAAAGGGCAACCTACTCCTTTTGACATGTCAGCTTATATTATGGATTTCATTTGTTTCATGACCCCATTCCCCCTAATGAATTGGAGTTGGACCCCAGCCAGTTTTGAGCCAATACATTTCTACCACTCCAAATTATGGAGGAAAATGCCAAAGATTTATTTTACGAAATCTATCACTGCGTAGTGGTACCATTTCACATAGCTATCTATGATCACCCACCGCCTAGAATCTCAGAAAATATTATGGGGAACTTAGGAAAACTTGCAAAATGTTTCATTGAGGAGAATTTCTCCTACATTAAAGTATTTGGTTGTTTTGTTCCTCCTCATGCCCTTCCACAATTTTTGCTTGACAGGTTGGTATGCAGAGAAGTGGCATACCAAACAGTAGCAGGAGGTATCAACAAGGAATTGAAAGCAACTTAGAAAAAGGTTTGGCAAACTTTCCCCATTCAAGTTGGTATGTTCACATTATTAGATTTTGGTCATTCTAAAGTTGAGGCTGCAACCCTAGAAGATGTCAAATTAGTTGACATCGAATTCAAGAAACATGATCCATATAAGATAGTGGAAAATCATTTGGCTCAATTTAACATGAAGCGATACATCCATGAGGATTCTCCTTATGAAGAGATGTTCAGGGGAGTTAGATCTTATGAAGAAGTTCAAAGCAGATTCTAGACTCTGCCTCCTGAACAACAAGTTAGTTTCCTTAGCTTTCAAAAGCATAGGCGAAACAATTTACCAAAGATATTGCAAGGAGAGTCAAAACCCATGCCTTCTTCACAGGAAGCTAAACCCACATGATCTGAGAAGTTTATCCACTAAGCACAAAGTTGAAGAAGTCCCAAAAAGTCAAGAAACGTCATTTCAAGAAATAAGAACATCATTGTCAAGACTGAATGATCTAAAAGCGTTAGCTCGGTTCGAAGCTTTCATGAATCTGGGACAAGTTATTCCTCATTCAACGCTAGCTACTTCTGTTGGCACCCAAAATACAACAGGATTGGAACATTCCACAACAATTATTTCTCCTATTACATCATTAACCCCTTTATAGACTAGCTTTGGAAATCCTAGTTCCGAACTCATTTATGTAGGAGATATTACTCCTATCTCGCTTGAAGAGATGCCTCCTTCAAGTTTCTTTCACTAAGAAACGAAAGGCTATTGTAAAAAGATAATCTCACCAAAAGGATGGAGAAGTCACTGTTACCCATGATTTTGGTCATCATGATGGTGTATTGATGATGGTGTACTCAGGCTCCTCATAAGAACTTTCTCCTGAGAAAACTGACACTTATCTCTTCCCAGAAAACATACTTTTGAAGAGAGTTCGCAGGTTGCTAATATACCAAGGTGCGAGAATGACCCATTCTCGCAAGCTGCCTTAAGCTAGGGTGCTAACTTCTCGCACTCTGCTACATAGCTAGGGTGCGAACCTTCTCTAAAGCTTGGAAAAAGATGAATTCTCGATGGTTCTAGAAGGGAATCTTCTAGAAGAATGGGTTGGCATTCGAATGGTTATCCTTGCAATGGATTCCCTGATATTGTGGGATCATTCTTATCTAAGTAACCATCTCATTCTCTCCTATATATTGATGGAATTCTCATGGAAAAGGTTAAGCAAGATTCATTGGAGAATTCGTGAAAGGATTGTGTGAAGGACTTAGCTTGAATAGGAGCTTGGAGACTCTAGCAAGTCAATCAAGAGGATTTGATCTTCTTCATGCAAGGATTGAGCAAGTCTGTGTGTTGGAGCCAAGAGCCACTGAAAGGGAGCTTGCGACATCAAGGCGATCAAGTTGTAATGTTCTACTTTCAATTAATATGATACAGTGGCATGTCCCTTTCCCATAAAGTTATTCTCACTTTATTGTGTAATTCCTTGATCATACACATAAGTTGGCAGTTGAATATATTTTGCTATCTTCACTTTGGTTGGTTTGTGTTGTCTTGGTCTTGACCTCACGAGAGCACCGGAGCGAAGCGGGAGCAACAGAGACCCTAGGAAGCGATATAAAGGTATGTTATTTGTTCCTCCCTACTCGCTAATTCAATGGTCAAAACTTAGGGAAAGAGTCATGTCCTGTCATGTTTTGTTCTAGATCCAGGTGGATTTAGGGAGATCTGTTAGTGTCCACACCTACCGATTAGGTCGATAACAGTCACTAAAAGGCAAAGATTGGTGTATGATGGGAAAGGCCAAGATGATCCTAAGATTGCAAAGGAAGTTGCAGATTCACTAGGGGATTTTGCCACTGCCAATCAATGGTCAGTGGACAATCTAACCAAACAACTACAACAAAAATGTCTCTTGGTAGAGCAATTGCAGAATGAGATACATAGTACAGAGAAGACTGTTAGAAGTAGGATGAACCATGACATTGAACAAATCAGGGTTGACTATCAGCATCAAATGAAGCAGTTACAGGATAACCTTGAGCTTCTCTGCCAGAGTTCACAGACCAGCAAAGGTTTGATCACTCAACATGAAAATTTGATTGAACAACTACATGCCAAATTGACACTCATAGGGAACACAACAATAGATATCACTTCCTTCGAAACACAAGCATCAGAAATCAATGAGAAGCTGGAAGTTTCCCAGTAGGAGCTCTATCAAAAAGTAGATGTTATTCAGAAATTTTATTAGGCAATAGACCTTTCTCTGAAAAATATTTATGTCAAGGAAAATGGGCTTGTACAACCATGTCTAGGTTTCAGGAAGTTATTATATGGAAGCAAAAAAAATTTATCCCTGGTCTTACCCCTTTCTCACATTTTGAACAAGTAAAAGGTGAAATGGCCCTGAAAGCCCGGGAAACAAATCTGGAAGAAGGTAAGAAACTTTCCAAAGATGCAAAAGAGGCTTGTCTAGAGGCATTATCTTCAGTAAATAAAAAGCTGATTGAATTTGAAGGAAACAATATCTCAGAGTCATTGGGACAGATTGAAATAGAAATGAACCAACAAAGCTCCAGGAAGAACAAGGAAAATATCCAGTCGACCATCCAACAGATGGACCAGATCGATTTAATTAAAATAAATGAATTGTTGGTTAATCCAAGTTCACAATATCAGGTCACGGTCCAAGAAGTGAACAAGATCCAAGAGAATCTGCCACAAATACAAAAGAAGATGTTTGCCTTTGAAGTAAATGAGAAGATTGAGCCTTCAAGATTTTTGGTAGCATTGATGGACATGTGCACCCAATTCAATGAATAGAGAAAAGATAGTGTAGCTGGGAGCAAATGAAAGGACATACACAATGTCCACTTTCTCCGTCGGTACTCTCCCTCTCCTGCCTTACAACCTACACTTCCCCTCTTTCTACACGTCACTTACCCCATCAATTCCTACCACCTACATTCTCGCATCCACTCATCCCACCTCCTTATTGGAAACTTGTCCCCACATCATCCTATTCGTGAACAATTACTCTTCCCCGTAACCGTTAGCCATTTCATAACGAGCCAGCGCTGAGCTATCTGTTCAATTACCACCCCCATATCTTCAACTGCAATTCTTTATCCCAATGAACACATTCGAAGGGACAGATGGCAACATAATTCAATGGAAAGTATAGTAAGCCAATGATCATGGTGGCCTTAATGGACATGTGTACCTAGCTCAAAGAACAAAGGAAAACGAGTGCATCTACAAGCAAATGAAAGAACAGATGAAGTGCCAGCACAACATCTGCATGTTGTTATTTCATTGTATTCTATTTTTAGGCATATCTTGTGGGAAGTACAACGTTTTTCAGTTGAGATAATTTTTATGTAAATAGATAGATTTTAGATCTATTCAAGGCTGCTTCTTGCCGAATGTAAAAGAGAAAACTTTTTGAATATTAATACAAGTGCAGACAGAGATGGAAACTTAGAATCTTCTGTAGTTCTTGAAGAGTGAATGATTACAATTTAGTACTACATTTACTGTGATCATAATATATCAGAAGTCCATTCAGTAACAATTTTTCCTCTATTATTACTGTGAGTAAAACAAGACATGTGACCTGTATGAATTATTGCATTTTTATCTCCTTTCAAGGGTGCATCTTCTACTTTTCTTCTACTACACACAAGGTGCAACTTATTTGTAATTGATACCTTACTTTGTTTTAACAATTTTGTAAACCATTTCTACATCATTTGACATTATAATTATGACCTAGATAACGAGATACAACCTCTGTACTGTCTTATCATTAATTTCATTTAAGGATTATTTCTCAGAAAACTAAAGGTAGAAAAAGAACTCATAAGATTACTTCATTTAAAATCTTTGATTCCTGACATTATTCTTTGAGCCTTAGAATCAATCTCAGAAACAACAGGTTGGAGAAAGGATGGAGAAACAAACACTATTAGTAGGAGAAAATGAATAGAAAATGGTTAGTGTTTTTTAAATGTTTTTGGACAGAGGAACACACATGCATTAATAGTGTGTGCAATTTTAAAAATGTGCATGTGTTCATAATGTGTGTGCACTTTTCTCTCTTATAGAGTAAATTTGATGTCAAAGTCAACATGCAGGCGGGCATGGTGAGTGCATGGAGGTTAGGCAAGGGATAACACTATTCAAATAGGAATGTGTGTGTATACCTAGAGCATGTGTGCATTCTTGAAATTCACAATGAGCATGCATTCATGTTGCAACAATTTTGTGCCACTACCCTAATATTCCCTTCTAGATTACCTCAATGTTGATTGATTGATTGAACAAATATATGTGGAATTTTTTCAAATTGGGGCTTCAACAATGGGTGGATTGAGTATATATCTACTAGTGTTTATGTTTAAATTATCAAATGGAAATAATTCATTCATATAAGGAGTTATATTCATGGATAGACTTTACAAACC
>JZKD02S0486275.1:11603-26131 GCA_000966675.3 Picea glauca | reverse complement strand
TTAATGGGAAAACTTGTAATTAAAGTATTTATTAAAGATTTTTCCTTAGAAAGTACATTAGAGATTTGGATTATTGTAATCCATGTGATATATTATATTCACTTTAAAGGAAGCACAACCTTATAAAGAACTTTATGTACATAAATAAATTCAACAATGGTAGAAAAATAACAAAAATTAAATATTCTAAAAATACCACAACACAATGAATCATTAGAACAACACTCTGAACAACAAACATAAATATAAGATAACAAAAAAGTAACATCATAAAAATCACAAAGATACTCTCTTAAGAAGGTATGGATGCCAACTCAAATCAAGAATTGTTCAAGGCACTAAGGACACTACTATTGGCCCATCTTAGTCTTCCAAGCAATCCCTGTTGGAACCAAACCACGCATACCCGCATTCTCATTGCACATGCCTATAAATAGGCAAAAGGATTCAGGAAACCACTCATACAAAATCCATGATTGATTCTAAACAACGGTCCCAGAGCCATGTATTCAATTAACAAATCTTATCTACAAAATTTCATATAGTATTTTCCATTGACGGAAAATTGGGGTAGTCTTAACCCGTGGATTTTCACCCTTGAAAATCTTGAGGGTTAAGAGCCAGCATATACCATTTGGGCTGGCATTCAAAGATTTTCCTAGAGTTTTAGCACTTGTATGAGCCAGAGGTTGGTTCCCATCAGAGAAAGGTAAGACTGGTATATGATTGTTTTTGTTTCAGAGTTAGAGTTAGCATAGTTTCACATGATTTGAGAGAGATTTCTATATATAGCAGGTGACCCTAATTTTTAAGAGATAGTGGCCAAAGACTCTTTTGATAGTTTTGAGCATATAGTGTTGGTCCTTGCATGATACTGAGCCCAATGAAATTTTTCTGGGGATCATGCAAGTACTTTCTATTTCTAGCAGGTTGAGCTCCAAGCCTCAGATCAAGATTGTGAGCATACAATATTGATCCTTGAGACATTATGAGTCTATTCGACCTTTTCCGGGATGACTTGCAAGTAATTTCTATTTTTAGCAAGTGCAACACCAGGGCACACATGTCAATTTTGATTGCATATTTGGAATCCTCATGAGAAATCGAATCCTATAAGTATAATATCATTGACATGCGACGAAATTCTATTTTTAGCAGTGTTTATTTTTAGAAATTTGACACATGGAAGTGTTCTCTTAATCATCCTGGATGTTTTTGACAGTTTCCTATTTTTTAGGAGTCAGACTCTATTTTTAACAGTTTCTATTTATAGCAAGGGTGGTTGGTGGTGATGATAAGTGTGACATATGGCATCTACTTGGCATCATTTGATGAGAGGGCACATTTTCCAAGGTTAAAAGAAAAATAATTAAGCTAATTAATGAGGGGTGCACTTTCCAAGGTTAAAAGGAAATAAATGGAATTAAATAATAAAAGGGGGAATGTGGATAAGGTGGCAAGTTTATTTGGGTGTGATTGGGATAATTGAAGCTTACATCACTTTCCTCCTATTTTCAAGCATTAATACACCTCCATTTTCCCTATTTTATAGCACATTGTCCTGTTCAGCTAACCTTTTTCCTATTTTTTTAGACTAACTCATTAGCTCATTGTCTTAATGAGCCTCCATTTTTCCTTAATTTCTAACTTCCAACTTTTTCTCTCCCTATTTTTTAGCCTAACTCCTCTCTCTCCCTATTTTCTAACTATTATTCTTCTCTCTTCTCTCTCATTCTCTAGTCTAGCTACTCTCTCTTTGAGCAAGAATAGTCAATGCACCGGTTGTGGACTTGTTCATTGTGGTGCAATCAATCCTTTGACAAGCCTATAATAAATAAGTGTTCTCTTTGTTTCCGAACTTTCCTTCTTGTTGGTACCTTGTTTATTTTTGCAAATTAGATTAGTAGTTCATGCCATTTATTGTGATATCTTACTATCTTTTAAGTGGTTTCTTTCCTATTTTCTTCTATCTCTCTTGTGCTAACCGTGCAAGATGCCTCCAAGTTACATAAAACTCTCTTTTTCCTAATGTCTTAGGTAGTTTTTATACGTTTCCCAAGACAATTTTTTTTTTTTTTTCGTAAATTGCAGAAAATAAGACCTTAATATAGTAGCAAAGTACCCTAGGGACTCCCCCCTGATGTTGGCACACACCAACCCGAATAGAGAGGGGTCTATCCCGTGAAAATTTGGGGCTTTTCTCCTTGAATAAGTACCTTTTTCATCATTTTTTTATTATCTATTATATCAACTCCATTGGAAGTTAAAAAAGTATGCTAATAGGTAGTTGGCCCCAATTAGGTGGGTATTAATTCTAACAAAGTTAACCTATTTTAATACCAACTCACCTTTAATATACTCTTAGCCCATCTGACACAACACTTGACATTCAAACTTAATATGTACGTCAATGCAGGTTTCATTGGTTGGTAAAGTGAAGGTGTTGTTATTACCACCACCAAGGTTCAAATCCCCCTAGGTACATGTTCACCCTTGTGGGATAGAATACCAGTGAAAATGGACTATTTAATGTGGTTGGGTCCATGTGCAAGATCTAGGTTATTTTGGCAAAACAGATACCCCCAATCACGATTGCTTAGCTTTCGCAACATGTGAGACATATCTACTTCAGAGTAGTGTCCTATTTTGTATAGTGTAGCTTGTATTGACCAACATCATTCAAAAAAAAAAAAATTAACAAAAGAAAAACCTTATTTCTTCACTAAGCATGATAATGGTAATTTCTTTTAGGATGGTACTACTACAAATTTTGAGTTATCATAACACTATATATGGATTTTGATTACTTGCAATTATTTTGGGCACTTGCAAATTTTGTAGATATTTACTTCTAGCAATAGACCTATGTTTGTTGCTTTATAACTTATTCTCAAATAAATTGAATATTCCTTGACAATTACTTCAGTGCCCTCTAGAACAACCTTTGAAGGTTGAATTTGAAAACCAAACCCTAGAAATGAGTATTGCAAACCCCAAGGATGAGATTATAGAGGTTGAGTTTGAAAACCACTCTCTCAAACATATAATCTTTGACATGAAATGATCTGAAATGGATCATTGTGTTGTTCAAAGACAAACCTAGTATCTGTAAAACAATTCCCTGAGATCATAAAATATAGCATAACATTCGAGTAGACCCCTTGTCACAGAAGGATGACAAATGGTAGATAATTTAGTGCCCCATAGAGAATTCAGGGAATTAGATCTAGTCTCCTCCATGATCTATTTTTTATTTTTTTTATTTCCATGATTCTATCTATGTTCCAGATTTGTCTTTAGTGTATTTGATCTTCTAAGACATGGTGGACTTAGATTTGTTTTCATTTGAGAAAGACTATGAAGATATTACAAAACTAGTTCTATCTTGAACTACGAGGTAAAATAAGCATCATTGAAAGCAATCACATCTCCACCAACCATGGAAGCTCCTATAGACCAACTCTTTACTTCTAAAACATGTTTACACTGAAGAGTGATTTTTAGAGGGTGCATTAACATTTTATATTCATGATGAATTCTTGTCGGATGATGATGCGTAGTGTTTTAATTCCTATGCATACTCTTACATTGACAACCTATTTTAACTTTGTACAAGATGGGTACTCTATTTTATGTGCATATTTTGAGTACTACCTTTTATTTTGATTTCAACAGTGTGATTTCATGCCTTTTCTAACTTGGTTTAACTTTAGGGTTTTTGTTTGAACTGTTTATGTTTATGAGGACAACCTACATACTTAATTGATTAACCTACACTTGATGAGTTTGTTTAGGCTCCTATACTTTTGGTCCACTTAACAAAGTCATGCAAACTCATTATGATTTGTTTAGCCATGACCATGAAATGATAGAATGCAAGGAAAACTTGTGAGGTTTGTTTGAAATACTCTAAACAGTGGTGGAACATAATAACTCCTAGAGACTAACCCCTAGATAACTTTGAAACTCAAAATATACTAGGCTGGATTATATCCATTGCAAAAGTTTATTATGCATAATCACAAAGATTTATTTGTTTCTTTTCCTAGCTGCCTAGAACATATCAGAGGATACATTTTTTTGTTGTTCTGTATTTAAAAGTTCTAGATAACAATTTTTTTATGGTCTATGTTTAAGCTATTATATGAGATATACATGCAATTTTGTTTTGTATAATTTTGGTCTCTCAATAAGCAGTTAATGATTGGGTCTTTTTTATATGTAATTAAGAAATATCTATAAAAATCTTTTGGACTTTCAAATCTTGTTCTTTTTGGATATATAAATATGGATATTGATAGGAGGCCCTAGAAGCCCTCATCCTCTCTTTTTTTGCATTGGATAATGCTTATTGCACACAAAAATTTTAATAAATATTTGCAGATGTGCATACCAACTCCCAAAATTGAGATGCAGAAAGTAATGAAGAAATAAATGATCAATGAATGGCTATGTCTTGGTTATTTTTAATCATAAACATATTTTGGAAAGGATTAAATTTATCATTGTAGATGAAGGATTGAGCATTTTTCCCTCTATATAGCCATAGTTTGGACTCATGTGACCCTGAATTCCATATTTTCAGTCTCGTGGAATCATATTTGCACAGAACCAACCACCTTCCATGTGGAGGTATCCCAACCTAGCTAAACTCAATACAGAGGTTTCCTCTAGGGTTTTTTCCTTGAATGTAAATGGTACCATGCAACATTTCCATTGAAGAGCATACCTATCTTGGTTTTAACTTTTCTTCATCAAAATAGTATATATGATTTTGAACATAACAAGTAATAAACCATGGCATGGAATGTTTAGCCATCACCAATAATGAAATCTCTACATTATATCAAATTCCAGGGCATGAAGGTGAAGAAATATGCAATCAACAACAATGCTCAACATCGAATATTCTCTAGTTTCTTTCTACCTATACACTTTCACAATGATATCTCATTGTTGAGGTAGGAACTTGATGTAGCTAATCGAGACAAAGGAATCACAGTTCTTGGGCGTCTGAGCTGAATCATAGTATTTGGGTATGTGATCTAAACATTCATAATTGTAGGAATCAGATTAGAAAATGTATTCGTCATTGCAACACAAACAAAAATAATTTAAAATTAAAATAAAAATATAGTACAATAACCTTAACTTCTAGAAAATGAGATTTATTCTTTGTGATTAGCGTGGACTACAATCATTCAACCTATTTGAATTTGGGAGTGACAACAACATTATTCACTATGTTAATGGGTTTTCCTTAAACATAATCATCAGTGAAATGACAAAAATGTAGTATTCGGAGATGTTTTGACCTCCATGGTATCTTAAGATACAAATTAAATTTTAAGTTTCTATCGAAAATTTCCAACTGTTGTGTAGATTTATGTTAAATAAATTTATTTATGATTTATCCATCTTTGCCCAATTTAAAAAAAAAAAAAAAATCTAATTTCCTGTTTCTTCCAATCGAAGAAAAACCTATTGGTCATGAGAGTACAAGAAGTATAACATATCAAAATTCAAATATACATTTAATTTCACAAATAAATCATCAAGTAGTATTCTATATTATTTAAAATGCTATGTGCAATTATTGCACATAAATCTCAATCTAGGAGGATGGCACCATAATCTATTCTCTCTCATACCAATTCCACTCGACCTCTACTACTTTAGTCATTACTAGATCTCTTTTTTTGTTTTACTTATTATTCAACCTTTACCCATTTTTAGTTGTTGAATCTTATGTTAGAATAAATAAATTGTATTGTATTTTTAACTGTTAGTATTTAGAAAGTTACTATATTATTTTCCTTCTTACATTGCATTGAATTCATTGTTCTCTTTATTGTTACAAGTTTTTAGCAAATGTTTTGTATATATATTTTTTATTACGATGCATTAATGTAAGCATTAATTTCTCAAATTGGTTCTTACAATACATTGATTTTAATAATGTTGTGTATATTTTTCTTTTTACAATACATTAATTTAGGCATCTAGTTCTTCATTACCTTCGTATGTTACATTGATTTTAGTGTTTCCTTCTATGCTATGATATTGAAGGACTAAGAAAGTTAGTGTGACTACACTTTAGAAAACATAGAAAGAATTAATTAACTAAACAATTGGAAGAATGGAGAAAACCATAGATGATTTTAGGGGCGAAATTTCACTCATGGGCAAAGTTAAGGGGTTCCAAATTTTGATTGGGCCGATTTTTTTGTATTGTATTGGTTTTTTTATTATTTTATTATTATCCCCTATTTTATTTTTAAAAAAAATCGTTGATAGGGTTAGCCCAAGTTTTTATGAGGGAAAGGGATAAAAAAAAAAAATTGTCCATGAAATTTCCAACCGCAACCTCCATTCACCCGATTTCCACAGATATGAGAATTACTGATAGCGAATTCTCCCTCCCATTTGATATATTTCATGATTTATGCTTTAATTCGCCTAAATTTCGGATTATGGGGCAAATATAAACTTTCGTTCGCCCGGTTTTAAAAAAAAGGGGGATTTGTTACCAAGCGAGCAAAGATTTCCTTTGTTTTCTTTTCAATTGATGGAGAGTTAGTGAATTCCTCTATTCAGAATCACAGGATTGGCTTGTACGTAAGATTCATGAATCTTACCATAATATAACTTTTGTGTTCTTCTGCTTTTCAGTTTCTATGATATCATACACTTACTAGTATGTGTATGATATAATTCCTATCCCTATAAATATCATATAACGAATGAATAACTATCAATAATGAATGAATAACCATCAATAACGAATGATTTACAATTTTATATTTACTAGCAGGATTCATTCAAGATCTTTATCAATATGATGGAGTTAGAATTGTGCATTTTGAAAAAAAAAATCATCCAAAATTCTGATTTCAAACCTGTGACTTCTCTTCGTATTTTTCAGAGTAGCTGCATTTGTTGGCGAAATCATTCTTTTCTTCTTCTTCTTCTCAATTCCACTGTCCAGGCCGGTGTGTTCTTTTGCATTTCTCCTGTAGGTAACTTATTTTACCATGGCCAATTGTTGCCCCTCCAACTTCCTACAACACCACTGGATGATATTGATATTGATATTGCCTTTCCACAGTCTTCTAACGTCCCTGGAGTCAAGATCCAGTTCCCCAAGTTGCTCAAAACTACTACTAAGTTGAAGATATCTTTGTTGGGATTCAAAAAGTCAACTAAACCTGGCATGGATTGAGCATTTTTGGGATTCATAAGATATCTTTGAAGATGAAGGATTGAGCATTTTCCCCTCTATATAGCCAGAGTTTGGACTCATGTGACCCTGAATTCCATATTTCCAGTCTCGTGGAATCATATTTGCACAGAACCAACCACCTTCCATGTGGAGGTATCCGAACCTAGCTAAACTCAATACAGAGGTTTCCTCTAGGGTTTTTTCCTTGAATATAAATGGTACCATGCAACATTTCCATTGAAGAGCATACCTATCTTGGTTTTAAATTTTCTTCATCAAAACAGTATATATGATTTTGAACATAACAAGTAGTAAACCATGGCATGGCATGTTTAGCCATCACCAGTAATGAAATCTCTGCATTATTTCAAAATCCAGGGCATGAAGGTGAAGAAATATGTAATCAACAACAATGCTCAACATCGAATATTCTCTAGTTTCTTTCTACCTATACACTTTCACAATGATATTTCATTGTTGAGGTAGGAACTTGATGTAGCTAATCGAGACAAAGAAAAAATGGACTTTATTTCCATGATCTAAAACAAAACTTGTATTCAGTATATGTTACAAGTGTTATGTGTTTATACGAATATTTACAATCCAAGTGAAATTTGCTTGTACTATAAGAAATTTGTCAAAGTAGCAGAATACACAAAGAAGAGTTTAACAAGAAGATTAAATATCTCAAAATGATTAATCAAAACTCACTTTCCTCTAATATGCTTTAGTTGAATAGTGTGGACCATCCACGCTTCTAGGATTACATAGATTATTATTGAGCATTTGAGAAGGCATCAATAGCCTTTTCAAAAATACTTGGCTAGCATTATCTCGCATTGCCATGTAAGGTCACCATTAGAAAGAAAAAAAAAATGGAAAAGGTGAATTTGTTGAGGCAAATCTTCCAACCTTTGAGAAATGAGCATCTTTGCTACAATGAGTGAAAGTTCATCATTCAAAGTATATAGAAACATCCTTTTATTCAAGCAAACAATCTGACCTCCATCCTTTCAGGCTACATCCTATATGGAAGAATCCAAATGACAGATCATTATACATCTCCTCATAACGTAACAAGAATAGTACATTACCAAGTGAAAGGCCAATGCTACTTTTATTAATGAATCAAACAACTCTATAAAAGATTCAAAACTGGAAGAAAAAACACTACATGAAGTTTCTACCCTTCCCAAAGTTGAAGATAGGGAGGAGAACTTGAAAATACGATATCAATATTCTCATACCAAAAGATACGGACCTTATAATACCAAAAGACACAACAAAGTTTCTAATACAATTAACTGTCAATATTCCATTAACCTAGTTTTATTTTAGTATGATAACTCGTAAAGTTAACTCACCTTTGACAATCAAGCAAAAGTTAAAACATGTGATTGTTCAAAGTCAAGAACTTTCTTGAGGATGCCATATTTACAGCTACATATATCAGTAGAGGTACTAGAAAAGGGAATAATGAAATTAGCTACTGCTACTGCTTGTCTACCTATAAAACATCGTTTTGAAAAGGAAATTGTTCTTACAAAGAAAACTACCATAAAACCTCCTCATTAGGTTGGTTACCAATCTTCCTATACCAAGATTTATGAACCTAAATGTGTTCTTTAGAAAGAAATCGATGCTACATAGAAAAACAAGAAGAATCCTTCCCATTTGTTCAACAGTCGATCACCTTGATGATGCAACTTTTATAGCTAGACATTTCAATAAAGCTACAAAAGAATTGTAGTTCTGGAGAGAAATGTGAAGGAGAAATAGTATGAATTTCCCATTGAAACAATTCCCACAAATGAATTTTATACAAATAACAATGAAATTGAATGATACTACTACTAGCCTACCTACAAAGTCTGCATGAGAAAATATAGAAAAATGCAAAATCCCTCTTAAATCTTGTATGCAGCACAATTTCATAATCCAAATCCTGGATACACAACTTGAAGATGCAATAGTCTGGAAGTGAAAAAAATAAAAAATCAAAGCTTAAACATGTGAGAAACCTTGAAATGGGGACCAATGAAAAATAGCAATATTGTATAACTCCAAAATGCACACAAATCTACGAGATACATGGAGATTTGAGGTTGAACTGGATGCATTAGAGTTTCAAACTCATTTCACATTGATTCCTCATTCTATCATCAATTTTATTAGATATTGATCAATGCAATCATCCCAAGGGATATTAGCACGTGGTTTCACAATTCAAAGTGCTTGCCAAACAACACTGTTGCACTTGAATCCACTACCAAATTCAATCTACCAAAATTGATTTCCTTTTTGCATCTTCCCTTTGGGCTCAATGTAATTGAGCTCATACTAAATTGAGATTGAAGAAGTGTTTTCGAAGTCATGCAGAGTCATACTAGAAGCTTCTACATGTATTGTCTTGGGATGCAAGTTCTTCTCAAGCTCATCAATCACAACTCTTCCTCTAGCATGAATACATAAATGTTCAAATGCAAGCTTACAATATGGAATATAGGGTTTGATCTTTATGTTGAAGACCTTTATCCCAACAAGGGTTGCAAAGAAAAGTAATTGCTCGATGATGGGTAAAGAAAAAGGTCTGATAGTTTTGATATTACTCTTCAACGATCCTCTTGCTATGGCCATAAGTTCTTTCACACCAATATTTCCAGCTTCATCTTTCTCCTGATAAACATAGTTGAATTCTTTATCATCTGCTCCTTTTATGAGTTCTCACAACATGGACACGCTTGTACTTTTCACATCGGTGATTAGAGATCTTATTTGAAAGAAGAACTATAGATCCCTTGATATGAAACAAGAAACTAGGTATCAAAATTGACTTTTTGTCGTTGAAATACCAATTTTGAGTAATGTTTTATGTGCTCACAACTATTGCATGTGTGTTTCTATGAAATTGTAACAAATCCTTGGAAAAATAAATGGAAATAACTCCTGCACTACAACCCATTCCACCTAGATTGAAACCCCAAATGTTCTCCCTCAACTTATACGTATTCACAATCATAGTAGAGAGTGAAGGAGTTGGATTAAAAAGACTACAATTGACCACAAGAATCCCAATATCCTTGTGTTTCACACATGTTTTCTTAAAAAAATTATCTAGGGCACCAAACATTACCTTCTCGGTATCTTTTTTTGTTGTGTCCATGGAAGGACAACATGGAATATAATACACTACAACACGAAGATAAATGTTCTCCCCTAAACCTGATCGTTCCAATATCTTCCTCTGGAATTTCAACGATGAATCTTGAAAATACCCCACAAGATTTAAGTGTTCCATAAAGTGGTGGAAGTTCACTTTGAGGATTTTAGGGGTATTTTAGCATGAATATTCCACAATATACATAGATTGAGGGAGAGGCATCATATATACCATGTACCCAAAAAAAATAATGGCCAAATAGAAAAAAATGCTCCCAAGATTGAATTGTAAATGGATCCAGAGTTGCCAAATATCTTCTAGGTTTCTCCATCCTAATTTAAGAAGCATACCACCATGAGAGGGATCAAGAGAATAGTCAAAATATGGGCTATAAGGTAGTTTACTTTTGAGGAAATCAAGGAGTATACATGATGGGATGATATGTCGAGTATACATGATGGATTGATATGGACAACCACTCCATTAGATTCATTATTGTTGGTTTGGCTTATGGGTGTTCAGTTTGACCCATTTGGTATTAGGGTTCAGAAAACCCAAGTCCAAACATGAACTAATGGGATTTTTATTTTTACCCTTTAGAATGGACTCCAAGAGTGTCTGAGGTATAAAAATTAAGTTATAAATATAAGATTTAAGAAGTGTTAACTCCTATATTTTCACCCTTGAAAACATTGAGGGTTAAGAGCTAGCATGCACTATTTAGGTTGGAATTCAGAGATTTTGCCAGAGTTTAGCACTTGTGTGAGTCAAAGGTAGGTTCCCATCAGAGGTAGGTACAAGAATGGTACATGGTTGTTTTTGTTTTAGAGTTAGAACTAGCACAATTTCATAGGTTTTGAGAGAGATTTATGTATATAGCAAGTGACTCTACTTTTTAGGAGACAGTGATTGGAGACTCATTTGACACTTTTGAGCATAGACTCATTTGAGAGTTTTGAGCATACAGGGTTGGTCCTTGCATGATTCCGAGTTCGATGGCATTTTTCTGGGTGACATGCAAGAAATTTCTATTTTTAGCAAGTTGAGCTCCATGCATCAGATTGAGATTCATAGCATGCATTGTTGATCCTTGAGACATTCTGAGTCTTTTGGACCTTTTCCAAGCAACATGCATGATATTTCTATTTTTAGCAAGTGGAGCACCAGGGTTTGCATGTCGATTCTGATCGCATATTTGGAATCCTCTCAAAAAATCGAATCCAATGGGTATGATATCATTGACATGTAAGGATATTCTATTTTTAGCAGTATCTATTTTTAGACAGTTGATACATGGCAATGTTCTCCTAGTCATCCTAGATGTTTTTGAAAGTTTCCTAAATTTTAGGAGACGAACCCTATTTTTAGTAATTTTTATAAATCACAGGGGTGGTTGGCTCCATAGGTGAGAAGTAGCAAGGTTAGATTCCAACATTTGGCAGAGTTTCACTGTGACATGTGGAATTTACATGGCATTAATTAAAGGGGGGGGGGGTGGATTTTCCAAGGAAAAAGCATCAAAGTGGATTAATTAAATAGGGCACATAGGTGAGGTGGCAATACCATGGAGATTATTGAGCCAATCATGGATTATTTTTCTCATTAAATTTTCCTCACTCGCTATAACCCCACTTTCCATGCATCGATTTCGCTAAATTATTCCTAAACTCCTCTTAAACACTAAATTCCTAAAAAAATAGGGAGAAATTCCACTTCAGCTAACTCATGCATTACTTGGCCAAATTTGGCCTTTAGACATGCGTTGGATTCCAAATTTAATCCTCCATGTGTTCCTCCCACTCATTAAATCCTAAGCACATGGTTATACCTCTCATTATCTTCTCCCACTTCCTCAAGTGCACCCTAAATTCTCTCTTTCTCCCTCACACATGTGGCACATTATCCCTTGATAACTCCCTCCTCTCTCATGCATGCACCATATAACATACATATCTCCTATTCCTTTGCATATTATACCACTAAAATGCCTCTTAAAACCTTAGTCTCTCACATGTGGCACATTATTCCCTCTTCCCATGATTGAGTGCACCTCCTCTCTATTTTTAGAGTGCATTCTCCCATACTCATACACATCAAGTCACTCCCTCACTCACTTAACTACACTCCTCTCTTGGAGCACTCTACCCTATCATTTAGCTCTTATTTCCTCATTACTCAACTCACATTCAATCACTTAATTCCCTAAGTTATGTCCTCCCATGCACATTCTCCAAAAAACCTAGTGCGCATTTCCCTTTTCCTCTCTCCTTTACCATGCCTTTACTCTACCTTCTTCTCACATGTGGAAGTTTCACTCCACTTCTCCTTGTGCATGTATCCCTTCCTTCTCCCACTTATCGTTTCTTCACCGATGCGCCATACTTCCCTTATCCTATTCCTTCTCCTATGTGTCGTGGTATCTCTTCCTTGGAAAGTGCACCCATAGTACTATATATTTGATGATCTACATCAGTTGAGTGTGGGATTTTTGTAGAAACAACACATTATTACTTCTTCTCTCTTCTCTCTCATTATCTATTCTAGATACTCTCTCTTTAAGCAAGGATAGTCATTGTACCGGTTGTGGACTTGTTGATTGTGGCACAATCAACCCTTTGGCAAGCCTATAAAAAAGAAGTGTTGTGTTTGTTTTTGAACTTTCCTTCTTGTTGGTACTTTGTTTTATTTTTGCAATTATATTAGTATTTCATACCATTTATTGTGATATTAAACTATCTTTTAAGTGGTTTCTCTTCTATTTTCTTCTATCTCTCTTGTGCTAACAGTGCAAGATCCCTCCAAGCAACTTTAAAACTATATTTTCCTAATGCTTTGGCAATGTGTTCACATGTGCCCAAAGCACTCTTGTTGTTGTTGTTGTGTGTTATTTTGTAGAAAATCAAGTACAAATGAGTAGCCTTGTGCCTAGGGACTCCCCTCGAGGTTGGAACACACCAGCCCGAATAGAGAGGAGGTTTTCTCGTGACAATTTTGGGCATTCTCTCTTTGAATTATCCCTTTTCCATCGTTGATTTTACCCATATATAATATCTGAATGGAGGGTGGAAAAGTGTGCTAACAAGAGGGAAGAAATAAAAGGTTATCAAAAATCAAAAGAGAGGATTCCTACCTTGGGCCAAAAACTTTGAGGCTATGTGAGGCCTGCAAGAAGTTAGAAGTGATCCCAAATAAACTCTATGGCTACTAATGTCCACTCAGTGAGTGCCCTTTTCTAAATAAAAGGGAGTAAGTCTCTTCAATAAATCACTTTTCTATGCAAAAGTATTCTTGGAAACTATTGATTGAAATGATCTTGATGCCTAACGATTCATTTAATTCCAAAAAAAACATTCCTTTCTCTAAGAATGTTTAGCTCACAAAGAATATATGTGTATGAGAGTGAAGGATGCAAATGCTTAGAAATTTATTAGACAAACAATGTTAACACATTCATTTTAACTCAACATATTCAATTATCAAATTATTTTTCTTCTAGTGGAGGGTTTAAAGCCAAATGCCATGGCCCATCCGTAAACTACGTCACTCAGATATATGGTTCCTTTTGACTAAACTCCATAGCACACCAAGACATTTTCTTTGAAAATACAAAGTATTGAACAATAAGAGATATTATATAATTGAAGTTACATCTTTTAAAGAGTGGTTTTTTATTTAACCAAAGAGCTCGTAGCTTACTCAATCTAGGACAAAGAAGATACCCTAATTTGGAGATTCAAGGAACTGAGTGCTCACCAAATTAAAATGTATCTAAGTTATTTGTTAGAAAAACAGGACCGTGGAGCAATAAAATAAAACAAATGCGAAAAAAAAACACAGAAGATACACAATACAAGAGAGACAGAGATTTACGTAGTTCACCCAGTGTGGGCTACGTCCACCAGAGAAATTGCTAGGTCCTTTCTTTATTATTATCGAGCAAAATGAAGGGATACAACCTACAACAAAACCCGCTGTAACTTCCTCTTCTTTCTCTCACAGTGTCCTCTCTTAGAATACAATACTCGCCAACATACATAGCCACAATACATTTCCCTCATAAAAGAGGGTTGCCTTCTAGGGCAAAAAACCCTAACATAATCTCTATCATTAGATCTACGACCTTATAATGAACGGTCCAGATTTACA
>JZKD02S0486253.1:0-10669 GCA_000966675.3 Picea glauca | reverse complement strand
AAGGAAGTTGGTGCTTCCAATGAATGTAATTCTTCAAGACATATAAGAAAAAGAATTATGTGGTTTTCTCCCAATTTGGGTTTCCACGTAAAACATTGGTGTACTGTGTATGTGTATGATTGTTCATTTGTTCATTGTTTATTTACTCTACGTTTATTGGATAATAATGCTTCATTGATATAGCACCTGGATTATATGGTTAAAAGGGACTAAATTGCTCTATTACTGATTCACCCCCCCCTCTCAGTAATCCAACAGGCTACGCTTAGGTGTAAAATTTATTTAAGTATAAACCGTTGACGGGTTCTTTGAGAGAGAGGCCTTCGGGAGAGGCTAGGATGTATGCACCTTTGGTGAGGCAATGTTGGATAATGTAGGGGCCATGCCATAGTGACTCAAATTTTCCATGACCGAGGGTATCGTGAGCGATATTGTAGGCAAGGACGAGGTCGCCTTCGGGAAATGAGCGAAGGTTGACATGGCAATCAAAGGTGGCCTTTGACCATTTTTTAGCTACCTCATTGTTCTGTAATGAGGATCAACGATCTTCATCCAGGGACTCTAAGTTCAGCAAGAACTTCTCCATTGGAGCAGTGTCGGGTAATAGCTCAATTGTGATGTGTAAAGTGGGAATTTCGCACTCGATAGGAAGAGTGGCCTCTACCCCATGGACTAAATGAAATGGTGTGAAACCAGTGGTCATTTTCACGGCCATACGGTAAGCCCATAGCGCGGAAAATAACATATGATGCCAATTGGTCTTATGTTTGTTAACCGTGCACTGCAACATGGTCTTGAGGACCTTGTTAACTGCTTTGACCTGTCCATTAGATTGAGGGTAATATGGTGAGGCAAACTCATGGGAGAATCCCAACCAATATGAGAGTTCTATGAAAATATCGTTCTCAAAATGTTTTCCGTGATCGGAAACAAGTTGGAGTGGTACTCCAAAGTGGGATATGACGTAATTAAAGAAAAAATGTGTTGTAGTGTCAGCAGTGTTGTTGAAGGTGGGCATGGCTTCAGCCCATTTTGTGAAGTAATCATCTGCTACAACAATGTATTTGTGTCCATTGTTGGATGGGGGATTACAAGTCATGAAGTTGATGCCCCATTTACAAAAAGGGCCTGCAGTAATGACTGGGTGGAGAAGAGCAGGTGGTGCTCGTGCTTTGTTGGCGTAAAGCTGACATTTATCACATCGCTTCACAGCATGAATGCAATCGTGAAACAATGTAGGCCAAAAATAACATGCTCAGATGATTTTTTGAGTAGTAGACATTCTCGAAAGATGTCCCCCGCATGCACTGCTATGGCAGTCGTTCAAGACTCTATCGGCCTCGTCAATAGTCAAGAATCGATGAAGTATGGTGTTGACCCCTCGCTGATATAAGATATCTCCGATGAGGAGATAGTGGGGGGCCTGGTGGCGAATATGATAGTGATCATCTTGTAAGAGGTGGTTACCGAACTTTTGGGTTTGGAGTTAGATGAGGAGGTCGTCGTACCAAGGATCATCCGAAGTGATATAAAAGAGATGTTTGTCGGGGAAGTCGGTATTGACAGGGGCATTGGTAGCATAAGAGGGGAAGGCCATGACAAGTTCGGCGAGGACGAGAGCTTTCTTGCTCTTGGGTGTTGAAAATTCAAGATCGTACTCCTAAAGGATAACGATCCATCGGGCAAATTTGCCATTATTTTGTCAACGACTGAGCAAGTATTGCATAGGGTTGGAATCTGCTACGACCTTAGTCGTGCGAAGCAGAATGTAATGACACAGTTTTTGGACTGCGAGGATGACTGCAAGGGATATTTTCTCTTCGTGCTTATACTTCAAGGGTGGCCCTGAGAGGTTTTTACTAACGTAGTATATGACATGCTCATGATCGTCATCGTCGATTTGAACAAGAACTCCTGCTACTAAGACAGTTGAGGCTGATATGTAGAGGATATAGTCATGATTGTAGTTGGGTGCACTAATTAAAGGATCGTTGGAGAGTGCCATTTTAATATCGTCAAATTCTTTTTGGGCATGTTCATCCCAGTGGAATGGAATGTCGTGGAGGAGTAAGCGAAGGAAACTGTGTGCTCAAGTGGCATATTCTGGGACAAATCACCGTAGAAAGTTAGTTTTTCCTTGTAGGCTCTGTAGTTGGCGTAAATTCCATGGGGGTGGAATTTCGATGATGGCTTGGACTTTGAGGGAGTCCACGGTAATACCTCTTTGGGAAACAATGAATCCGAGGAGGCGCCCAGTAGTGACACAGAATACGCATTTGAGGGGGTTCAAGTGAATGTTGTACTGACGACACCATTGGAAGACGATTCGTAAATCATCAAGATGTTGGGTGCGTTTTTTGGATTGAGATGTGAGATCATCCAAGTATGCGAGGATGATATGAGCTAGATCATGAAAAATGTATGTCATAGCCTGTTGGAAAGTTGCGCCAGCATTCTTTAGGCCAAAAGGCATGACATGATACACAAACGTACCCCAAGGGGTGGTGAATGCGGTTTTGTATTGATCGGCTGGGTGGATTTGGATTTGATTATAACCAGAAAAATTGTCCATGAAGGACAGAGCCTCGTGGCCTGCACAGTCATCGATAATTTGATCGATGAAAGGCGTTGGAAAGTTGTCTTTGGGATAGGCGTGATTGAGATCGTAAAAGTTCGTGCAGACGTGGATAGTGACTTGTTTTTTGTTAATGGGTACAGGGTTGCAAACCCATGAGGTATAGGCGATGGGGTAGATGAACTCAGCTGTGCATAATTTGTCAATATTGGCTTTAATGGCCACTTCTTTGGATGGGTGTAGTGGTCGTTGTTTTTGACGAACTGGTGTAATATCAGGCCAGGTATCGATGCAATGTTCAAAAATAGAGGGATCAAGGCTAGGCATCTTTGTGTATGACCAGGCAAAAATATCCCGATATTCTTGGAAGAGGGATTTATAGGCGGTAATTTCTTGAGGAGTGCATGCGGCGCCAATGATGATTTCCTCGACGACTCCATTTTTGATGGAAATATCGATTTTGATGGTCGAGGAAATGTTGGCCATGTTGCCTTCTTCAAAAGAATTAGGGGCAGGGATGGGGTTGTTGAACCAGTCGATATCCCCTTATGAGATAAAATACTTGGTTTCGACTGTGTATATGGGGTGTTGGTTAGGAGGCATGAAGGCTTCCTGTGAAAAGAAGAGCGCTCTATGGTGTAGTGCATCCAATGGGAAGTCGGGCGTGGTTAGTTCCTTGAGTATGTTCTCGTCACAGTGAAATTGGTGGGAATACAAGGGCTCTAAAAGAGTGATATCAGTGACTTTCATCGTGTGGTTGTCTTCGAGTGAAGAAGAAGCAGGGTGAACAACGCAATGAGATTGCGCTAGTTTTCTCAACATAAACCAAATATCAAAGTACTGAGGAGTACCAGTGGTAGTTGGATGTAAAATTTCCGTAGGGGAATGAATGGAAGAATTGGGGGGATTTGGGGGTAAATCCTTGGATAAGTCATCCAAGAACCACAGAGGAATAGGGAGTGCCTCCGGTTCAGGAGAAATGATATGAAAAATCTCAAGTGGTGAGGTAAGGTCAACCATCGATTCTGTAGGGGGCACAGGGGTTTGAATCAGGGCCATCTGGCGTTGCATGTATTCAATGATCATAGGACATTGATATGTAAAATGATCTAAAGATTCACATAGAGAGCAAGGGCATCTCATGCGTTCATTGACTGAAGTCGTGACATAATGGATGTCAGTGATTTTTGGTGGGGATGACGTAACTGGATGATGTTCCTGCTGGAAGCTTTGGCGTACTGCAACTAACGTCTGTTGGAACTGAGGTAGCACTGGGCAATGGTGTGTATAATGGCCATATTCTGAACATGTGGCGCAAGAAAATTTGGTTCGCAGTCTTTTGCTACTTGTGTTTGGGGATATAGCGGCAGTACTTGTGACAGTGGAGAGTCGTGATGGTGTTCGACTGGGTTGAATGAGGTTACGTAACTCGGGTAAAAATGGGCATTTGTTGGTTGGGTGTTCATCTTTCTCACATAGCACACAAGGAGGTTGGATGCGCAGGGGAAGTGGGGTTGTGGGCTCCTTCTTGTTTCGCCTACCCCTAGCTGTGGTAGGGAGGTTAGTGAGTGGGGGTGTAGGGGGTATGGTGGGAGTAAGTATGGGAATCGTCATTGGGATTCCTTCCATTTGGGGGGGGAAGGGATGGTTGAGGGACCATATCTGGTGTATGTAAATACCAAACTAGAATTGCCAACACCATATTAGGGAGGGTAAGCGTTGCAGCTACTTGGAAAGCTTGTACACCTGCTGGAGGGTAAAATAAGTGGATTTGAGTGATGGCTTGGGGAACTGTCTCCCAAACTAGGATATGGCCTTGGGGAGAGGGGAAATCATGAACTGGTGGAGTTGACGAGTTCGTAGGAGGCTCATGAGGGGGGATCTCTGCGACTAGTGGGACGTCAGATGTGATAGAAGCCTCCCTAGGAGGAAGGGTATCCTCTGTGTCAGTTCCATTGGACGATACAATGCATACTTGATTGGAAGGATGAAGGAGCAGTGGCGTGCCATGATAAGTTCCTAACAATGATAGGTCTTTGAAAATCCCGGGACCCATTTCAATGAGGGGGTACATTTCAGGATGAGTATGGATAAGGGGGAGAATGTTATCGATGTTGGCAGAAGGGTTAGGCTCATAATGTCAAACTTGGTCAATTGTGATGATCTTCCCGTTGTGGGGGGAACATCATGGTTCGAAAGATAGAAGAGGCAACTCCCTTCATAGCGCACATGTAGCTACACCCGAACAAGATATTGTAATCGAGTGGGGCGTCGATAACTTCAATGTCGATAAGGATAGTCTTTCCCCCGAGTTCTATAGGGACATTTTGGAAGAGCCCTTCAGGAGACGACGGTCATCCGTCATAAGCTCTTAAGGTAATGGCAGATGGGATGAGTTCGGGAGAACCAAGTTTCTGCCATACAGACTTGGACATGATGCATGTGGATGCTCCTTCATCAATGATGCACCGATGAACTGTAATGTTCTGAATTTTCACTGGGATTTGAAAAGTGATTAGAGCGGGGAGTCGAGGTTCTCCGTTGTTGAGATCAAATGTGATGAGTCGATTATCCAGGGGGTCGACTACCCCCAAGGCAAAAATTAATGATTTATTTTGAGTGGGACAAGTCTGAAGGACTTCTAATACTGACATGGCAGCCGAGGATTGTGCTAAGTCATCAACCAAATTGTAATTATGAGCTGCCCTAGCCTGTGGGTTGTAGACATTCCTACGCAATGGGATGTGAGGGATGTGAAGAGATGGTTCTGCGTTAGGGCGAGGAATCACCAGCGGGGGTCCCGTTGGTGCTGGGATTGTTTCTTGGGGAATGGGAGGAGACTCAGCGGGTGCATGGTATTGACAACTACGTGTTTGGAGAAGGATTTCTTCCTCACTGATGAGGAGGATAGTACGATCTGCGGGATTGTTTGGATTGAGGTACTATCCCAACTGTGGTGGGGTAGGCTGCATGTCCTGTTGGGTGTTCATCACACCCTGGTGTGGAATGGGGTTTTGCAGCATGGCTGGGGGGGTTGTTGCACATATTGTTGTGGGGCCTGCTGAGGGGCAAGCAGTGCTGGAGGATGTGGTAGACTACCTGAGTCTTTCAGCCATTTAAAATTAGCGATTTGGGGGAAATGGTGAGTATAATGACTGAACTCACCGCAAAGGACACAAGGGAAGGCGGTTTTAATAGTATTGTTATTTATCCCTTGATGCCTGTTGTTATTGCCCCCTTGGGGGTTCTGATTCCCCTGATTTTGGTTGCCCCCAGTAGGTTGGTTCTGTTGGGGGTGATTCCTATTTTGACATGGGTTGTTATTGTTCCTGTTTTTTCCTTTCTTTTTGGCATTATTCGACTAATGGGTCGGATTTGTCATATTCAGCTATTCAAAATTTTGATATTGCTGAACGGGAGAGGGTTGAACAAAATTCACCCCAGCGTGAGGGTGTGGGGGTGCCATGGGCTGTGGAGGACCAGGGAATGGAAAGTATGGATTATGTGGGAGTTGTGATATGTAAGGTACATAGGCAGGCGTGGCGCTTTCACTAGTACTTAGAGTATAAGGTGAGGTAGAGGGGGTACCAAAACTTGTTTGGATAGGTGGGTGTATTGGGGGTGTCGGCGGTGGCCCCCTGATGGGTGGAGGAATAGCAACAGGGTATGGTTGTTGATAAGGGGGTGGGGGGTAATAAGGGGTGGCGGGTAATATGCCGACGGATATTGAGGTGTGCCATACATTGGTGGTTGGTGGGGTTGTGGACTGTGGTGCGTGGTGTGTGGTATTACCAAACAATCTGTATGTTGAGTGAGACATCCTAGGTTTGTCTTGACCGAACGGCATGGGCTTTGGGAGATCAGGAAGGACTATGTACAAGTACCCTAATTGTGAATAGATGAGGTTGTATTGTTGAGCCTTACTGATGGCTTCTTCTTCTGATTGAGGGAAGGTGGAAGCTACATCTTTACCGAGGAGAGAGACAAGTGATCTGAGGAACCAGTCAAGACATTGTTGTTTTGTGGTTTCTTCTTTGCACAAACTACGTCATATACACCACTCGTGAATGTGATCAACGATATGCATGGCTGAGGTTTGTTTGAAATTAGAGAGTAGTTCAAGACCATTGTCATAGAGGATTGGTAATTGGAAGAAGGTCAAAAATGCTTTGGCCAAGGACTCGAAAGCCGCATGGGACCCCAATTTTTCGTCTACATACCATTTGGTTGATGGGCCAGTGAATGTGCATTGAAATAATTGTAGTCTGATGGAATCATCCATAATGTTGTTGGAAGAGCACCATAGGTGGAAAGTCATGACATGGTTGGCAGGGTCATCCCCTACCTTTCCTTCAAACTTGGGGATGTCTGAAGGTAGTTTGGTAGGCATGGAAGTCCATGTGCGGTCCTGCAATATAGGAGCATTCGTGAGTGTTCTTAGATCGGGTATGTTAAGAGAGACTAAATATGGCATCTGTAGTGGGGGAAGAGGATTAGTTCCAGCCATGGTGTGAGTGTTTTGTGAACCTGACCCTTGAAGGGGGCTAGGTGGGTTGGTACTTCCCCCTTGAGAGGAAGTTGGTCCCCCACTTCTGTGTAAAGGAGAGTGAGTGGATGGAGGACCTTGGGAAGTGGACCCAAGTAATGTGGAACCAAGCAAAGTTGATCCTAAGACAGTGGCACTCACTGGAGTGTGTGAAGGTGGTGTCGATGAGTTGGCAAGACTAGGAACTCCCCCTAGAATAGGAGGGAGGTTTAGTAAGAGTCTAGAACGACGGGGGTTCTATGGGTCCCCTATGATGTCCGACTACCTGAGTGAATGTGTGCAAATGGTGGTGAGATAAAATAAATAAGCAAGAGCCTTTGTTGCAATTTTTTGAACTTTACACAATATATATCTAAATCAAAATGTAATCAGAAGTGCATCATACATAAAGTGTTTTGAAAAAGAAGCATATATGTGGATAAGTGGGTTTTGTCTGCATGGGGAATCAAAGAAAACAAATGCTCGTGTCCTAAAATACGTAACGTCCTTCCTCTCGAATAGCACTGGACCTTCCAATAGTACTCAACAGTGGGGTCTGAAGTCACCGAAAGAGAAACTAGTGAAGGATGAAATAATCAGTTATAATGAGGGGTAAAGGGGGCATATCCCGAAAGAGATGGCGATATTTCCCAATAGCCACACAAAATCCGATCAAGGTGCAATTACAGCCCACAATTTCCACCTGGGTAGAAGTCCTAAAATTTGGTCACTAGGTACCTCGGTAAAAGTGCGTCATTTAGATTTTTGGCCTAAGAAATAGGTCACGGGCTAGATCCCGTCCAAGAGGTGGGTGCCTCAAGGGGGGGACGCATAGAACAACCGGACCTTGGCCTTGAACCCTTCACGGGTATCTCCCTGCATGTGGACATATGGGTCCTTTACTATTCCTTTAACTCCCTATTGTGATTTAATCAAAGAAAAGATTTGAAACTATCCTAGATTGTGATCATATGGGCATGTATGGACCTGTTACAACACCTTTAAACTTCCCTAGTGATTTAATCTAAAAAAGTAAATTTCAACACTCTCCTATCTTTGTAGCATGTGGGCATGTATGGGCCCATTACAATCTTAAGATGTGTTTAAAAAATAAACTAAGAGGAGTCCCGAGGAGGGTTGTTGTCCTCTCCTAAAGGTTTTAATCTTTTTAAGGGAGATGAAATTGTCCTACAATCTTTTTCTGATTCTCAAGGTCGCTTGGAAGTGTGAGAGGAGAGCATACTAAGTGATTGTTATCCAACTTCTAGTCCCAATGAAAGTTTTATGTGATTACAAATGATTCCAACTTATCCTTTTAGTCAAAGAAGGCCATCCATGTGGAAAAATGAAAGCAAAAGAAGAAATAATGATTTTAAACCCCCTAAGTGCTTATGTGTTTTAACTAATCCCTTTATATGAAGAGGGAACTAAGTGTGGTGCACATTACAATATGCATGAAATCACTTTTAAGAAGGCTAGGGGCCTTCCCCAAATCACAAAAAACCTTACAATGTGCATTTTTCTGCACAGGTGTGCAGGTTTCAGAGTAGACAGAGGCGCACTGAGCGCCTGTGCGTAGACTGAAACAGGTTTTTGGGCGCAGGTGTGCAGAATAACACTGTGATTTTGGCGTACGTGCACACGATGCGCAACTGTGGGCCAATAAACCTGCGCACAACTGACACACGGCCGTGAAGAAAATTTCGGATGGAATTCTCTCAATTCAACCTTGAATTGGATGTTTTGCAGGTCGGCTTAGGCTGGTTAATACACCCGCAGGTTAAATAAACCAAAATAAGAGCTGTAAAAACCCAAATGGGGTAGGAAATTGATACCTTTCCCCAGTGGAGTCACCAATCTGTTGCACCTCTTTTGTCACCTAAATGAGAAAAACAGAGGTGCTTACAATCTTAGTTGGGTTAGCTAAGAAAGACAACTATAAAGGAAAGGGATAGAGAAAGGAATATAAAAGAGAAAACTAAAAATTAAACTAAGAAATAAAAGAACAACTAAACTATTGAGCATAAGGACATAAGAACAAAAAAATAATAAGACTCATGTCACCAATGGCAAGGATTATATTAGTGAAAGAAAACACCAAGAAGAAAGAGGACTATGAGTCCCTTCTTCCTCCAAGGGAGGGCTCTTGGACCCTCACAAATAAGCTCTTCTTACAACTTTGAATGAAATGGTGAAAGAATTCCAAACTAATCCACTCAAGAGGTGAGATGGATTTCCCAATGTAATGGTGCTAGTATACTCTTGATGAGAATAGAGGATTCCTCAAGAGAATAGCAGCAGCATAACTTTGCTAATGAATTCCTTGAAAATGAAGTGCACCCATGGCCTTGTTTTATAGCACCTCTTTGAGGTATTGTGCAACCAGCTTGTAGTGTGAAAAGAGACTAATTAGGGCATTTTTAGGTCTTTGACCAGCCGCCTAGTCAGATCCAGTCGAGATTTGGGTGTCAAATCAACTTGGAAGCTGAACCAAAAGTGGGTGGGAGGCCGACCATTCTCATAAATGTGTCGTTCTCAGATGTGCGTGGCTTTTAGCAACCACAGTTGCACATCGAGCACATGTGCGCTTTTCCTACATTTCTAGTTTGCGCATGTGCCCACATGCCCTGTGTAGTCATAGCGCACCTTAATTTTATCACTGGTTGTATAGTTTTGGACCTTTTGTAAATGATTTTGTGGTAAGTTTTCTCCATGGGTGACCTCATAACTGTTTGACGATGTTGGATTCTTGTAACCATTTGCAGACAAAATTTCAATGATAACACATAACATGATTATGTAGTTTATGATCCATATCACGCCTTAGCCTTTGTTGTTGCTACCCATGTTTTCTCTAGACTGGTGTGGCTTGTTTTAATTACCAAAGCCCATACCCAATTTTTTTTGCTGAGGTTACCTGTTAGACTTAGGAGTTGGATAGAAGAGGCAAGTTGTCAGGCTTGTGAGCAACTCTCTCCAGGTGAGAGAGTGTGCTAAGGAAGTGAGTTCTCTTGGAGGGAGTCATGTAGCACCTACAGTACTTTGAGACTTCTAGTCCAGGTTGTTGTTGAATCCCTCGAAGGAAGGTGGACAGTCGATGGACTTGTGATAGTGAAAGTGTACACTCTTGGGGTGGGACAGGCGTGTGGGGAATGAGGGTCTATGGGTTGTGGGCATAAGTGGCTCCTGGGAGAAAATCCTTCATATTGATCTGTGTGACTTTCTTGTTGTCCTTGCCAAGCCTAGGAATCCCTTTCCTGGTGGATTTTAGTCCCAGCTCAGGGGTGACCCACTTTTGAGCATGATGAGAAATATAGTTTAAGGCTGGGAGGTTTGTGGAAGGTGTGCACGCAGTTGGTGGTCATCTATTAAAAGATAAGTACTAAATCTTTATTCTCTGTATGATGTGTATCCTAAAATCAAGTTACAATTGTTAATGTTTATGCCATTATTGTAGTTCTTTTCATTTCAATAGATAAGAGCATCATAAGAACAAGATCACTGAGAAATACACATTCACAAGAGACACAACATTTATCCTAGGAAACCCTCTAGGGGAAGAAAACCCA
>JZKD02S0486220.1:0-17106 GCA_000966675.3 Picea glauca | reverse complement strand
GATTAGAATAGGTAGTTGAGCCTAGGGTAGGGTAGATTAAGTTAAGTGGGATAGGTTCTTTTAGGATAGAGTAGACTAGACTAGGTATGCTAAGGTAGGATAGGGTAGTGTAGGGTATATCAGGCAAGGTCAAGTGGGTTTAGGTGTGTTAAGTTAGTGTATGCTATGGTGTGTTATGTTAGTATAGGGTAGGGTAGTGGATAGGTTAGTGTGGGGTAAGGCAGGGTAAACTAGGGTAGATTGGGCTAAGTAGGTTAGGCTAGGGTAGTGGTAAGGTAGTGTAGTGTGGTTTAAGGAAAATTAATTTATTCCAAGTAGGTTAGGCTAGGATAAGTTAGTGTAAGGTAAGATTCAAGCTCTCGGCATAGCCTTAGGGATAAGATTCGGCTCTAGTTGAGGCTTGGTTATTTTAGCTCAAGGAAAGGCTAGGATAGGTTATGCTAAGGTAGGGTAGGTTATTTTATAATAAGGTAGATTCATATAGGGTAAGGTGGGATCGAAAAAAATAGGGTAGGGTGGGTAGGCTAAGCAAAGATATGTTAGGGTAATGTTGGCTAGGGTAGTCCAATTTATGTTGTGGTAGTGAAGCAATGGATAATTTACATTAAGGGTAGGGTAGTGGTAAGGTGGTGTAGTGTAGTCTAGGGTTGAATAATCCAGGTTAAGTATGTTAGGTAAGGGTATAGTTATCTAGGAAAGGGTAGGGTAGGGTAGTGTAGGGTGGGTTGGGGTAGGCTAAAGGAGGGTAGACTAGGTTGGGCTAGGCTAGTCTAGGCTACGATAGGTTAAGGTAGTCTAAGCTAGGGTAGGTTAGTCTTGTGTATGGTAGATTAGAATAAGTAGGCATCGGGTAGATTAGGTTAGGTAGGATATGTTAGTCGAGGATAGAGTAGACTAGGCTAGGTGTGTCAGGGCATGGTATGATATAATATGATAGATTAGGTAAGGTAGGGTAGGCTAAGGTGTGTTAGGTTAGTGTATGCTAGGGTGTGTTATGTTACTATGCCTAAGCTAGGGTACGATTGTCTAGATATTGTAGATTAAGTTAGGTAGGTAAGGCTAGGTTAGGGAAGTTATAGGCTAGATTAGGGTAGGGTAAATTAGTCTTTCTAAGCTAAGATAGGGTCACTTGTAGTCCATCATAAATAGATTAGATTAGGTAAGGTAGGTTAGACTATGTTAGGGTAGGTATACAAGGGTAGCATAATGTAGGGTTGGATAAGATAGGTTAGGCTAGGGTAGTGGTTGGGTAGTATAAGGTATATTAGGCAAGGTAAGTAAGGTGAGTTAGGCTAGTGTATGTTAGGTTGTGTTTTGTTAAAGTAGACTAGAATGTGTTATGTTAGTGTATTTGGGTTGGGGTAAGGCACTCAAATCTTGGGTAGGTGGGATAGTCTAGTCTAGAGTAGGGTAGGGTAGGCCAGGTAAGAAAGGATAGGTTAAGGTAGGTGTAGGCTAGTCCATGGTATGGTAAATTATTCATTGTAGGCTAAGTTAGGGTATTAGTAATCTAAGGTAGTATAGATTAGGTTAGGTTAGTCTAGAGATTGTAGATTAAGCTAGGTGGGTAGGGTTAAGTTAGGGAAGTTGTAGGCTAATCGAAGGTAGGGTAAATTAGTCTGTGTAGGCTACGTTAGGGTAGTGGTTGGGTAGATTAAACAAGGTAGGGTAGGTAAGGTGAGGTAGGTTAGTGTATGCTAGGTTGTGTTTTGCTAGTGTAGGATAGAGTGTGTTATGTTAGGGTACCTACATTAGGGTAGGGTAGTCTAGTATGTGATAGGTTGTGTAGGCTAGTCTAGGGTAGGGTAGGTTAGGCCAGGTAAAAAAGACTAGGTTAGGGTAGTTGCATGTGTTAAGTTAGGTTATTGGTAGTATAGGGTAATGTATATTAGGGTAGGTAGGGTAGGTTAGAGTAGGGAAATGTGAGCTAGGTATGTTAGTTTAGTGTAGGATAGGGTAGTTTAGCCTAACATGGATTAGATTAAGTAGGAAAGGTTAGGTAGGTTAGGGTAGGGTAGATTTGTTTAGTGTATGCTAGGGTAGTCCAAACTAAGGTAGTTTAGCCTAGGGAAGTGGTAAATTAAGTTAAGGCGGATTAGGTTAAGTAAGCTAGGGTAGTTAAAGTAAGGTAAATTAGTCCATATAGGTTAAGTTAGGGTATTGGCAGTCTAGGGTAATGTAGATTACGGTAGGTAGGGTACGTTAGAGTATATTATACTAGGTATGATAAGGTAGGGTAGTAGTAGGAAAATGTAACATGGATTTAACAAGGAAGGTTATGTTAGGATATGTTAGTATATTAGTATATGTAGGGTAGGCTAGGTATGCTAGTTTAGTTTAAGATAGGGTAGTTTAACATAACATGGATTAGGTTAAGTAGGATAGGTTAGGTAGGTTAGAGTAGGTTAGTTTTGTGTATGCTAGGGTAGTTTAGCCTAGGGAAGTAGTAGATTAAGATAAGGTGGATTATGTTAAGTAGGTTAGGGTAGTTTAAAGAAGGTAAATTAGTCCATGTAGGTTAAGTTAGGGTATTGGTAATCTAGGGTAATGTAGATTAGGGTAGGTAGGGTAGGTTAAAGTAGATTATACTAAATGTATGATAAGGTAGGGTAGTAGCAGGGAAATGTAAGGTGGATTAAGAAAGGTAGGTTATGCATGGATATATTAGTATATTAGTCTATGTAGGGTATGCTAGGTATGATATTTTAGTGTAGGATAGGGTAGTTTAGCCTAACATGGATTAGATTAAATAAGACAAGTTAGGTAGGTTAAGGTAGGGTAGATTATGTTAGGTAGGGTAGGTTTGTTTAATGTGTGCTAGGGTAGTCCAAACTAAGGTAGTTTAGCCTAGGGAAGTGGTAAATTAAGTTAAGGTGGATTAGGTTAAGTTAGGGTAGTTTAGGTAAGGTAAATTGGTCCATGTAGGTTATTTTAGGGTATCGGTAGTCTAGGGTAATGTAGATTAGGGTAGGTAGGGTAGGTTAGAGTAGATTATATTAGGTGTGATGAGGTTAGGGTAGTAGCAAGGAAATGTAACATGGATTTAACAAGGTAGGTTATGTGAGGATATGTTAGTATATTAGTCTATCTAGGGTAGGATATGCATGTTAGTTTAGTGTAGGATAGGGTAGTTTAGCATAACATGGATTAGGTTATGTAGGATAGGTTAGGTAGGTTAGATTATGTTAGGTAGGGTGGGTTAATTTAGTTTATGCTAGGGTAGTGGTAGAAAGGTGGATTAGATTAAGTAGGTTAGGATAGTTTAACGAAGGTAAATTAGTCTATATAGGTTAAGTTAGGGTATTAGTAATCTAGGGTAATGTGGATTGGGTAGGTTAGAGTAGATTATACTTGGTATGATAAGGTAGGGAAGTAGTAGGGAAATGTAAGGTGGATTAAGTAAGGTAGGTTATGTGGGGATATATTAGTAATATCAGTCTTGCTAGTTTATTGTAGGATAGGGTAGTTTATCCTAACATGGATTAGGTTAAGTAGGACAAGTTAGGTAGGTTAGGGTACGGTATATTACGTTAGGTAGGGTAGGTTAGTTTAGTGTATGCTAGGGTAGTTTAACCTAGGGAAGTGGTAGATTAAGTTAATGTAGATTAGGTTAACTAGGCTAGGGTATTTTAAGAAAGGTAGTGGTAGGTTAGATTAGGTTAGGTAGGATAGGGTGAATTAAGCTAGTTAGGCCATGTTCGGGTTAGAGATAAGCCTATGTAGACTAGGCCATCATCATGGCAAGTTAGTGTTAGGAGAGGGTAGGTTAAACTAGATGTGTTGTGCTAGGATAGGGTAGATTATGTTAGGTGGGATAGAGTAGTACCCTAACCTACTCTTTCCTACCTGGCCTAACCTACCCTACTCTAGACTAGCCTACCCAACCTACCTTGGATTAGACTACATTATCCTAAATTGGGTACGCTAACATTACACACTCTAGCCTATAATCCATTGGGCTAGGTCGAATGGTGGATGTTTCCTTTGGGAAGACGTTGTCTTCCATTATAAGGGCCCCACCTAAGTTTGAAACTTTACTTACTTACTTTATGTGATTTGTGGGTGCCTACACTAAGCTCGGGTTTATAGTGGCAATATCTTTGACTCGACCCTAGGTCTCCTCGGTAACAATTGGCAAGTATATTTATTCTCCTAGTATAAAAAACACTCTAGCCTACACTAACAAAACACAACCTGGCAATCATAAACCTAATTCACCTTGCCTAATCTACCATGCATTACCTAACCACTACCCTACCTTAACCTATCCTATCCAATCCTACCCTTACATACCAACCCTATTATACACTAACCTACCCTGCCTAACCTAATATATATGAGTCTAGACTACCAATTATCCTAGCTTAGCCCACACATACTAATTTACCCTACCTTCGATTACCCTACAACTTCCCTGACATAGCCTTACCCACCTAGCCTATTCTACCATCTCTAGACTAACCTAACCTCATCTACACTACCTTAGATTACCAATACCCTAAATTAACCTACAGAGACTAATTTACCCTACCATGGACAAGCCTACATTACCTTAACTTAGCATTTCTTACCTAACCTAATCTACCCTACTCTAGACTAGTCTACCCTACCTACTCAAGATTAGAGTACCCTACCCTAACCCAAGTACACTAACATAACACATTATAGCCTACATTATCAAAATGCAACCTAACATACACTAACCTAACTCACCTTTCCTACTTAAGCTTGCCTAATCTATCCTACACTACCTAACCACTACCCTATCCTAACCTATCATATCCAATCCCACCTTATGCTACCCTTACACACGTACCCTATTATACTCTAACCTACCTTACCTAACATGATCTATATTACAATGGATTATGAGTGACCCTGGATTAGCCTACAAAGAGTAATTTACCCTACCCTAATCTAGCCTACAACTTCCCTAACCTAGCCTTACCTACCTAACCTACACCTGTCGCCTAGCCTTACCTACCTAGCTTACAACTGCCCTAACCTAACCTAATTTACAATCTCTAGACTAACCTATCTTGGACTACCCTACCTTATCTTATCTATAGTAACATAACACACCCTAGCGTACACTAACCTAACACACCTTAACCTACTTTACCTTACCTATATACTCTACTATACTATATCCTACCCTGACACACCTAGCCTAGTCTACTCTATTTTAAACTAACCTATCCTACCTAACCTAATCTATCGTACCCTACCCTACCCTTGACTACTTATCCTAATCTACCCTACACTAGACTAAGCTCCCTTAACCTAAGCTAGGATAGTTTAAGGAAGGTAGTGGTATGCTAGGGTAAGGTAGATTAATCTAGTTAGGCCATGTTAGGGTTGGGGATAAGCCTATGTAGGGTAATCCATCATCATGGCAAGTTACTGTTAGGATAAGGTAGATTATTTTATGCTAGGGTACATTAAGCTTGGTAGGGTTGGTAAGTTGAGTTAGGTTAGTGTATACTAGGTTGTGTTTTGTTAGTGTAGGCTAGAGTTTGTTATGTTAGTGTACCTAGGTTAGGGTAGGGTATTCTAATATAGGGTAGGTTGGGTAGCCTACGTTAGAGTAGGGTAGGTTAGGCCAGATAGGAAAGACTAGGTTAGGGTATTTGTAGGCTAGTTTGTGGTAATGTAAATTAGTCTATGTAGGTTAAGTTAAGGTATTGGTAGTCTAGGGGAGTGTAGATTAGTGTAGGTAGGGTAGGTTAGAGTAGATTAGACTAGGTATGATAAGATAGGGTGATGATAGGGAATTATAAGGTGG
This sequence comes from Picea glauca, assembly GCA_000966675.3. Lineage (NCBI taxonomy): Eukaryota > Viridiplantae > Streptophyta > Pinopsida > Pinales > Pinaceae > Picea > Picea glauca. The sequence goes on along the minus strand of JZKD02S0486220.1, from coordinate 11,321 downwards.
ATTAGGCAAGGTACATTATGTGAGGATATGTTAGTAGATTAGTCCATGTAGGGTATGATAGGGCAGTCTAGGCTAAGGTAATCTAGCGTAAGGAAATGGTAGATTAGGCTAACATGGATTATTTTAAGTAGGTTAGGATAGGGTAGGTTAGTTTAATGTATGTTAGGGTAGTCTAAGCTAAGGTAGTTTAGCCTAGGAAAGTGGTAGATTAATCTAAGGTGGATTAGGTTAAATAGGCTATGGTAGTTTAGGGAAGGTAGTGGTAGGCTAAGGTATGGTAGATTAGATTAGGTTAGGTGGGATAGGGTGGATTAAGCTAGTTAGCCTATGTTAGGTTTAGGGATAAGCCTATGTAGACTAGGCCATCATCATGGCAAGTTGGTGTTAGGCTAGGTCATGTAAGGTAGTTTAGTTTAGTTTAGGGCATGGCAAATTAAGTTAGGTAGACGAGGATTGGATATGTTTGTGTAAAGTAGGTTAGGGTAGTTTAGAGTAATATATGATTAGATTAGAATAAGGTAGGGTATGGTAGTTTTAAATTAAGGTTAGGGTAGGCTATGATAAGTCCAACTAGGTTAGATGTGGTAGATTAATCTGTGAATGCTAGGATAGTTTAGTAGTAGGTAAAGGTAGGGTAGGCTAGTTTACGTTAGAGTAGATTAGGCTAGATAGGGTAAGGTAGTGTAGTTTGGCTAGTTTAGTAGTAGGCAAAGGTAGGGTAGGTTAGTTTAGGTTAGAGTAGATTAGGCTAGGTAGGGTAAGGTACTATAGTTTGGCTAGGATGTTGGTGTAGGCTAGGGTAGGATATTATAAGATAGTTTAAAGTAATATAATCTAGGGTTTTTTAATGTAGTTTAGGTTAGGTTGGGTTTTGATAGGGTAGACTGAGCTAGGTTAGCTTAGTATAAGTCAGGATAGAGTAGGCTAGGAAATAACATGGTAGGTTATTCTAGGGTAGTGGTAGGCTATGATAGGTTAAGGTAGATTATTCCAAGTTAGTCTAGGTTAGGGAGAGTGGGCTAATTTAGAATAGGAAGGACTATGGGGTAGGGTGGGGTAGGTTAGGGCATGTTATGAAGGACTATGGTTAAGGTAGGTTAGGTTACAGTATGTAAGGAAATGCAGTCTAGAGTAATCTAATGTATGTATGGTTGTGTAGTTTAGGGTAGGAGATATTAAGTTAGGTAAGCTAGGGTATGTTATGTTAGGGTAGGGTATGATATGTTTGGTTAGTGTAGGATTAATATTAGGATTTAGGTCTAGGGTTAAATCTTTAGGCCCTATGCCTATGATTTGGATTAGATTAAAGTTTAGGAAAAGGCCCTATGCCTAAGGTAGTGTAGTTTGGCTAGGATGTTGGTGTAGGCTAGGGTAGGATATTATAAGATAGTTTTTAATGTAGTTTAGGTTAGGATGGGTTTTGATAGGGTAGACTAAGCTAGGTTAGATTAGTATAAGGTAGGATAGAGTAGGCTAGGAAATAACATGGTAGGTTATTCTAGGGGAGTGTTAGGTTATTATAGGTTAAGGTAGATTATTCCAAGTTAGTCTAGGTTAGGGAGAGTGGGCTAATTTAGCATAGGAAGGACTATGGGGTAGGTTAGGTCATGTTATGAAGGACTATGGTTAAGGTAGGTTAGGGTAGGGGAGATTAAGTTAGGTAGGCTAGGGTATGTTATGTTAGGGTAGGGTATGATATGTTAGGTTAGTGTAGGATTAATATTAGGATTTAGGTCTAGGGTTTAAGCTTTAGGCCCTATGCCTATGATTTGGATTAGATTCAAGTTTAGGAAAAGGCGTTTAGGGTTCAATTTTAGACTTAATGATTTAGGTTAGGCTAGGGTAGAGTAGATTAGCCTATGTAGGTTAGGGTAGGTAGAGTAAATTAGGTTATATGTTGTTGAGGCTTAGTTATTTAAGCTTAAGGTTAGGCTAGGCTAGGCTAAGGTAGAGTAAATTAGTTTAGGTTGGGTAGGTTACTCTAGGATAGGGTATATTCATCTAAGGTATACTAGGGTAGGGTATATTAGACTAGGTAGAAGATAGAGAAGGGGGATATATTAAGCTAGATAGAGGGTAGTATGTGTTAGGATAGTGTATGCTAGGGTAGTCCAAGCTAGGCTATAGTAGTAAAGGGAAGTGTAGCTTAGATTAAGGATAAGGTAATAGTGAYTGGTTTAGGTAGGGTAGGATAGTGGTGAGCTAGTGTAGTGTAGTTTAAGGATAAKYTAGGGTGTGTTAGGTCAGTGTAAGTWAGGGTGTATTTAGTTAATGTAKACTAGGGTATATTAGGCTATGTATGGAAGGCTCAATTAGGTTTRTAGTAGGCTAGTCTAGGGTAGGGTAGATTACTACATGTAAGCTAATTTAGGGCRCTAATAGTCTAGGKTAGGATAGGATAAAATATAATTTATCAAGATAGATATKMCATTGTAGGGTAGGATAGTTTAGGATAGGGTAGATTAGGTTAATATATGTTAATATAGAATAGTTCAGGGTGGTGTATCYTRAAGTAGAGAAGGCTAGCATAGTGGTAGGTTATAATAGGGTAGATTGTGTTAGGTAGGGTGGGATAGTCTAAGCTAGGGTTGCTTTGGATAGGTAGGCCATATTATAGTAGGGGAGATTTATCTATGCAAATTAGGCTATAATAATGGCATGTTAGTGGTAAGTAGAGTAGGTTAGCTATGTATGTTATGTTAGGATATGGTAGATTAGGCTAAGTGGGCTAAGCTAGTGTATGTAGGCTAGGATAAGATAGATTGGTGTAGGGAAAGTTGGGGTAGGTTAGGTAAGGTAGTTTAGTTTAGGGAAAGGTAGAGTAAGTTGGGTAGGCTAGGATACGATATTTCAGTGTAGGGTTGGCTAGAGTAGTTTAGGTTAAGATATTCTTAGGATAGAGTAAGTTAGGGTATATTAGTATATGAATTCTAAGATACACTACTTATAGGAAAGGGTAGGTAGGCTAAGGTAGAAGGGTTTTAGGGGAGGGTAGGCTTAACCTAATCTATGTTAAGGTAGATTAGTCTAAGTAGAGTAGATTAAGATTAGCTAGGTTAAAATATGTTAGTGTAGGATATAGTAGATTATGTAGGCTAGGGTGGGGTACTACAAGATAATAAGTATTATATTTTAGGGTTGTCAAGGGTAGTTTAGGCTGCAATAGCCTAGGTTAGGATAGGGTAGTATAGTAAAGGATAGGAAGGGTAGTGTAGGTTAGGTTAAGGTTGGATAAGGTGGGTTGGGCTAGGTAGGTTAATATGAGGTAGAGTATTAGGTTTGGCAGGCTAAGTTAGGGTATAATACAGTAGGTTACTCTAAGTTGGTCTAGGTTAAACAGAATAGGAAGAACTAGGGGTAGGGTACACTAGAGTAGTCTAGGTAGGATAGTGTAGTCTAAGGTAAGGTAGCGTAGTCTATAGGGTATGGTATTTATGATAAGTTTAGAAAGGTACGATAGTTTGGGATAATGTAGATTAAGGATAAGGTAGGTTAGGTTAGGCTATGTAGAATAATGTAGTGTAGTATAGAGTAGTGTAGTGTAGTCAACAATAGAGTAATCAAGGTTAAATGGGTTAAGTTACAAGATAGTTAGCTAGGATATAATATGCTAGTGTAGGTTATGCTAGGGTGGTGTAGGATAAAGTAGGGTAGGCTATGGTGGGGTGAAATATGGTAGGCTAGGCTAGGGTGTGTTTGGTTAGTGTAGGGTAGGGTGTGATAGGGTAGTTGAATCTAAGGAAAGGAGGCTAGGGTGTGATAGGGTAGTTGAATCTAGGGCAAGAAGGTAGGTTAGTTTAGTGTTGGGTATATTAGGCTATGCATGGAAGGCTAAGTTAAGGTTTTAGTAAGCTAGTCTAGGGTAGGGTATATTACTATATGTAGGCTAATCTAGGGAACTAATAGTCTAGGGTAAGGGTAGATTAGGTTAGGTAGGTAGGATAATCTAAGATAGAGTATATTAGGTTAGGTAGGATAGGATAATCTAAGATAAGAGTAGATTAGGCTAGATATCACATGGTAGGGTAGGATAGGTTAGGTTAGGGTTGGTAGGGTAGGTAAGGTAGGTTAGGCTACGATATGATAATGTGGGATAGGTTAGGGTGGTTCACCATAAAGGAAGGCTAGGGTAGTGGTATGCTAGGATAGGGTAGTGGTACACTAGGACAAGGGTACACCAATATAGACCATTCACTACAATCCATGCATCAATACTTACCATCCACACCTAAGCTACCTAGTACCCAAGGTAGTGTACCCATCCTAGCATGATGACCATCCACACTTGAGCTACCTAGTAGCCAAGGTAGTGTACCCATCCTAGCATGTCGAGCAATGTGAAGTAGAAGGTTGTTGAATATAGAAGTAATGCAACAATAAAAAGATCAAATACTAGATATGAGAATGATCGAAGTAGTGATCTACTGGAGTTGGGTTGTCCATTTAGTACATTTGAGAGATTGTCCTCGTATGAGCAAGGTTGTTCAAATGTCAGGAGAAAATGGAGATGATGATGTGGCTAATCATCCCTTGTCCTCCAATTCCTTTTTATCTCCACTTGAAATGTGAAGTAGAAGGTTATCATATATAGCAGTAATGCAACAATAAAAAGATCAAATACTCGATATGAGAATGATTTGAGTAGTGATATATTAGAGCTAGGTTGTGAATTCAATACATCTAGAGAGATTGTCCATTTATGAGAAATATTGTTCAAATGCCAGAAGGAAATAGAGATTATGTGGCTAATCCTCCTTTGTCCCTCAATTTGTTATTGGCTCCACTTGAAAACCTGTTATTATCTTCTCAAACCCATTACTCATGCCAAACATCGAGGATGATTATAAATGTTTTGTAGTAGAAGGTTGTTGAATATAACATTGACAAAATGTGAAGTAGAAGGTTGTTGAATATAGTAGTAACACAATTATAATAAAAACCATGAAATACTAGATATGAGAATGATCTTAGGAATGATATATCGGAGATGGGTTGTGCATTTAATACATTTAGAGAGATCATTTGTGTATGAGTAGGGTTGTTCAAATGTTAGAAGGAAATGGATATGATGTAGCTAATCCTTCCTAGTCCTTCAATTCCTTTTTGGCTACACTTGAAAATCCATTATTATATTCTAAAACCCATTGTTCATGCTAAACATTAAGGACGATAAAAAATGGTGTTTCACAACCCTAATTAGTGCCCTTTCCATTCATGATTTCCTCCCTAGCCCTTAAGACAAAAGAGAGTGAATATTTCATGGCATAAAAGGCAAAAAGGTTGAAGTGTCAATTAAAAAACACAAAATAGAAAAGGAACGTGAAAGTTAGAGATAAATTGTAATTTTGTCTCAAAACAACACTTGTTCTTGTAGTAGTGTACTCAAAGTGCCTCAAGTTCAAATCCTCAGAGACATTTTTCACTCCTTGTGGGAAATTTCCCACTTGTTACATAACTTAATTTATTGTATAGATACAAGAAGTTGTAATTGATGGACAATGAATTGGCCTTATCATGAACTATGTGTTAAAGGTTAGTCTCCAAAAACTCAAGGTTATGGGATAATAACACTTTATGTTTTTTAAGTCATAAATTATTCACGTGGGTTGATGTGTCTTTGATTTCTCCTAGATTCAAAGGTAGGACATTGGTGTGGAGAAAATTGTGGGAGATCATGTGTGTTGTGGAATCTCTTGAGAGAAGAAAAGGGCACCACTAAAATATTTCATTTGCATATAATAGTGTTGTTGACAGGAGGGAAAATTTATTCCTGCAACAGGGGATAGGTACTCGATCACAGGTCCCAATTATACCTATTTTCGTTTGGGAAGGTAGCTTCCTACTGATATGTGGGTTCAGTTTTCCACTTAGAAAAGTTGCTCCTTGGGCAGGAGACTTAATTGTTTTAGATCTGAAATAAGATGTATCTTAATATAAATTGCAGAAATGAAAACTAATCTATCTATCTTATCTCAATTGGGAGTAATGATTTTAATAACTAAAATATGTAGATAAGGAATGATCAATTCTCAAAAACAAAAGAAATTCATGATCTTAAGGAATTATTAAGCATGATAACTATTGTTACTAAAAATAGATCACAATAGTTATATCCATACCACACTAATAGTCAAAGAAAAGTTCAAGTATCTAGAAAGAAAAGATATGAGAAATAACATTCTCATTGATCAACTCCAAAATGATATTTATTCATCCACATTATGCAAGAAATAATCTAAACATRCAGTAATGTTCTTTCTGATGAATAACAACTTACTAACTAAACATGGATATCCAATAAAAGAAGTGAAAGATAAGTCAAAGAAAAGTTCAAGTATCTAGAAAGAAAAGATATGAGAAATAACATTCTCATTGATCAACTCCAAAATGATATGTATTCATCCACATTATGCAAGAAATAATCTAAACATACAGTAATGTYCTTTCTGATGAATAACAACTTACGAACTAAACATGGATATCCAATAAAAGAAGTGAAAGATAAGTGACAATTTGTTTAGWAGAAATTCATAGAACTTATCAATTGTAATCMTCTATACAWAAWTTTTCATTAATCATATGAATAATMTCAATGACAATTGTGCATCTCTTATYTGATATGCAATCGATTGACAAGTAAACAAAGTTATGGAAAGAATTCACATAAAACTASARTATATGAATTTGCAAATAATTAACAGAAATGGAATCATCACAAAATTCACATTWCTCATAAATGAACTTGTCAGAAGACMAGGTCTTCAAAATTTAATTCAAACTGATAAAAATAACAAGTGTGAGTTTCCAGTTTCCAATCCCTTCTCCATATACCAAATTACATTAAATAGCAATTGAGATCCTGAAATTGAGGATAATTTCCTCTTTTCATTCAACTAATTTTACATGTGTCAACTTAATTTAACCATTGATATCAAGAAAATATATCTCCTTCGTTGGTCAAAGATTCTCTATTGACTTTCTTGTCTTGATCTTTGATGCAGGATTGCCATAGACTGAACTTTTCTATCATTGGTGAAATTAAAGGTGGATGAATAATATCCCCATTCAATTGGCATCGATAGAGTTTCTTAGCAATACATTTATGATCTGACTTGAATTTCGAGAGAAAAGTATCAATAGACTTCAAGAATTATGTTGGGTTGGAGATGAACTCTTTGACTGCTTCCATATTCTAGAAATTACATTGTGTAATTCCATCTACACATGAACTTATTTGTTGGTTAACATTTGCAAGAAAAATTTATGGAGGCATTGTCTGGCAAAGAAATTGAACATGGTCCATTTCATGATCTTCAATAATATCTAGAGCCAGATACCAGACCTCTGCGTAGTTCTTACTGGTTTCCTTGATCAAATCCTGTGAAAAGTCACAATTGGTGCACCAACAATCAAGTGAGGCCTACACTTGGATTTTCTCCTCCTTGGTCATTTTGGAGCAATCTTTAGGCACATTTATACCTTTTTCTTGCCACACTTTTATTTTTTCAAAATACATTTGAGCATCTTTCTATTTCTCAGACTCTATTTTAGACTCTTTAGTAAATTTCAGCAATTGGTCATGTTGTCCTTTGATTTCATTCATCCTAGCATAAAATAACTCTTGAAGAGAAGTTAATCTATCACTTGTATCAATGGATTCTGTCTTAATCATCTTTGACTTATGTTTCTTAACCTTTAATTCATTTATTTGGGCCACCAAAACATTAATTTTCTCCTCATGGTTCTTGCTCATTTCTTTCTTCTCTTCTTGGAGAATAGTTAATTATTTAGCATGTGTTGTTATGATACTATTTGTTTCAAATCTAAGTTGGTCAATGGTATCAATAGATGCCCTTTTTTTATTCTATCTGATGATCAATTTGGGTCTGGTGTTCTTTAGACAAGACAGTCTCTCGAGAACTCAATTCTTCCTGTAATTCTACCACCTGCTTATTTTTTTTCCTTAATTGAGAAGTAAGTTTATTGACAGACCATTTATTTGCATGAACAAATGCTCCTAAGGCATCAACAACTTTTTCTGCAAATTCTTCTCTATTCAAATGTGTTGCATTCCATAGTGAACTAATTCTTGTGAAGCTTCCTGAGGATGCCTTGTTTTTCTTTTCTTGGTTCTTTTTTGATAATTGTCTTTGCTATGTCACTGAAGATATAAGTATTTAGTGACAAGACATTTTCCTGAACTGGTTGAAAATTATCAAGATCAAGTGGCGCAAACCCCCCTTCCCTCCAAAGGGATGCTTGACCTCTGGGTCTTGGATCGTTTGAATTCCTCAATCGGAGTAACTCCTTGGGTCCCCGCGGCACCCGAAACTATCGTACCCACACACACAGGCACTTCCGCAAGTGACCACGGCTTGACCATGGGTCTACCTCCTTCGTGGTTCAGACTTAGTGGATGTCATGAATCCTTTCTTCACTCCTTACCAAAGCGTTTAGCTCCGAGTCTCCAAACTCACGCCATGCATCTTCTCGGATTTGCTGGCCCCACAATGATTCAAACTTCGAAACCCTGCGAAACTCTGGGCCTTTCACTCACAATCTCCAATCTCCCAATTTTTGAATCCTTGGATCCCGTCGTCACATGCTCCCCTGTGATCAACGGTCGAGATTGAATCACGATTTCAGATTTTGCAACTTTGCTTCCTCCAATTTTTCAACTTGTCGAACCTCCAAAGTATTGAAATGCTTCTCGTTTCTCCTCCTTGCAACTTCACCAGATCTAACGGTCTGGGATCATTTTTCTCCTTCTAAGAACGAATCTTGTTCACTGACGTTCAGTGAAAAATCCAAGGACTTCTCCCCTTGAATATTTTTGTCGCTCTTTTGCCTGAGCTTTCCTTCTCTGATTTGTTCCTTTGAAGAATCTCTTCGACACTTAGTCGAGAATTTGACCTGCGCACTTGCAACAGATCTCTCTCCACACTTCAACCTTTTTGGATGACTTTGCACTCCTTGCGACTGTTCTCCAACCACTTCTATTTATCATGACTGAATCACACTATCCTCCCTGAGCTTACGAGTCTGAAAATTCGGTCACGCACTCCTTACGGACATTGATGCACTCCTTGCATACATATAGGTTTCACTATCTCTTTTGAGATTTCGAGTCTGAATAGACTTGGTCATGCACACCTTGCACTCACTCCAATGAAAATAAAATACTTGAAACTTATCTACTCCTCACGATGACTCATACATTCAACAAAGAAAATGCAGTCATGGATTTAAGAACAGAAACAACAGAGAATTGAGAAATAACAGAAGTTTTTCCATTCATTCAGATATACACATACCCATACACACATTTGGGACAATGTTCCTCTGTTATATTCATCCAAATGAAAATTACATACATTCATACAACTTTTCTCTACATCTCCCAGCTCTTAGCTTACAATGGAAATCTACACACACTAGATTTATCCGCTACAACAACTATCAACTATCAATCTACACACACTAGATTTAGCCGCTACAACAACTATCAACTATCAATCTACACACACAATTGACAACTATTTTTCCTACAACAATTGACAACAACCCTAACTGGGCAATATTACAAAGCTTTATACAAGAGGTTCTCTTCGAGCATTCCCTCCAACTACTCTACGCTACCTTAAATGGAATTGAATTCTATCAACTACTTAATGTCTTTTACAAGAAATATTGTGTCAGAGAGATACGAGTGCAAGATCCAAATATGTGCTGCGATCCGATCCATTAAACAAAATACATTCCCCTATCATCTTATGTGATGGATCGACCTCCGATCTTTAAATACATTCATAACTCAAAAAGGATTTGTCAGATATCTCATTAATACATTGATCATTTGAAATTCAAAATATTTCAAAATGTGCGCTAGTGCGCCCAGCTATCTTCCACACTTGTGTTTTGTTGGCGATGCTCCTGCATCATCAAGGGTTGTAAATATTAATATACCAGGAATAGAAGTAATACAGGTAGTGTCAATGGTAGAGACAACTGCGATGACCATTGACTAAGTTTTTTTGGTACTTTGGGTAGTATTGCCCTCTTTTTATTCCCTTCAATAGATTTCTCAGTGGTCTGTAATGTGGCTTTGTTATGAGTGTTATCCTATTTGTCTCTGTTGACTTTGTTCTGATCATCTTTTCGTGCTACATCATCATGGTGGCCTTGCATGTCACTGGATTAATTGTTTTGATCATGTTCTTCTTCAGATTTTGATTATGCATCATCTTATTCATCAATGCTTCCTTGGATAATACCTTTATTTTCACTCTTTTCTTTCAAAAAAGCTTTATTTCTATTAAATTTTCAGTCTAGGAATGCTTGTATCTTGGGACTGCTTTTCAACTCATGAATTCATTGAGCTACTTCTTGGTAATTTCGAGCCCTTTAGAAAACAATATCAAATGGGTCATCCTCATGGTTATAAGATTTGACATTTTTTACCATGCTCCAATGTTTCTTATCGAGACCTATTGGGTCGTATCTTTTAAAGTTTCCTTGAGCTAGCTAATTTTCTCCATTTGTTCTACTTATTTTAAAGCATGCTTAACATTCAGTAAGGAATAAATTCCTCGTGAAATAGGGAAATATGGCCACTGTTTCTTTTGAATTTTGGACAGGAAGGAAATAATACCAACAAAAATAATATGATATGCAATCTCCCTAAGCACCAGTTTGTCTAGAACATATTTTGGCAAAATATGAGGTGCTCCTTCACATCCATAAATCCTATTGTAGGAAAATTCTTCATCAATAAACTAGTCTCCAATTTCCTTAATAGTATTCATGGCTTCTTGGATGAACCTAGGTGATGGTTGATTTTTCAAGGCCATGTATAGAGGAATCATAAAACGATTGCAGATTTCACAAAAGTAGTCTTTGCAGTTTACTGCCCATAACTTAGAACTGTGTATATGAACTGGATTTTCATAAGGAGACCAGTTCTAAGACAATAATAGAAAAGGGGTAACTACACAGACTGCATCTATCAAATATCCTGACATAAAAAACCTAGGGTAATATCTCGGTGGTGCTTCTTGTGATTTCTTCACTTCTAGTCTGATATTAGCAGAAATAATATGAGTCCAATTAAAGATTTCTCCTTTTAAAACTTGGTGGATAAGAGGAACCAAACCCAATTTAAAATTCAAAGAATCATTTTCACCATATAAACTACAAATCATAATGGCTACTAGCATGGGATGTTTTTTCAGTCTTTGAAGAGGGTATATCTTGTCTGAAATACTTTTAAAGGAAGAAGGATCATGCCACCACTCCCTAATCAAATCACCCATTTGGATTTC
>JZKD02S0486164.1:274794-288124 GCA_000966675.3 Picea glauca | reverse complement strand
AATAAAGTGAAGTGATGAGTGTACTATAATGCAAAGTGAATAAAAAACAATTTATTTAAATAATAAATTTAATGGAGAAATTAGAAGTGGGTTAACTCTAAAATAAGGAAAGTGGGCAAAGTGACCTAGAAGATGTTTTTAAGGAAGCTACTTTGAGAGTATAAATAGGAGGAAAGGCTCTCTCATTTTAGACACACTTGAGAATATTGAATACCTATAGGTGTCTGAGGTAACCAAAGGATATCTAAGCCTAATTTATGAGGAAAGTGAATAAAAGAAGGCCGGAATTCAAGGAAGGATAAATTCTTTTGATGATGCTTTCTAAGGTATGCTTTTTTCAGGCCATCTCACCATTTTCACAATAACTTTTTTTCTAGAATGATTCAGACCGTGAAATTGATATGAAATTGAGGACACATATCCAAGTATCTGTGGTAAAAAATTGAGCTTGTGGTTCGTTGTATTTTTGGAGTTACACTCCGCGGAAAGTAGGGTTTGTGGCTAGTCCTCAAACTAGTAAAAAACAAGTGTTTCGGGTAAAAATGTCATAAATTCTTCATAACAGATCCAAATTCAGTAATACAAAATGTGTTGGTTAGAGTACAGTTGGTAGTATGTTGTGTAACAATTTTAGATCAATTCAACAAATATTTCATGTAGGGCACGCTCTACAAGGTCACTCTCTAGAATAAGCCAGAATTCAACAAGGTGTGCCATGAGAGGTTAAAAGTAGTGACACATGGAGGAATTGCATAAAATACACTAAAGAATATTGTGTATCAATTTCATATCTTTATTCATTACATGTACAAAGTTATGATTATTTCAAGTTAGGGTTGTTGACTAATCCAAAAATAGTCTTGTGAGACTAAAGAAACGTTTGATGAAAATGCTAGTCTCTTGTTGTTAAAGTTAAGGAAGGTTTGAAGGTATGTGATCATATACACCAGATCTATTACAGAGTTACAAATCATATTTGGATGATGAAATTAATGAGGGATTTTGGTTGAGGTACAAGTTGGGTACATGGTTTAGACAAGTAGTTGATGAGTTGGCACATACATGAGGTGTATAGATGATGATGTTGGTACATATTGATGAGTCATAGTTGATGAGTACTTGACACATGATTGGTACATACTTGGTACATTGTTGGTTGTACTTGTTTATGGTACAGGTTGATTACATATTGTTTGGTATAGGTTGGTGCATGGTTGATGCACTTGTTTATGGTACAGGTTGATTGCAGATTGTTTGGTATAGGTTGGTGCATGGTTGATGCACTTGTTTATTGTATAGGTTGAGGTACAGGTTGATGCATGGTTCAGGTTTATTGGTACATTTTTACAATGGTATATCTCACAGTGTTAGTGTGAAAGTAGTTCCATCATTCTACTTCTACTTCAGGGCCATTGGATGGGGCAAGGACAGGCGGTTGTAGCCACTTTATGATTGTAGCAAGAGAACATAGGGGGTTTTAGCCTCCTTCTAGTTGTAGCTAGAGAATTGGGGAGTAAGAGCTTCCCTCAGGCTGTAGCCTGAGAAACTAGCAGGTTGGAGCCTCCTTCCAGTTGGAGCTGGAAAACAAAGGAAGTTGGTGCTTCCAATGAATGTAATTCTTCAAGACATATAAGATAAAGCATTCCATGGTTTTCTCCCGATTTGGATTTCCACGTAAAACATTGGTGTACTATGTATGTGTGTGATTGTTCATTTCTTATTGCTCATTATTGGATAATAATTCTACATTTATATAACACTTGGATTATTTGGAGAAAAAGGATTATAATTACGCTATTACTGATTCACCCCACCCCCTCTTAGCAATCCAACAATTTTTATCAGAGAAGGTTCCTTCAGAAATCAGTTTAACCAATGAAAGGTAGATCAGGGAGAGTACCAACTCATATAAAAATGGAATACCACACTTTGATGGACAAAAGTATTCTTTTTGGAGCATAAGGATGAAGACATATATAGAAACACAGGGGCTTGAAATTTCGCAATCAATTGTAGATGGATACAAAATACCAGTAGTTCCACCAACAAATGAAAAAGAAGTGAAACTTGGTTAGAATAATTCCAAAGTTACAAATGCACTTTTGAATGGTCTTAGTGAAACATTATTCACCAAAGTTTCACATTGTAAATCCACCAAAAAGATTTGGGACAAGCTTCGAAATATGTGTGAAGGAGATAAAAAAGTCAAAGAAGAAAAACTTCAAACTTATAGAGGTCAATTTGAACAACTAAAAATGAAGGAAGATGAGAATATTGCAGCCTACTTCTTAAGAGTTGATGAAACAATGAATGCAATCAGAGGATTGGGAGAAGAAATCGAAGAATCTGTAATTGTTCAAAAGGTACTAAGATCTCTTCCCATGAGATTCAACCCTAAGATATCAACACTAGAAGAAAGATCGGATTTGAACTCAATAAGCATGGACAAACTGCATGGAATCTTCATAGCATATGAAATGAGAATTGAACAGGAAAATCCAGATGTAAAAGAAGAAACCTTCAAAGCATCCAAAATATCAAAGCAAAAGAAAAAGGAACAAGAAGGATATAACAACAACAACAACATCTTGGAAGATGATGAAGAAGTGGCCAACTTCATCAAAAGACTGAAAAAGGGAACCAATGGTAGGTATAGAGGTAATATTCCTTTAGTTTGTTTTAATTGTGATGGTATTGGTCATTTTGCTAACAAATTTCCTCATAAGAAAAAGAGAAATGAATAAGGTTACTCAAAAAGAAAACACACATATAAAGGCAAAAGAACTACAAATAAAGATTTCAAGAAAATATTATGCATCAAAGAAGACATCTCATCATCAGATGAAGATGAAATCAGTGATAGTGAGACAGGAAGAGTTCTATTCATGGTAGTAAAAGATTATGACAAAGAAGACTTCAAAGAAGAACATGAAGAAGACGAAGAAGGATATGAAGAAGTCAAAGATGAAATTGAAGAGGTAGAAGTTGACTATAGAGAAGAATTAATGTGTGACATAGAAGTTATCAGAAGAGAAAACAAGAAACTACAAGCAGAACTAGACAAGAAAAAGGACACTTGAGAACTAGAACAAATGATCACAAGATTGAAGGTTCAAATAGAAGAAGATNAGATTGTCACACTAAGAAAGGATATTCAAAAGAAAAATATGCAAAATAGCTCAAAAGTTCTAGATGACATTATCAACAGTCAAAAATATCATCTTGACAAGTCTGGACTTGGATACAATCATATAGAAAATGGATCAAGCTCCAAAATAACAGAGCAAGAAACAAATCCAAAAATCTATGCAAAAACAATCAAAGGGGATAGGAAGGTCTACAAAGAAAATTATAGGGACACTCCTCCACCGAGAAGATTCAGATTTCAGAATCAACAACTGACAAAAATAGATAGATCTCCGGAAAAGGAAGGATTCATAAGAGCACCTCCTTTCAGAACATATTCAACTCCCAGGTATCAAACTATCTTTTTTGGTTTATGTTATGCATGTAATAATTTTGGACATAAAGCTGTGAATTGCAGAGATAACAACATGAACAATAACAACTTTGAGATTCATACACAAAGGGGTTACTCAAGAGACCTAGTGAAACACAAAGAAGAAGTTACAACAGGTTTGAATCTTTAAGCACTGAAGTGGAATGTTACAAATGTAACAATTTTGGACACGTGGCCAAAAATTGCAAAATGACAGTCCCTCCTAAAGAACCTCAACAAAATAACAATAGTCACATACAAGAACCTCATAAAATGACATGGATAAGAAAGAAAGATCAATATAGCAATGAAGAATGCACAGTCACTCTACAAGCTAAGAAGAAAAAACACGGTTGGTATGTTGACAGTGGGTGTTCAAAACACATGACAGGTGATAGAGACAAATTTCTTACATTGCGAAAGGAAATAAATGGATCTGTCTCTTTCGAAAATGATAATTCAGCTAAAATCATTGGAGAAGGCACAATCTGAATTGGGAACAAGAATAAAAAGGCACAAAATGTTCTACTGGTAGAAGATATGAAACATAATCTTCTAAGTGTGAGTCAAATGTGTGACCAAGGTCATAAAGTTACTTTTGATTCACAAAAGTGTGAGATAAGAAGAGAAGGTTTAGGGAAATTGGTCGGTACAGCTACAAGAACTTCAAACAACATATACGTGTTAAGTGAAATTGGAAATGAAAAGTGTTGTTTAGGAAAAGAAGATGACAATTGGTTATGGCACAAAAGAATGGGTCACATGCATTTTGATAACCTTTTCAAAGTCAACAAAAGAGAAGCAGTTAGAGAAATGCCCCAGACCACGAAACCAACCAACACTTTACGCAAGCATTGTCAACAAGAAAACAAAGACTAGTTTCAAATCAAAGGAATATTCAACAACAAGACCACTGGAAATTGAGCATACTGATCTAGTTGGACCAACTACAACAAAGGGCTTAAAAGGTGAGAGATACTTTATGTTATTAGTTGNACAGGTTTGAATCTTTGAGCACTGAAGTGGAATGTTACAAATGTAACAATTTTGGACACGTGGCCAAAAATTGAAAAATGACAGTCCCTCCTAAAGAACCTCAACAAAATAACAACAGTCACAGACAAGAACCTCATAAAATGACATGGATAAGAAAGAAAGATCAGTATAGCAATGAAGAATGCACAGTCACTCTACAAGATATGAAGAAAAAACACGGTTGGTATGTTGACAGTGGGTGTTCAAAACACATGACAGGTGATAGAGACAAATTTCTTACATTGCGAAAGGAAATAAATGGATCTGTCTCTTTCGGAAATGATAATTCAGCTAAAATCATTGGAGAAGGCACAATTTGAATTGGGAACAAGAATAAAAAGGCACAAAATGTTCTACTGGTAGAAGATATGAAACATAATCTTCTAAGTGTGAGTCAAATGTGTGACCAAGGTCATAAAGTTACTTTTGATTCACAAAAGTGTGAGATAAGAAGAGAAGGTTTAGGGAAATTGGTCGGTACAACTACAAGAACTTCAAACAACATATACGTGTTAAGTGAAATTGGAAATGAAAAGCGTTGTTTAGGAAAAGAAGATGACAATTGGTTATGGCACAAAAGAATGGTTCACATGCATTTTGATAACCTTTTCAAAGTCAACAAAAGAGAAGCAGTTAGAGAAATGCCCCAGATCACGAAACCAACCAACACTTTATGCAAGCATTGTCGACAAGGAAAGAAAACAAAGACTAGTTTCAAATCAAAGGAATATTCAACAACAAGACCACTGGAAATTGAGCATACTGATCTAGTTGGACCAACTACAACAAAGGGATTAAAAGGTGAGAGATACTTTATGTTATTAGTTGATGATTATACAAGAATGACTGCAGTTTGTTTTCTCAAGAACAAGTCAAAATCTTTTGAAAACTTCAAGATCTACAAGGAAATGGTTGAAAATGAGATAGATTCAAGAATCAAATGCTTGAGATCTAATAATGGAGGAGAGTTTACTTCAAAGGAATTTATGGACTACTGCAACAAACATGGAATAAAAGACAATTCGTCATTGCTAGGACACCTTAACAAAATGGAGCTGTTGAAAGAAAGAACAGGATAGTATAGGAAATGGCTTGAACAATGCTAATGGATTCCAAATTGATAGATATATTTTGGACACAAGAAGTGCATACAACAATTCACATTCAAAACTGAGTAATGCTTAGAAACAACATTGATGAAACTCCCTACGAGCTATGGAAAGGAATACCGGCAAATGTGAAGCACTTCGGAGTTTTTGGAAGCAAATGCTACATCAAAAGAGAAGATGGCAGAATGGGAAAATTTGAATCTCGTGTGGACAAAGGAGTACTTGTTGGTTACTCAAGTACAAGGAAATCATACAAGTGTTACAATCTAAGATTGAACAAAGATATGGAAAGCATCAATGTAACAATTGATGAAACAGGCATACCAGAATCAAAGGAAGAAGAAAACAAATCAATGGAACAAATTTTCGAAGAAGAAGAAGTAGAAGATGAAGTAGAAGAGGAAGATGAAGAGAATCCGACAGAAACAGAAGAGCAAGTTCAACAAGTATCTCCAACGACACCTAGCAAACGAGTACAGAAGAATCATCCTTCAGATCAGATTATTGGAAACAAAGATGTAGGAGTTGAGACTAGAAGAAAAATCCATTCACCAAAACAAACACACCTAGCANTATTCCATTGAGGAAACATATCCAAGTATTTGTGGTAAAAAATTGAGCTTGTGGGTTGTTGTATTTTTGGAGTTACACTCCGTGGAAAATAGGGTTTGTGGCTAGTCTTGAAACTAGTCAAAAATAGGTGTTTTGGGTAAAAAAATTATAACTTATTGATAACAGATATGAATTCAGTAAGAACAAATGTGTTGGTTATATTATATTCTTTAGTATGTTGTGTAATAGTTTCATCTCAATTCAATAAACATTTCATGCGGGGCACACTCTACAAGGTCGCTCTCTAGAATAAGCCAGAATTCAGCAAGGTGTGTCATTTTTTCCATAACGCCTTTTATGAGAGGTTCCAAGTAGTGACACTTGGAGGAATTGCATAAAACAAACTGAAGAAAATTGTGTATCAGTTTCATATCTTTATTCATTACAAGTACAAAGTTATGATTATTTCAAGTTAGGGTTGTTGACTAATCCAAAACTATTCTTGTGAGACTAAAGAAAAGTTTGATGAAAATGTTGGTCTCTTGTTTTTTAAAGTTAAGGAAGGTTTGCAGGTATGTGATCATATACAACATTTATATTATAGAGTTACAAATCATATTTGGATGATGAAATTGATGAGGGATTTTGGTTGAGGTACAAGTTGGGTACATGGTTAAGACAAGTAGTTGATGAGTTGGCACATACATGAGGTGTATANTAGTTGATGAGTACTTGAAACATTATTGGTACATACTTGGTACATGGTTGGTTGCACTTGTTTATGGTACATGTCGATTACAGATTGTTTGGTACAGGTTGGTGCATGGTTGATGCACTTGTTTATGGTATATGTTGATTACAGATTGTTTGGTACAGGTTGGTGCATGGTTGATGCAATTTTTTATTGTACAGGTTGATTACAGTTTGAGGTACAGGTTGATGCATGGTTGATGCATGGTTTAGGTTTATTGTTACATGTTTACAATAGTATATCTCACAATGATAGTGTGACAGTGGTTCCATCATTCTACTTCTACTTCAGGGTGGTTGGACGGGGCAAGGACAGGTGGTTGTAGCCACCTTCCAGTTGTAGATGAAGAACATAGGGGGTTTTATCCTCCTTCTAGTTGTAGCCATAGAATTGGGGAGTTGGAGCTTCCCTTAGGTTGTAGCCTGAGAAGCTAGGGGGTTGGAGCCTCCTTCCAGTTGTAGCTGGAAAACAAAGGAAGTTGGTGCTTCCAATGAATGTAATTCTTNTAGCTGATAGGATGATAGTTGGACCAGATTTACTCAGGGATATGGAGGATCGAATGATGAAGATTAAATAAAACTTGAAGGAATTCCAAGATAGGAAATTTTTTTATGTTGAAAACCATAGAACCCCTAGGGAATTTTTAGTAGGTCACCATGTATTTTTGAAAGTGAAAGGAAGGAGAGCTTCCCTAAGGTTGGGAAGGTTCTAAAAAATAGCAACACGATATTGTGGACTATTCAAAGTTTTGGAAAGGACTAGTCTTGTAGCTTATATGATTGCATTACCACCATCCATGTTAATTCATAATGTTTTTCATGTATCATTACTAAAAAAGTATGTACTTGATACTAATCATGTCATTGATTGGAATGTGATTCAGGTAGAGCTAGAGGGTGAATTCTAGCTACAACCAATATGCATTTTGGACCAGAAAACCAAACTACTTAATCAGAATTGAGTCACAAATGTGGTAAAGGTTCAATGGACCTGGTATGACCCTGCAGAAGCAACCTCAAAGCATGAATATGTTATGCAGGAAAAATACCCGCATATTTTTGTAAATTTTTGAACTTTTGTTTGTATTTATATGTATGATGCACTGAGGAAAGTGCATAAATAAGGGGGAGGGGAATGTAATACCCCTAGGCCAAACCCCAATTGAAATGTAATTGCAGATATGTACATAGGCTGGTGAGCTAGGAACTTATTTTGTCCAGTGAACCTTCTTTGTAGTATGCATTTTCACTTTGAATTTAATAAAAAAACACAACTACATGCAGACCATCCTAACAAGAATCATTTGGGAGGATAAAATCCACTATATGGGAAAGGGGGTTAAGACATGGGGCTTAAAACAAGGAAATACTAATAAAATATTTCCATCAAAGGAAAAAGTATAGGGGAAATATTTTTTCCTAAGTATTTGGAAAGAGGAAATGAATCACCAAGTCGTTCAAATGAAACTCAAGGAAGTGACAAGTGGCACTTCAAGAGAATGCAAACAAAATAACAAACCTTAGTACATTTACCTCATTCCATCCATCCATTCCAGTGGGACTGTTATACTCTCCATGATTCAGACCATACCCTTGTTTTTGTAAGTGCTACTACTAGATTTTCATTTTGTTTGAAGAACAGTTAAGGAGGATTTTGAAGGGAGTTAAGTTGAAGATGCAGGTTACCAGGCCTATGTGCATTCTCTCCAGGTGAGATAATTGCAGGGAATTTGATTCACAAAGGTGCCAAGTTGCAGTTATAGGACTCTGAATATTCCTTTTCGTCTTGTTGTTGAATCTTGAAAGTGAAGTGGAGTAGCCATAGGGGCACACTTCCTGGGTGGGATAAACATGTGGGAAAATTAGAGACTATAGATTGGTTGTTGAACTTGGCACCTGAATTGAAATGTTGTTGTTGCTAAGAGACCTTATGGGATATGATTTATTTTTCTAAGTGGAGTTTAAACCCCAACTCGAGAGTGACCTACTGTCAATTTGTGGGCATCAAAATCTAAGGTTGGGAGGAAATTCAAAGGTCTACATGGAGTTGGTGGCTTAAATAGACCAGATAAGTGTCCATTCTCTGCTTGTTTAATTTAGTTTTGAATGAGAAAGTATGAAATCTTGTGTTGGGTATTTCTATGCAATTATTATGAGTTCTTGTCATGAATAATTTTCATTCTTAACTTGCTTTAGTAAACTCTCTATTATAATTGTTCAGGAGTTGTAATCAAGTAATTCTGCCATGGGTTCTTACAACTATAATTATCCTAAGCATTTTGGCAATCAGACTTGTCTAGCACTGTAGTCTTTTAGCTGTAATAACAAAAAAATGTAAATTACATACTCAGTATACATTTCGATTATTTATACACACACACACACACACACACACACATACCCATCAAGTGGGGTAATTACCCATCTCTGTTAACAACTAGAGTTATCTATTGGAAAACATAAATTGAGTGGAATTCAGTAGTTGGGATAGAATTTCCCTTG
Organism: Picea glauca; assembly: GCA_000966675.3. Taxonomy (NCBI): domain Eukaryota; kingdom Viridiplantae; phylum Streptophyta; class Pinopsida; order Pinales; family Pinaceae; genus Picea; species Picea glauca. Next base: position 278,677 of record JZKD02S0486164.1, on the reverse strand, counting down.
TCCAAGCTTGGACAATGCATTGGATGCATTTTTATCCTACACGATGATGAACAAAGTCTTATCCAAATTGGATGAATTTCACCAGCTATGGATGGCCTAACTAATCTTTGAAAGACCTTAGAGAGAAAACCAGATTTGTTGAAGTCCAGTTTGAGACCAAATAAACTTAAAAGAAATAACCAATATGTCTTCCTCAGTAGAAATCATATTCGTGGATCTCGACACAATGATTTAATCTTGGACATTGATTGGATTCCATTGCACTCTAGGGAATGCCATTTCTTAGGGTCCTTGCCAATCATTAGATTCCTCTGAGGTGGATTGAAAGATCTTGACCATTATCTAGGTCCTCAAGTATGAGGATTTACCGAGGATATAGGTTGTTTTCAACTGTTGGATCCATCAGGTAGTTGGGGGAGTAATATATACCATTACATTTACTTCAAAAGGAGCTTTGGGGTCTAGGATTTGGAGTAGGCCGTAGTACTGAGAACCAGAGGGAAGGTTCTAAGTGAAATATTGACTTTTGATATTGTTCAAGTGGGGTTAATAAGATCTCAGACCTTGGAAGTTTTCCCAACCTAAAAGTGTTTGGCATGTTGTTGTTGGGAAAAACACCCTACGAACTAGCAAATAGAGTTCAGACTTTGCATGTAGATTTGACCGAATAGAAACTACTTTCTACCTACATCCCTAGATTTAAATCCCCTTTTCTCAGTAAATGCATGGAGAGGACCACCTACCTTATTACGGACATTCTATGTCGATCCTCCATTGTGCTTGATTACTTGTTCGCAATGCTCCTTCCAAAGATGACCTGCACTCAAGACGAACAACAACTATGCATGCATGCTACTTCTATACTCACGGGTTAGAAATCAAACATAAACTAATCAAATCATAGAAAGTTCATGAATTGGGACGTGAAAATCATTCTCTTTATTACTTAAAGTGAGTTAATTTACAAATGTTGAGACCGGCCACCGCTCCTTGAACCTGATCCTGGGATCCTCTTCTTTTTTCCTTCAACTGCTTTGCTTTAAATCTCCTTTGGCATGAGGAAAGGCTAAAGGGTTGGGACAATGGAATACGTAAATGGGCAGAGTCTCTTTGCTATATTTTTTCCTCCTTCAAATGGTACCCCTACCCCTTCTTTTATAGGCTAGAAGGAGCTAGGTTTCTGGACGAACTCTTGGCCATGCATGGACGAGAGTTTTAGTTAACTCACCCATAGCTTTTTGTTCCGTCGGCAACTTTCCTTTTTTCATGATTTTGTAGGTACACACGGGCTGTTGTGAGTCATCCAGCGTGTACATGCATGCAATAATGGGTTAGGGCGTGTGGGCCTTTACACAAGAGGATTTTCAAAGAGTTGTTCAACAGAGTTTTGGCAAAGAAGGGATATGAGTTGGCCTGATGCCAGGTAAGCATGTGTGGTGAAATTTAGGGTTATAATATATGCCCCCTAATGTGTGAGGTCAAAAGAGCATCTGATGGCCGAAATACATTACCAATCTTTACTGATGTGCCGAATGATTGAGCCCAAGGATCAGGAGCCAGGAGGTGTCATCTGCAAAATAACAAATGTCTCACCAAGGCCGGCATACCCATGCTCGGGATAAAATAGAACCATGGATACCAATCAAATACATTGTAGATCCATGTTAAATAACTATAAAGAGTAGCCACAGACAATACACAGTGGAGATACATCTCGAAATCAGAAAGATATACATGTAGAGTATCCATCTTCCAGAAGTTGATTCAGCCTGATGGCTAGAGATGAGATATTCAGAGCTCGAGCGAAAATTTCAAAATCTTCAAAACTCAAGTAGGAGTGTAATATGAGTGTACGACTACACTACCCACAGGTCTTCGATGGTTCTTTGGTCATTGACGTGATAATCTTGATGATTAGATTGAATGCTTCAATGATTTGAAACAAGGACTTGATTGGATGTTTGGGATGGCCGAGTATGCAGACAAGAGACATTTTGCAGAGGGGGTGACTCAGGCTTAGTGAAAAACTTCCCTTGGACAATAGCACGACATGTGATGAGACTCAGGCAGCATATATGTTAATCATAAGTCTACGAAGCAGGAGGCAACGCAAACTCTCCATATGTTTGGAAGAATAACCAAACAGTGGAGGACACAACTCTATATAGCGAGGAAATCTTCCTAAGGTCATACTACATCCCATAGTCTGATGATCAACCGGATAGATGTGCTTTATCCAAGGGCGACTCATTATGCTACCAATAAAGAAAATACTTATCCCATCCTCTTTTTGGGGTATATTTGATTTTTTGTTCTTTTCGATAATTTTGGAAAAAGAATAAAGGAATATTATGTTACAATGGAGAAACGAGTATTGCAAACATACAAGCTCAAGACACAAGGACAAGACTGATGTTCTAGTAAAATGATACTCAGGAAAAATCCTCTGGTGGCCAAAGGTGTTAAGACGCAGAAGCAAATTGTCATAAGGTTGGTGGATAAGGTATGCAAATGCGGCTGATAAAACACATTTGCATTGGGGTACCTTTTTCGAAGATAGTCTAGTCGGTTCGAAAAAGGGATAAACTAGCACCGATTAAACGTCGATTCAAAATCATTTTAACGAGTGTGACAAGGACAAGATCACTCGGCTATTTTTTCACTTTTAAGGAGTCTGATAAAATCTTAACTATGGACTCCGTCAGGAATATTCTTCTGGACGAATTTAACGAGTGTGAAAGAATAAGGTCACTCAACAATCTTTTCAATTTTAGCAAGTCTAAAAAGAGATTAACTATGGACTCTGTGGGGGTTTCTTTTTCGTAAGTGTAGTCCCTTAGGCCCAAAAAAGGGATAAAATTATACCTGAGAATACTCTTCTAAAGAACGGAAATTTGATAGAGTATACCTTTGTTCGTACAGTTGACCGTCCAGACCAAAAAAGGGGTAAACTACCGCCGGACAGACATGACTTCAAATTTCAATTTAACGAGCATGAAAGGCCACAAGATCGCTCGGCAATCTTTTCATGTTTAAAGGGTCTGAAAAGGGCTTAAAAGAAGACCCATTTAAGGAACGTTATTCTGGACCAATTTAACGAGTGTGAAGAAACAAGGTCACTCGGCAATATTTTAATCTTTAAGGAGTCTGAAAAGGGCTTAAAGAAGACTCTATAATGGTTACTTTTCTTAGTTAATCCGGATGAGATCGAAAAGCATAAATGCAGTCTCACCGGATGTTTCTTTTGGATCTCAAAGCGAGCTTGAAAAAAAACAAAGTTATCTCATGATAGACTCTTTGTGGGTCGATGCCTGGCATCTCCTCGGGGGAGCTGTATGCTCCGACGAAAACATTGTCTATGATGCCAGGGGTTAGGGAGATATTGATCGGTATAGTTTCAGCGATAGTTTCCATATTGCTCTCAGCATAAATTTCGTGTGTAACTAAGAGATTAATAGGACACAACCGATCTCCCGTCATAGTCACGGTGAATTCTCCTGCTTGAATTCAGCTTAACTTTGGGAGGAAATATGATCTATGATGAAGATCTTCCCAAGGTTTCTCTAGACTAGTCATTTCTTTGATTACTGCTTCGTCAGAAGGTAAGACTAAGTCTAACGAATCAACATGAGTGAGAGAACCCTGAGCCCAAATAAGCTCTAGAAGTGGATCTAACTCTTGTGCAGGAGTCGGATCAGGGTTAGCTGAAGCTTGCTGGACTAAAGAGTACGCTACCTCAGTGGCAGACAAGGGAATAGACATGCCTGGGTGCCCTGTCTCATCCATCATGGCTGATGGGGAAGGAAGAATCCAAGGATCCTCAAAGTAAGTCATGCAGAACGACGAAACTTGAAAAATCTCAACCTTATGGTGATTAGATATA
>JZKD02S0486164.1:236456-250805 GCA_000966675.3 Picea glauca | reverse complement strand
AAGTAACTAATTCATTCTCTCCTATATATTGAGAGAATTCTCATGGAAAAGGTTAAGCAAGATTCATTGGAGAATTGGTGAAAGAATTGTGTGAAGGACTCAGCATTGAACAACATCTTGGAGACTCTAGAAAGTCTATCAAGAGGATTTGATCTTCTTCATTCAAGGATTGAGCAAGTGTGTGTGTCGGAGCCAAGGGCCATTGAAAGGAAGTTTGCGACATCAAGGCTCAGGTTGTAATATTTACTTTCCATTAATATGATAAAGTGGCATGTCCATTTCCCATAAAGCTATTTCCACTTTATTGTGTAATTCCTTGATCATACACATAGGTTAACTGTTGAATATATTGTGCTATCTTCACTTTGGTTGGTTTGTGTTGTCTTGATCTTGACTACATGAGAGCATTGGAGCGAAGCGGGAGCAACAAAGACCATAGGAAGCGATAATAAGGTATGTTATTTATTCTTGCCTCCTAATTAATTCAATGGTCAAAACCTAGGGAAAGAGTCATGTCCTGTCTTGCTTTGTTCTAGATCCAGGTGGATCTAGGGAGATCAATTCGTGTCCGCACCTACAGATTAGTCCGATAACAAAATTGGTGACTCCATTGGGGATCAATCCCATTTTCTTTGTGGCTTTTGGTGTTTTTCTATGGCCATTTTCTCTGGTTTTACTTTTCTCCTGTCCTATCAATCTCTGAGTCTTCAGGATATCCTGACAGACCCTCTGGGTCCAGAGGCCTTTTTAAATTTTGCTTCAATTTCCAAAATTTTGATTATGTTCAGATATTCTCGCACTGTAATTCATTACAGGCTGCGAGAGTAGGTAGAGTTCGCACTCTGCCTTTAGGTTTCAGTGTGAGGTTCTCGCACCCTGCTCAAGGGTCACCTGCGAGAATCAGTGAGTCTCGCACTGTGTAATATTGCTTGCCTGCGAACTCAATTTTTCAAAAGTTTGGATTTGATTTTTGGTATTTTTAACTGCCCAGATCAGTTTGATTGCCTCATAAAAGCTTTCTTGGACCATTGATTGATGTCTTTCTTGTCTTCGTTTGCATGCATGGACAATCTTAAGATTTCAAGGCTCTTCTTGTCACTTTTGTCTTGACTTTCGTTTCTTGACTTTTCTTGACATAACCATACTCTATGATTTTGGGATCTGAGTGTGTTTGATTAGTTAAGAACTGGTGATCGGTTGAAAGTTGAGGTTTCTTGGTCTTTATCATTTGATTTTTGTTTAAAAGATCATTTTTCTTGTGCACTTGAAAAGACTATCTTGGTTTGCTCTTTATTTTGGTTTTCATTGAAAGAGTTGATTAGGTTTGTCATTGCTTGGTTCTTTGGTTTTTGATTTTCAGTACTCTTACTATCATAGTATGGGTCCTTTTTGAAAAGTGAGCAAAAAGTTTTTTCTTTCAAAAAATCATTTTCATTTTTGGAAACATTGAAAATCAAATTATTAAGATTGTTGAAGTTATTGAAAAAGACACAATAGAGAATTTTCATTTGATAAGTGATTTGTTGCATTTGCATTTTAAAGGAAATTTTGTATTGTAGTTCGAGGTTGATCTGGAAAACTTTCTCTCTCTCCCATACATAGGATTCATTGAACGAAAAGTGATACATTTCATTCTCATCCTTGCATTGTTGGGTCAGAGTCATACAACATAAGTTTCACCTTCGTTTCCTTTGAGTAAACAACATCTCTTAATAACACTGCGCAATCATAAAATTTATCTAGTAACTCTTTTCTAGGGATCTATTACACCAACATTTAGCAAGGCTAGTGCTTTGGAGTAGGAAGAGAGATACACTCTCCAAAAGCACAAAACACACAATAGCATCTTGTGTTAGGGAGTGTTAAATTCCATTTGCAATATCTTGTCCTGGGAAGCACTTCTCACACAAGGGTCAAACACTAGGTCACATTGATATTGGCAGAGTTACTCACCCTGCTTTGTTGATATCAGTGTAGAGATTGCACGTATTATGGGGATCACTCAATGGTATACCCACAATGATGAGTGGAAGCCTTTTGAGTTGATTGTGGGCTAGATACCCTGCCCTTTCGTGTGGATCAGACTGTCGACTGTTCCCCCAAGCTTTATTGTTGTTGGTGGTGACCTTAGTGGCCTATCTTTCTAGGTTCTTACCCGAGGTGACTGTGGAGGGGAAAGTCTTCATGGTACCTGGAATTGACATTGACCAAACTCACTCGGGCTCCTTGGAGGGTATGCCCACAATTATGTGTGGGAACTTTCAGCAGGGTGTAAGTCCATTAAGCAGGTTGTCAGTGTAACTTTTCCACCCTAGTCCTGCCCCTTCTCATCTTGTTGTTGCGACATTGGATTTCATCACCAACTAGTGGCTTCGAAATTAGAAGGTCTTGTTTGCTTGGTTTTGCTTCCTAGATTTTGTTTACTAGCGCGTGTTGTTTGTTTCTCGAAGTTGACCATAGGATTTTCTTCGCAAAGTTTGTCACTCGTTTACAATATCTCCTCCATGTCGTTCACGTAGAATACAAGGTTTATCTCCAGAGCATCTGGAAGGTTCTCAACCCTTGCCCACAAGCACACCTGGAGGCTCTCCTCGGCAGAGTGAAGTCCCAGTCGTCACCACACCACAAGTGGAACGCACTGACTCTCTATAACGTTTTCGAATTACAAATACTCGAGAGGAATTTCGACTTAACCCCGATTCTGAGATACGTTTTATGCGAGAAGACTCTTCCGGAGACTTAATTGTTGTGTATTCTGGATCTCCGACTGGACCCTTTCCCGGTATAGAAGGCCAATATCCTTTTTGGTCTACAGGTGTTTTTTAATGCAACCTTTTTGGTCCAGGTTCACCTGTGATTTATGAAATTAATCCTCCTGTGATTTTCGATATCTCTAATCTTGAGACAGTACCATTGACTACCGCTTATCACTTTACTATCCCTACCGAAATGGCCCATCTCACGACTACTTTGAGTGTTCCAACCGGGTTCACTGCGGTGAGTATTGCTCCCATCAACACATCGCAAATGCCCAACATCAACCTGACACTACCACCTGGATATTGTCCATTGAATGCTACCTTTCCTACTCCCGCACAAACTCCATCTGACTCTCCTAGTGGTCCTTCTTCTTCTGGGCATTTTCTTCCCGGTTTTGTTCCAACACTCCCTCAATTTCCTTTTGGAGGACCTTCTTCGTCTTCTACTGGCAATCCTAATCCTAGTGGCGCTATTCCGTCATTCACTCCAACTTATCATCTTCCGGTTGGTGGAAAATCTCATCAAAGTAGTATCACTCAACCCCCTCTCAGTTGGCAAATGCCAATTGGAACATTGCCCTCAATTGGTACACCACCTTCAATGGGAGGGGAAACCCCACCTTATGGGCAGAACATACCTCCATCCTTGGCCCAGTATTGGAATCAACTGATACAAAATCCTTCTCAATCGACTGGGGGGAAATAGTTTCCAGTTGTGTCCATAACACCCCCTAGCATGGGCCAACCATATCCAGGTTCGTTTAATCCCATTTGGGGGTTGAATTCTCAAACTCAAGCCCCTGTTCCAGGGTATAATTCGATGAGCTACTATCCTATACAACAACCACCGAATATGCCTGGATCTTCACATTATATGCAGACTACTTATGGTCCTACTGGTTTGCTAACAGGGCTTCCTCCCCAAAGCCACCAGTACCCGCAGGTGAATCGACAGTTACCCTTTCTCGCCACTTTGGATCTTCCGGATTTGTCAAGGATTTTAAATGATCCTATTTGTCACTCTCCCCAATGGCCCATTATACCAACCAAGCTTCCCTTGGACATTCCTAAATTCGACGGCAAAGTGGGAGAGGATCCAAATAATCACGTTATGACTTTTGACCTATGGTGTTCATCCAACTCATTGATGGATGAATCTATTTATTTACGTCTTTTTCAACGAACCCTTACTAGTTCTGCTGCGAAGTGGTATATCAAATTGCCATGAGGTTTCTTCTCTGATTTTAACACCCTAGCTATGGCTTTCCTTACACATTACCAGTTACCAATCCGTTATGACATGGGGATTGAGATTTTGACTTCCTTTTAACAGACTAAAGGCACTCATATATCTGATCACATCCATGAGTGGCGAAGGAGGCGACGTCTCATTAAACTTGAGCTCCTTGATCAATTACTGGTAGAATGGTTTACAAAATCATTTGTGAACGAAATAGGTAAGGACATTGCCATGGATGGCATAGTCATGGAAGAGCAGGCTATAAGTCGTGCTCAATATCTTGACCTATTTTATTCACAAATGGGAACACTTTATGATTTACTGCCTGAATTACCTTGTCCTAATACTTCCAACACTTCAACTACTCCAGCTGCCTCCCATGTGGTTGATGGTGTGATTGGTACTGCTCAAGCTCAATCACATTTTGTTTCAAGCAAAAACCCTAAATCTGCTTCTTCTAATGTTCAAAATGATCTGTCTCCTGCCACTCCCGCCGGAAAGACTTATGAGGTAAATGTCATCCAATCTACCCCAGCCAGTAAAAACAAATCTAAAAAGGGGAGAGGTAAAAATAAGGAGGGAAAAAATAATAATCAAGCAGAGCAAACTAAAACCGCTCCTACTGACGATCGGGATAAGCACAAACCATGATACCCTTGCCTTATATGTGGTGATGATCACTACATGAAGGATTTTCCATGACGTGCTGAGGTCACTAAGTTCCTTCAGGGAGCCCCGAAACCACCTGCACCGACTATCTTGTCCCAACCCTTCCTGTCTCAACAACAGGCTTAGTTGGTCATCCATGATCAACCCTCATCTTCTACCACTTCTTATGTTTTGATGTGTACTGGTGATTCTAGCAGAACAACGTTGCACTCATGACTCGAGCCAAATATTATTCTCCATCTAAGGAGAAGGTTGACGATTTACCCCCTTCCTTGGTACAACCCTCTCCCACAACTCCACCTACAAATGGTCCTCTTCATCTCGAACGATTGAGCCTCGACACAGTTTTGTGACCCCCCCCCAAAGGGTTTCATTTAGAAATCGACTTTCAATCCTCATGCTCGTGCGGCCCAGAACTATATCATTGTTTAAGATATGGCCCAAGCACCTTCTGCGATGTCAACCCTTGAATTCCTTCAAACTTGTCCCACACAATGGAAGGCATTGTTGAAATCTGTTAGTGGAACTGATCCGATGGATACAAATTTAATAGTCTTTGACTTGGACGATCACATTCCAAGGTTACCCCCTCAACTCACGTTCCAGATACAAGTTGTTGTCTCTGACAAGAACATTTGTCGAACTTTTATCGACAAGGGTGCCTCGACATGTGTCATGTCTTTTGCTTGCTAGAAAGCCATTGGTTCTCCTTCTTTGAATGAATCACAAAAAACTCTTAAAGCCTTCAATGGCTCTGGTTTTAAGCCCTACTGTGTTCTTCCTTCGTTGCCCATCATGTTAGAAGGTAAGATGGTCCAAGTTGAAGTGGAAGTCTTTGACACTCCCCTCGATTATAATCTTCTACTTGGCCGCAGCTGGATCGATTCCATGCGCGTCGTTGTGTCGAAACTTTTCTATGTAGTGTGTTTCCCTCATCAAGGAAAGGTTGTTATCGTTGATCAACTTGCCTTATTCAATTCCGATACCCATACTGGAAACGTACCATTTATTGCTAAAACCCCACGGGGTTATGAGAACGTCGGTGTAGGCCTTCTAAAGGACTCCTTGTTAATGGGTACTTTCCCCATTCCACCGCCCGATGTTCCACGCCCGTCTGTTGCTTCCATCAACATGATCTCCACTTTGCCTCACGAACTCCCTATGTCTAACGACCCCTGGATAGTACCTGACCTCGGAGATCATACTTGTTTTGGCGACGCCATGCCGTTAAGTCCCGTTGAATCCACTTATCAGGCCATTCAATCGGCAACACCTTCTACCCCTTCTCTTGATGAGTTTTCACCCGATCCTTTTCGTTTTATTTTACCCACTGACGAGATGATCATGTACGTCATGGAAGACACCCCTTGGGACGATGGGCATCATCATTCCATTCTCTTTCTGGAACAACACACTCTTGAGAACTACCAACAGATTTCGACCTCGTCAACCGTTGTCGTTATTTAGACTGTTCCTGAGTCTACACGTGATGTGTTTTCTGAAGAGAACTTAAGTAATATCTCGCCCACAATTCCCATTGACATATCCATTAAACCTGGAATCATCGAAAATGTCCATATTGGAACTTCATGTTACCCGGACAAAACAATCACCTATACGTCCCTGTTCAAAGAGTTTTGTGACATATTTTCCTGGAGCTACGAAGAAATGTCAGGTATTGACCCTGAGATTGTAATTCATGAGATTAAGACATATCCTGATGCTAAACCTGTCAGGCAACGCCTTCGTCCAGTTCACCCACGTAAAGAGGCTACTATAAAGCTCGAAGTCGAGAAACTTATAAAAGCCAGCTTTATTTATCCGGTGGCTCTCACAGATTGGGTTTCCAATCTTGTCCTTATTGAAAAGAAACAAGGTACCATTCGTGTGTGTGTTTATTACAGGGACATCAATAAAGCTTTTCCAAAAGAAAAATTTCCTACCCCTTTCGTCGATCAGATTATCGATGACTGCACCGAAAGTAAAATCTTCTCTCTCATGGATGGTTTCTCTGGCTATAATCAAATTAACATCATTCCCGAGGACCAACATAAGACTGCTTTTATTTGTCCTTGGAGTACTTTTTCCTATCAAAAACTTCCTTTCGGTCTTAAGAATGCTGGCACAACTTTTCAACATGCTATGTCTTATTCTTTTCATGATATCAAGCATATCGTTCAACCCTATTTGGACGATTTACCTGCTCATTCTATGCACAGAGTTGATCACCCAACCCACCTCCGGGCTATTTTCGTTCGCTGTCGGTTCTACTGGATACGTTTAAATCCTCATAAGTGCTTTTTCTGTGTGGAATCTGGTTGTCTTCTAGGTTTTATCATTTCACGTCAAGGGATTCGGGTGGATCCTTTGAAGGTTGAGGTGATCCTTAATCTCCCTCCTCCTTCTACACTGTGCCAGTTGCAAAGTTTGCAGGGGAAAACAAACTTTCTTCGTCGTTTTATCCCAAATTACGCCGAGATAACTCATGTATTTACGCGGCTATTAAAGAAGGATTTCGAGCTCGTCTGGGATACCATTGCCAACAATGATTTTGAATCTTTGAAGTTGTTCCTAATACGAGCTCCGCTTCTCTTCCCCCCCGATTACAGTCGCGATTATTTCCTTTACCTTGCTGCTTCGGATTACACCATTGGCATGGTTCTTGTCCAAGAGGATGATGCTCATGATGAACATGTTATTTATTACTTGAGTTGAAGTCTCACACTGACTGAAATCAAGTATGAACATGTCGAGAAACTGGCCTTGGCTACCGTTCAAGCCGTTCAACTCTTTCGGCACTATATCCTCTCACGCAAAACTATGGTGATTTCTCATTGCAACCCTATGCATTACATTTTGACACGTCAATTGCTAGGGGGCAAATACTCCAAATGGATTGTGATACTCCAGGAATTTGACTTGGAATTTGATTGCACCAAGTCTAAGAAGTCTTTAGTTTTTGCTGAGTTGATATGTGATTTTTCACATTATGCAATGGAAAATGTAGCAGTTGATTCATTACCCGATGAATCTCTTTTCATTATTAGCACTAATGATCTTTGGTATGGTGATATCATTATATATCTCCAAACCCAGACTTTTCAGCCACATTTTTCTAGTACTGATCGATGTTGAATTCGTTATCAAACTCGTCAATACATTATCCTCGGGGATACTCTTTACCGTCGAGGGATTGACTCAGTTTTTTGATGTTGTCTAACGTTTGACGAAGCCGAGAAATCTCTGAATGACTTCCATTCTGAAGCATGTGGTGGTCATATGTCTGGGTATGCTACTGCCCAAAAGATCTTACGCGCAGGATATTGTTGGCCTTCTTTGTTTAACGACTGCATTATTGCGGTTCATAAATGCCATGCCTACCAGACCTACAATCAGAAAATTTGGTCACATCCTGCTCCTCTTCACCATGTGGTCTCATTTGGTCCCTTTGCGAAATGGGGCATCGATTTCATGACATGTCACCCTCACTCGGCCAGGGGGCATGGTTACATCATTGTAGCCATTGATTACTTTACGAAATGGGTCGAGGCGATGCCAACATTTGACAACATTGGAAAGACCGCAACATTGTTTCTTTTTAATCACGTCATAGCTCATTTTGGTGTTCCCCAAGCTGTCGTCACTGATCACTGTAGCCACTTTAGGAATTTTATGATGTCCGAACTTACTGAAAAGTTGGGTCTTCGCCATGATAACTCAATGCCCTATTATCCACAAGCTAATGGCTAGGTCGAAGCGATCAACAAAGTTCTCATAACTATGCTTCGACGAATGATAGGGATTCATAAAACAAGTTGGCACACAATGTTGTTTTCGGCATTGTGGGCATACCGGACATCTGTCAAGTCTGCTACTGGGTTTACACCTTTTCGATCAGTCTATGGTGTGGAAGCCATTCTTCCTATAGAATTCCAGATACCTTCTTTAAAACTAGATGTCAAACTCCTACTGGGTTTACACCTTTTCGATTAGTCTATGGTGTGGAATCCATTCTTCCTATAGAATGCGAGATACCTTCTTTAAAACTAGCTGTCAAACTCCTACCCAACACTTCTGCTGAAGAAGAACGTCTATTGTATCTAATGTGATTAGACGAAACTCAATGTGATGCCACCCTAGTAATAGAAGCCCAGAAGAAGCGTGTCAAGGCCCAATACGACAAGCATGTCAAGCCTCACATTTTCTCCGAAGGTGATCTTGTTCTTCTCTATGAACAGGATCGAGATGTGTTAGGAGCTAGGAAATTCGAACCCATGTGGCGAGGTCCTTATATCGTTCGACGAGTTTTGGAAAAAAGAGCATATGAGTTGGTATATTACGATGGTATCCCTTTGAGTGAACCCAGGAATGGGTTGTACTTGAAGAAGTACTATGCATAACATCATTTGTGCACTAGTACTTGTATTTTATTGTATCATATGTTTTGTTTGTTACTATAGTTTTATTTTGTCGTTATCTGGTCTCTGCCCTTATGTGACGTTGTGTTTGATTTCCATATGTCGACGTCTTCGCTACCCTATATTGGCTTCGCTAATGGCGCTAGTCATAGTACTCAGAACCTTTCTTCCACTGCGTGGGCAATCTATGCCTTGAAAAATGAACTTGTCTGTTTACGAGGTGTGTGCCTCGGCCGTGTGACCAACAACATTGCAGAGTATAACACCATTATTGAATTATTGGTTGATGTTATCTCACTCAAAATTCGTCATTTGGTTGTGTGACTTGATTTGCAGCTAGTAGTACTATAGTTAAGTAATGTCTACTCTATTCGAAGTCCTACTTTGTTATGGGTGTATTTGTGAATTCGCCTCTTGGAACGTTATTTTGATCACATTGAATATCAACATATTCCTAGATGTCTAAATACATTAACAGATGCATTGGATAATTATGTATTGGACAGACATTTGAATCATTTATAAATCAATCACATCAATATTCACACAATATAAAGTAAACCGGTAGAAGCCGTCTGTATATATAACGATCAAAAGAGTTTTTTACAAAAAGTTTGTCCAAAGACCAAAATGTCAAAATTTGAAGCTCATAGCTTCTACAAAATGACGTCATGGATGATGTTCACGGTAACACACGACTGCTCAAGCAAACCTACGGAGCAGTCGACTCATGGATGCCGATACTCCTACAGTATGATGTTGATCGCGTCGTGGAACCTCTTCCAGAGTCATGTCTATAATGTCTGCAGTCAGGCCCTCTAGATTTTGTTCCACCACCTGATAATCCTCAGCATATTGTGGTGCTGCCGCTACCTCTCCTCGTCGTTGAATGGGAGAAGTGCCAGGAGGTCTGTAAGGTCCAACATCTGTGTTATCAACAAACGATTTTGTATTAGTCTTTGGACGAACATATAAAACAAAAAGATTTGAATATGATAAAAATTCACAAAAACATTTGAAAAATAAAAAATGTGTGTGCTTCTTACCAAGGTCCCCCCACTGAGCATTCTCTAGCAGTACTAAATCCGGATCTCCTCAGAAATCCAAGCCGAGATAAGCATAGTCGTCAACCATCAACAGTTGTGGTTGAAGCCAGTCAAAGAAAGTATCATCATACTTGATGATCAGTCTTGCTATGTGTCAAGCCATAAGCTGACACCATCTTAGCATCCTTGGATTCCTAGGAGCCAGTATATTCCACTCAACCTGCAACCTCAGTAATGGGACCCTCTCGAGGAATAAGGACACCAACAAATATCCATACCCGAATTGCTTTAGGTTGTCGCGTCTGCATTTGGTCAACTACTTTTTTATACCGCGAAGCACAACATATGCCCAGTTGAACACTCGAGGCTCAGTATACTCAATAGCATACTAGAAGTAACTCTGTAATGCCATGTGAGGAGAAGAACTCCCATCCATCTGAGCTATGGTGAATAGGATAGTACGGAGGGTCAAATCTCGTACCCCCCAAATAGCTACTTTTCCTTTCTTTCTCTCAACCTCGGGAATGCAGTGTAAACGACAGTACTCACTCATCTGTAGCCCACCACCTCTACTACCGGTTAGGCTCACATAGTACCCCCGTCATGACAAACCAGTCAAAAATTAAATGTCCTCAATGTCTAAGGATAGTGTGTGGACCCACACATGAAATACCTATTGATCAGGGTCCCACATACGCACCAGGTACTCTAATAGTCTGACTTGGGCCCTCATGCCCGGGATGCGAAAGTACTTCAGGATTCCACAGTCTCTCAAAGCAGCAATAGTAGGTGGATGATTTTTGGTCATTGCATTGTCTTCTTTGTGTTCCCTTTCGCGCCATTCAAGCACCATGTTGATGGCCAATTATCTACATAAGGAACACAAAAAGAAGATTAGCAACTATTTTCATGAATTCATTCTCTTTCATTGGCTAAATTTTAAAAACTTATTTGAGCTTTGCAGTTCTCGCAGGTTCCCTATGTGCACAATGAGAGAACCTTGCAGGTGGCCTTAAGCTCACCTACGAGAATGCCTCATTCTTGCAGGTCCCATGAAGCCTGCTTGTGAGAATGGCAGCGCGCATGTAGGGCTTGAAAAATCAAATAAAAAATGACTTTTTAACCAATGGAATTGTAAATTTAAACCATGAAAATGTTAAGGACAAAGAGCCTACCTCACTGTCGCTGACGGCTCGCTGAATGGACGATCGTAGCTCCCGCAATCTGACGCTGAACTCTAAGGGTAAAAGAGGGGTTTTTTGGAGCTCAAATAGTGGAAAGGTAAAAATGATGTGGTAAAAAGAGTATTTACTCCTTTTTATTTACTTCTACTATGTCATTTGGTTTTTTATGATTATTTATCTATTAAACCCTAATCCCTAATGTCATTTTGAGTGAAACTTTTGCAGGCGTGATGATTTTGATGGTCAAATACAAGGATATGAACATATTTTTCTTTGTCATCATGTGTTTTGATTGTTTTTTATATAAAAACCTCGAGCATGGTCTTTGTCCGTTCTTGCGCTCATAAATACATGAGAACGCGATTGAGCATACTTTTATCACTTTTTCGGGCTCAACAAGGTTATATGAAAAAGGAACCCCCTGGAGTCCTCTTTAAGCTCTTTTCAGACTCTCTAAACATGAAAAGATTGTCGAGCGACCTTACTATTTTCACGCTCGATAAAGTATTTGAAGTAAGCGTCTGGTGAGCAATAATTTATCCCTTTTTCGGTCTCATCTAGACTATTTTATGAAAAAGGAACGGAGAGAGTTCTCTTTTAAGTGTTTTTCCAGACTCTATAATCATGAAAAACCTTCGAGTTTTCTATCTCTGGACTCGTTAAACAAACATTGACAGACCCGTGATGGGACCAAACCACGCCTTCTTAGGGTTCATTAAGAATACTCTGAGGGACTTGTCCGAAGGATGAGCTTACATCAACAAGCATATGTTATCCTCCTCAAGCTTGTGTAAAAATAAAGAGGTACTCGCCAGAAATGGTGGGGAAAAATTTGGGAAAGGGATATGTTATCATCTTCATATTGATTGGCAATAAGTGTCGCTCTTGAACATGACACCCCCTATTCATCATTTGAAGCCGGTTTGGGAAATCCATTTGTCTCTCATTCGATTTGCTACAAGGTCATTCCCTGTGTCGTCTTTGAGTCAATGCTGCCAAATCATCGCTCATGTCATTCATATGTTCAAGAGAAGTCCATCTGAAACCTATATTGATTCGACCATCTGCAGTTATCCATTCTCTCCGTTTCGGCCTTCTCCGTGTCCAATATTACTCTGTTTCACCTTCAAAATCTGTTACTCATTTCGTTTTATTGATGGGGGATACATCAAGGCCCTCCTGTGACAAGTTTTGTTCCATCGACTTTATATCATTATCCGGAATCAAGACTTAGAAATTATTTGGTACCTTGGAGCGTGCATGCCTTAATGGCAGGTTTCCTCACTTTCGACAGTGGGTTTACATCATTGACCCCTAATTGAAAGATTCTATCGGATGTTCGAATTCAACTCATTCATTCACATTCGATGGATTGTACTATGGTACCTTGGGAGTCAATGACATCAATGGTGATTTCCCTCACACTTGTTAACGGTTACAGCAATGACCGATAATCAAGTGGTTTCTTCCATGTTCGACTTTGACACATGTAATCACATGGTTAGATTCGTACTTTGGGCGATGGGATTGAAGACCCTGGATATCATCTCTTTTGTCCAAGTTATGATGGAGTATGTATAATTTTGTGACACATAGATCCACTGTGTATGTCTCATGGCTATGTCGTCTTAATTTGAAATTTCTCGCATAGATCCACAATGTATTCCTAGTGGTTATGCTATACTTTGATGGCATGGATCCATAGTGTATGATTGGTGGCCATGACTCATGTCTACAATGTCATTAGTCTATGATCTGAGTATGGGAATGCCTACCTCAGAATTGGTATATATGATATTCTGCAGATGCTTGGTTGTTCACAGGTTTCCAATTAGGTGTGCTCCTAGTTTCTGACACACACATGCAGCTTACAAAGTCTTTCGGCTGTCACTGGTTCCAACCTCATACTTTGGGGGGCATTCTGTTACCCATGATTTTGGTCATCATGATGATGTATTGATGATGGTGTATTCAGGATCTTCATAAGAAGTTTCTCCTAAGAAAAAGTTACTTTCATCTCTTCCAGAAAACTCATTTTTGAAGACCGTTCACAGGTTGCTAGTATATTTGGGTGCGAGAATGCGTGATTCTCGCAGGCTGCTTTAAGCCAGGGTGTGAACTTCTCACACTATGTTTAACTACTAGGGTGCAAACTCTTCCTAAAGAAAGGAAAAAGATGAATTATCGATGGTTCTAGAAGGGAATCTTCTAGAAGGATGAGATGGCATTCGAATGGTTATCCTAGTACTGGATTTCTTGATATTTTGGGATCATTCTTATCCAAGTAAATAATTCATTCTCTCCTATATATTGAAATAATTCTCATGGAAAAGGTTAAGAAAGATACATTGGAGAATTGGTGAAAGAATTGTGTGAAGGACTCGGCATTGAACATCATCTTGGAGACTCTAGCAAGTCTATCAAGAGGATTTGATCTTATTCATGCAAGGATTGAGCAAGTGTGTGTGTCGGAGCCAAGGGCCATCGAAAGGAAGTTTGCGACATCAAGGCTCAGGTTGTAATATTTACTTTCCATTAATATGATACAGTGGCATGTCCCTTTCCCATAAAGCTATTTCCACTTTATTGTGTAATTCCTTGATCATACACATAGGTTAACTGTTGAATATATTGTGCTATCTTCACTTTGGTTGGTTTGTGTTGTCTTGATCTTGACTACATGAGAGCATTGGAGCGAAGCGGGAGCAACAAAGACCATAGGAAGCGATAATAAGGTATGTTATTTATTCTTGCCTCCTAATTAATTCAATGGTCAAAACCTAGGGAAAGAGTCATGTCCTGTCTTGCTTTGTTCTAGATCCAGGTGGATCTAGGGAGATCATTTCGTGTCCGCACCTACAGATTAGTTCGATAACACTAGTAGATTTTAAGATTAGCATTTCTTTTATGGATTTGTATTACATCAAGGGGTATGAGGGTGAAACTGATGATGTGTAAAAGACGAAAGAAAAAAATGAATAAAAAAGCTAGAAACAAAACTTTTACTGAATGCAAAATTTCAACAACTTTTCA
>JZKD02S0486164.1:174589-212301 GCA_000966675.3 Picea glauca | reverse complement strand
TTTAACCTGTTGGCACTCTATGCATTGGGCCAAATATTTGGCTATGTCTTTCTTCAATCTAGGCCAATAAAATTGTTTCCGGGTGGCAGTGATCATTTTCTGGTATCCTGGGTGACTAGTATATGGTCTTTTATATAGTTCATCCATAATGAACCTCTTCAAGTCATCACAATTTGAAATGTATAGTCTATCTCTGTAAGTGAGAAGACCTCCTTCGGTCATCTGGTAGCCTTCATATTTTTCTCCAACGGGTTCTTGCTGTAGGTACAGGGTCACAGTCTGAATGAAGGGATCTGTCTCCTGTGCATTTCTGACTCTGTTCTTGACATCTGTCTTGCAGGTACTCACCGCTGCCAGATGAATTATTTTCATGCTTCTGCTAAGGGCATCGGCCACCCTATTTTATTTCCCTTTAATGTGTTTGATTTCAAAATCAAATTCACTAAGGAGGGCCATCCATCTAGCTTGTATAGCATTGAGATTTGGTTGGTCAAACAAATACCGCAATCCACAATGATCTGTCATAAGTACAAATTTTCTTCCCAAGAGGTAATGCCTCCACATTTTCAAGGCATGCACTATGGCAACCAGTTCTAGATCATGAGTCACATAGTTCACTTCATGTTCGTTCAATTTTCAGGATTCATAGCAGCTCACACTTCCTTTCTTCAAAAGGACTCATCCGAGCCCTTCCTTACAAGCATCTATGCACACAAGGAAGTCAGCTTCTGGGTCAACAATTTTCAACATGGATGCATGGGTCAGTAGATGTTTCAGGGTTTGGAATCTTTCTTCACATTTCTGTGTCCACAGGAATTTTTTCCCCTTCTTTTGGAGGGCAGTGATTGTACAACCAATCTTGGAGAATCCTTTTATAAATCTCCTATAGTATCTCGCTAATCCCATAAAGGATATGATGTCTGAGACATTCTTTGGGGTAGGCCATTCCATGATAGACCTGATCTTGTCAGTATCTACTGCTACCCCTTCCTCAGATAGAACATGTCCCAAGTAATGTATTTGCTTCTGGAAGAAGTCACATTTGTTGAATTTAGCATAGAGCTGGTGCTCTCTTATCACTTGCAACACAATTCTAAGATGCTCTTCATGTTCTTCTCTATTCTTAGAGTAGATTAATATGTCATCAATAAAAAATAGTACAAATTCATCTAAAAATTTACTGAGTACATTGTTCATTAAGCACATGAAAGTGGCAAGGGCATTGGTTAACCCAAATGGAACTACCACAAACTCATAGTGACCATACCGTGTCCGGAAAGCGGTTTTATGGATGTCTTCACCCTTGATTCAGACTTGATGGTATCCCAACCTCAAGTCAATCTTTGAGAAAATAGACGCACCTCCCAACTGATYGAATAGATCATCGATCCTGGGCAAGGGGTACTTGTTCTTTATGGTTACTTTATTGAGTTGTCTATAATCTATGCACAGTCTAAGGGTGCCATCCTTCTTTTTCACAAACAGGACTGGTGCTCCTCATGGGGACACACTGGGTCGAATATAACCCTTATCCATATTTTCTTTCAATTGCAATTTGAGTTCCACTAACTCAGGTGTGCTCATCTAGTAGGGTGTCCTAGACACTGGCACCACCCCTGGTGCGAGCTCTATCGAGAAGTCAATGTCTCTTCTCAGAGGTAGACCCAGTACCTCTTCCGAAAACACATCTCTGTATTCTCTTAGGATAGGGTGATCATCAAGGCTTAGTTTATCACCTTCGATTGTTTTCAAAACCTATATTGCATATAGGAGACACCCTTTTTGGCAATACTTTCTCATTTGCAGGGCTGATATTTGCCTCACCGAGACCAGTTTTCGGATCCCTTGGAGGGTTATCCTTTTTCCTTCTTTGCTCACACATTCTATGGTTTTATGGTAACAGTCCAGTCTGTCTTTATGGGCGACCAACCAGTCCATACCAATCAACAGATCATATGATCCCAGGGGTAATATGTTAAGGGTTGCTTCGGTGGGGAATTCACCCAACATTAATTGGCAGGCTGGTATGACCTCTGCTACCCTTCTTTTGGTGCCATTGGCTAACTATACCAACCATGGCTTGGTTTGTATTTTTGGCTGTAGTTTACACTTATCAATAGCTCTAGGGTCTATATAACTTAAATTTGAACCAGGGTCAATCAAAATGGACACCAGATGGTTGAAAATCATACCTTCTATTTCCACCACTGAAGCTTGGTGGCCAGCTTGGTTATTATCCAAGGATGCATAAATCTACGGCACACTCCCTGCCACATCATTGACTGTGGTAGCTTCCTGAATGTTATAAACTTTTCGACTGTTCTGTTGTCGGCATGGAAAATCTCTCAGGAGATGCTCTTCTCCACAACCCCAGCATTTTATAGGTTCTCTCTTTGGGTTATCAATCTTCACTGGTATAGGTCCAGAAGTTTTATTTCTGTCCGAGCAGGGAAAGTTCTATTGGAGAACACTCTGGGCTGGAAAGTTCATTCTGGGGTTCTTCTTGTAGTTCTTAAATCCTGAGGATTTGATCCCCTTTTTTTGGAATCTCAAACCACTCTTCTATTTCTAGTCTCCATGAGACTCTGCCCAATGTCCATATTGTTCACGACAATATGTTGCCTTTCGAATAGTGTCTTCTAAGGTCTTTGGCTCATCAAATTCAATTCGGTTCCGGTATTCCTTGGGTAGCCCACTGATGAAGCATTGCACCTTTTCCTTCTCTGCTTTGATGTAGAGTACACATCTCAATAAGTCAAGGAATTTGATGACATATTCCTCTATAGTGAGTTGCCCCAATTTGAGTTCATAAAACTCTTTAGCCTTCTCGTCGAAATATTTTTCCGACAAATACTTCTTCTGGAAATACTTCTCAAACTGTTTCCAAGACAGGTCCTCCTCGCGGACCCCTTTAATATTCTTAATATCTTCCCACCAAATGGAAGCTTTTCCATTCAGATTGAAAGTGGCCACTCGGGCCTTCAAATTCTCTGAAAAATCATGGACTCTGAAATATTTCTTCAGTCCAAGTAGCTAGGCCTCGGCTTCCTCTCCCTTCTTTATCTCACCATCAAAGGAGGGAGGTTTGGCCTTTTTGAATTCCTCAAATCTATGACCCTTGGAAGTCTTTTTCTTCTTCTATTTTCTTCGAGAATAGGAACTAGTCCTACTGTTGGAAGAGCCTTCTGAATCGCCATCTTCCTTCTCAGAGGAATCATCTGGCACTGGTCCTTTACCTCTGGGGTGGACCTTCCTTGAGGTGCTCCTCTCAGTATGGCCACTGATACAATGATGTTTCTGCATCTCGGGTTCATGCTGCATTTGTCGCTGTAGGTCGGATAAGCTCTGTAGTAAAACTGCATTAATTTCAGTTTTCTTTTCTTGTTCTTTCATCATCCTTTCATTGTCAGCCTTACAGCTTTGCAATTCAACCATGAGACTCCTCACAGTCTTGGCTAGATATGGAGGGGTTCCTATTTCTCTTCTTTCGTCAGACTCTTCCTCTTTATTGTGGGAACCTTCTCCCATCTCTTAGTGAGTCACCATTCTCTACGTCTATAATTTCCCATGGCTGATCGTCCGCTTGGGTGAAAAGACAAACGTTGGTTATTAGTCAAGAGTTAGATACATTTTATAACCTGTGCATAAATTCATAACTCTTTAACATGCATACACAGTCGGGTTCTCATTTCCAAGTTTTGATCCTGGATCTGAGAGTTAAGTTAGGGGGTTACTCCTCTTAGGAGTGATTCGAACAGAGCTTATGTGAAACTTGTTCATGAGCCCAATTAGGCCGAGTGTTGTCACCATGCTCTAATACCACTTTGTCACATATCCACTACCATAATCAAGTTTTCGTTGATTTCTGCAGAATCAGAGCCCCTGAAATATCTACGAAGGCCTAGCATAAGATAGCTCTTTCTCTCTCTCTACTCCCATGTGATCGCAGGTCATGATCACAGGTCAAAAAATCATGGCGCCTCTTTGTATTATATGCCTCGGTACTACAAAGATGTCGAATCGTTCGACTCTGCAACCGCCAAACCCCGGCAGGGCTAGCAACAGGCCAATAGGGACGAATCCCTACAGGGTTAGCAGATGGCCATTAGGAACAACCCTATCATGCGGTTGATTGGAGTACAGGTGGCGAGAGGGGAAACACGACACGGTGGGTGACATGACAGGAGATGGGTCCCACTTCACACGCCACACTATTCTGGACCCCCCCCATGAAAGGCAGAATGGCAAGGGGGCTTTGAAATGAAGCCTCAGCCATAGATCTGGGCAGGTGGACTTTGGTCATCTAGATATACTTGCCACTTACCCTAAGGCGCACTTGCACCCCCAGCTTAAAGTTGACACCTCTTCCTCACATCCGACGGTCGTTATAGACCCTGATATTTTCCGAAAGAATCTCGTCCATTCATCGAGACTTAACCACATGCTAATCATCTCGATATTTATAAGTCTAGATTTCGGGGTTTGAGAACACGAGGGAACATGCCCTTCGGTATCTCGAGTGCCGAAATGCCGAAGTGCTAAACAAGACTAAATCGGTGATTAGCCCCTTGGGTTATGCCTTGGTCAATATGACCTTCTCCCACATGACCACACTCTCTCTTCCATTGGGATTTGTCAAGGCGAGAGCCTGACCTCTTCTCAATGGAACTCCCAAATCCTTGATCCCCGATTTCCCAAAACAATTAATCTCTCAACACGTAGCCTCCCAAAATCGGTCGGTCTACGACTACTTCGGGGTTTCCACCATGGAACATCCCGATCTCTTGTCATCAAAACTCCCGAGTTCCCGATTCTTGATTTCCCGAAATGGGAAATCTCACGACATGTGGCCTCCTTTAATCAGACGACCCAAATCCATTTCGGGGCTTTTGCCCTTATTCACTGGGGATTTAACCCTCGGGTATCTCCTGACAGATCCAACGGCTGTCGGGTTTTCCAACCGAGATCTGACGGCTCGGACAGGTTCCTAACTTGTGCATTCTTCCTCGACTTCTTGGACGGGGAAAAATCAATGGTCTAGATGTTCTCATGGACCTCGGGGATCTACGATCCCGATTTCGTTGCTATCCGCAAAGGTACAAAAAGACAAGGTGGTAAGGCATTTAACATCCTACTTTCTCCTACAAAATCTAACTGTCATGAGTGACCACAGATTTCTCGACGGGATCTTGTCCGTCGATCAACACCTATCAAGGTTAAGGTACTTATCCTTCTAGCTTCTTCTTCTTATCTGACGGTCATAAGTGACCATAGATCTCCCGACGGGATCTCGTCTGTCGATTTGATACCTATTAGGAATTTCTTAAGGCCTTGCGCCTTCACGTCCTCCTTCCAGGTTCTTGATGGCTTTTTCAAGAAGGGTATCTCTATGGGGAGGTTTACCCAAGGTACTACTTGAGGCAGATAAGGGTATCTCTCTCCCGAAATCCAGGCGTGAAGTCTGAATTAGATCAGTATGCATATAAATAACGATTTAAAAAAACATAAGCCACACGTAGTCTTTCCATTATAAACATACAACTACCAGTACTGATCAAAACATCATACAAACATTCTTATACTAAAATTATTCACAATTTCACAGCCTATGAGCATAATTGTCAGAAGACATATATTTCAAGATGCCAAAGGAAAAACACTTATCAGAAAGTAACACCAGAGGTTATACAACTGTTGAGAGGGGTGCTCATTTCCACCCAACCGTAGGCTCAGCGACTCCCAGCGGATTTACCACTAGCCACCCCCGAGCTGAGACCACGATGTTGTGAGACTGTGTCTCTGTTTGCCAGTGACCAGGAGAAAAGGTTACTCTCCTTCCTCTCTACTATCACCCACTCTGCATATCACCAGAGTTCTCTTTTTCCCCTCGTGTCGTCCCCCCCAATCGCTTCTCCCCTATGCCTTATCCTCTTGCGAGGTTGCGTGTGGCGCAATTTCCCTCATGTCGGTCAGGCCTGACGGCTCTACGGATGGGCGGTTCACCTCCCCATCCCTCATTATCTCTTGAGGATCCATCTGCCTACCAGCCCGTGAGACATTTAATTTGGGGTCAACGAGCCGCTTTTGGTTCTCCGGGCCAATGGAGTCCAAATATGGTATTGATTCTCGATGGAAGTTAACGCCACCTTTCCAGGTGCCTTCCACCGCCTTTCTGCAGCCATCGTGGTCTCTTTTTCAGCACATCCCCTCTCAATAGTCCTGCAATATAAATTCATAATGTTATTCACATTCATCAACCTTTTCCACAAGGTCCATTCACATCACATATTCACATTTCTAAGTTTGCCACAGTTCTGGGCCAGTCCAGTTATTTTTACAAACTGGGGGAAACAGGGTGTTACATTGTTGGTCTCAGAGGGTTGTGGGTAGCTTGGTTTTGTGGTTGTTGATTGGCATTTATAGGTGCTTGATGTTGTTGGTTAGGGTTCAAGGGGTTTGTAAATTGTTGTTGTATAGGAGGTGGGGGTAAATCTTGCATCTATGGTGGGTTAAATCCAGGTAGTAATTGGGAAATGTTTGTAGGATATTGTAGATATGTAGGGTAAGAGGGATTCCCATAGAAAATCCCCCTCCAACCTTATTTCCAAGGTTGAGTTTGAGCTTGCTAAGGTGTTCATTGTGGATAGGTCATTGGGGGAGGACCCCATTTTTGTTGTTGATACGATGCATTAGGGTCATAAAATGCATTGGGGTTTTGTGCTCTCCAAGGTCTTCTGGAAGGGTATGATTGTTCTTGTGAGACTCCTCCTCCCCTATACATGGCTTGTAGTTCAAGAAAAGTTGGAAACTCAGATGTGGGGTGCTCTAGTGTACAAAAGCCACAGATTTCTATGACATTTAATGCAAATTCTTTCTCACCATGCTTCTTTCGGCATCTAGGACAGAAGATTGCTAATACAGTCTCTTCTTCTTATTTCTTTTTCAGTTTTAGGGTATCTAATTGGTTACTGATTATGTTCAAGATGTCTATTTTAAAGTTCTCTAATATATTTCCTAACTCAATTCTGGTGACAGTTCCTGAGCTTTGTCTTGTATTTCTACTAAAAGAAACTCTTGGTGTTTTACCTGTTTTAGCTTGTCCTCTTGAGTATCTTCTATAGTAATCTACAATTTCTGCAAAAGGATTTTGGTGCACATCTCCTGAACTTAACAAATTTAAAAATTCTATGCAGTCATCTCTAATACCCTTCAAAAATATGGTTCTTACTACAGCTGGGTTTATGGTGAATAATTTTGATTTCAGGTAGTTGTATAAGAACCTTTCTAAGTAGTCTTCAGGGTTTTCATCTTATGTTTTCTACATTTTAAAGATGTCATTTTTAGAATTATCCTTACAATAGTCTTGGTATTTCCGTAAAAATGTGTCTTTCATCTGATCCCAAGAGAGGATTGTATTTTCTCCTAAGCTCATGAACCATCTTAAGGATGAATCCTTCATTATAGCAGGAAAGAGCTTAAGTTTTTGGGCATCATCTCAGTGGTTATAGCTTCTACATAATATGTCAAACTCGAATAAAAATAAGTCTGGATCTTCAGTTGACATACCTCTAAAAGTGGGTAACAATGATAGTGGGATGTTTTTCATGCTGATGTTTCTAGAAATATCCAATATTTGAAACCCAAAGGTATTAGTCTCAGTGGTTGCATTTCCTTCTTCTTCTACCATTCCACTAATAGATGGTTCAGAAACTAGATTTTGTGTGTCTCCTTAACGTTCAGCAGATTCACATTCTTCCCACCCCAATGTTGATTCTTCCATTTTAGGTTCTTCTTCTGGAGCCTTGTTGGCTCCCCTTGAAATTTCTCTTGGTGGAATTTTTCCTGCACCAGTGTTAGTTGGATTAGTGGGGGGGGTTTTTTTTTGAATCTTTAGAGCTTACAAATCTACCCTTATTATGTCTATATCTATGCATAAAATGGAAATTTGATTCTTAACTGAGTTGAAATCCTAATTCTATCTAGAAGGTAAGAAGGCAACTTGGCTTCGGAGAACCCCACTCTAGTGGTCGCATTGCTCTTCACTCATGTCTTAAACATTTTATCCTCCTCCCTCAAGCAGCCTTTAAAATCATTCAAAAACTATGCAAACAATCTAAGCTAAAAATCACTTCCTACCGTTTGCAACTCCCCGGCAATGATGCCAAAATGTTGTGCTACTTATATGTGTAATATAATGCACTCATTAATTATCAATTCGGGATTCGTAATCAACATATTTACAAGACACCAGTAAGGAAGGTATTTCTAATGTCATGAGTATAGAACTATTCTAGACTATGCATGTTGGAAACAAAACAAACTAGCAAATCAAAACACACTTTGGTTGTCTTTCATAGAGAGGTTATCTACTCCATTATGGCACATGAAAGTATGAGATGGAGTTCTTTGACAGATCAACTCTACTATCTGACCCAGGAAACTAACTATGCAATCACACTTCTAAAAGGGAAATCACACATCAATCATCAAGACATAGCATGGGTAGTTCAATAGTCAATATATTGATTATGTTGTGGTTCACAATGTGTTGTTGTAAAATTCACTAGTTCTCCATCAATTATGTCTCACTACTGCTGCCAACATTCATGTCCATGAAACAAAATCAAATTCATAAAAACAGAAACAGAACATATGCAAAACAAAGTAAGTAAAGATCTCCAAACAATAGTATAATCGAAATCCTAGTATAAACTATACTGCTATCATCTGAAATAATTAAGATTCAACTAATCTAACATCTATACTATTGAAATCAACTACTAACACTAATCTATAAGGATGCTGAACTTTGTTGGGCGGTGAGCCCTTGCCACTTCAACAGGTCAGCGACTGGAGTCTATAGTAAGCTTTCTTTCAATCCACACATTCCTCTTACTTAAATTTCAAAACATAGAATTAAAATATGCTAACAACTCAAATCACATTCATTCATAAATGATCAAGACTTGGAAATAAATGTCATCCTTCTATTAAACTTCAACTCATAATGTGTTCTACAATATGTAACGCTTCTTCACATGCTAGATTATACTAACTCTCTACTACCTCCACCATCCTTGTCATGACTATTTAAATAGTCTTAGTCGTGAAACACAAGGAGGTGAAATCTTTAGAAAATCAATCAATTGTCAAATTTATATATTTGGTTACATATTTTAAGCTTCATCCTCATGACACAAAGTGTATGAGGATGAAGCAATAAACAAACAAGCTTAGCATAACCCTGCTAGAGCTTTAATGATTCAACAAACATCCAACAATTATCTTTGGTATGATCTGGGGCTAAACTTGGTATATTTTGCTTCCTATATTGGTACTGGATCGTGACAGGTGAGATTCGATAAATGGTATCAGATCCTAACAGTATGCAAGTGGTTGGTACCAGACTAGAACATTCTATGGCCATTGGTACTAGATCGCGACAGTGGATGGTTCGATACTGGATCTGAATGGAAGGTGTGCTTGGTACCGGATTTGGACATTGGCAATCTGTAACATAAGTACTAGATGGCTGAGTTGGTACAAAAAGGTTGGACTCATCTAGAGGTCAAAGGTTACACATGGAAAATTAAAACATTAGTACATGAAACATTTAGTTTCCTAGCTCAATAAACCACAAAAATGCATGAATTAATTATTCTTTACCTTATGACCTCATCAATGGCTAATGGTAGTGTTCTTTGTCATTTATCCAAGCTTAGGTAAGCCAAAAAGGTATAGATGAGGAGTATAATAGGGTAGTGGGGATGTCAATTTAGAGGCTCAATAGTGCCCTTTGGCTTAACAAATGCAGCAACCACTTTCACGAGGTTGATGGATGATGTATTAAGACCCTTCACCAACTCTTTTATGGTGGTATATCTAGATGATATCCTCATCTTCATCAGAACTTGGGAGGAGCACATGAATCATATTCAATAGGTTTTGAGCACTCTGCAGCAGCACAAGCTATATGCAAACTTGTAAAAATGCTCCTTTGGCATGAACATGGTCCAATACTTGGGCTACATTGTTTATGAGCATGAGGTACAGGTGGATCCAGCTAATATCCAAGTCATCTTTGATTGGCCATCCATGACCACACTAACCGAGATTTGGATATTCTCGGGACATGCCAACTTCTATCGACGGCTCATTTTGGGATTCTCCCATATTTCATGGGCCCTCAACCAAGTGACCAAGGGAGGTGGCATGAAAATTTTCGCATGGGGGAAGGCACAACAACAAGCATTTGATGATATAAAGCATCATTTGTGCTTAGCTCCAACACTCTTTGTACCCGATCTGCAAAAAACATTAGATATTGAGACTGATGCATCCGACTATGTTGTAGGTGTAGTTCTCACTCAGCATAGTCATCTAGTAACATACCATAGTGAGACACTCTCAGATATCGTTTGGAAATATCCCACGTATGATAAGGAAATGTCTTCCATTGTGAAATCCTACCATCAATGGAAACATTACATTTTGGGCAAGGAGACAATCATCCACAATTATCACAAGTCTTTGTAGTTCATACAGACACAAGGGAAGTTACAAAATGAATACCATCAAAAGTGGTCCACATACCTGCAATAGTTCCATCTCAACATCAAGTATAAGACAGGGAGCACAAATCCTGTCATTGACTGCCTCAATCAACCTCTTGTGGATTCACTCGCCACCATGCTCCATTCCTGTGGACATGATGCATATGAGTGGCCCTAACTTTATCAGCGAGATCCTGACTTCACCACCACCTATCAGCTCTTGGGTACATGCACAAATGTCACCAATTTTGAAATTTAGGATGGACTGTTATGCCATCTAGGACATCTATGTGTCCTTGCAAGCGAGCGTGCAAATATGATTTCGGAGGCTCATTGAATTCGTATGGTAGGACATTTTGGCATGGAAAAAATTATGGTCATTCTACAAAAACATTTTTTTTGGCCAAAATTTAGACAACACGTCAAAAAGTATATTAGATCTTGCACTCCCTGTGCCATTGCTAAGCCAGCCATCAAGAAGCAAGGATTATACACCCCTCTTCCTACTCTCTAGAGGCCTTGGGAATCCTTCTCGATGGATTACATGTCTGGTGATGGGTGTTCTATATACACTAAAAAACCCTCAATTAAATTGTCAACCTGGGGTAAGTAAACTTAGAGTTGTAGCACTATATGTACCAAGGAAGAAAGTTAGAGGAAGTATAGTCTAACTAAGGAGATGGTCTATCTGAGGGATAACCTACTTAAGAAAATACTATCAATGAGAAAAACCCTATCAAGGAAATTAAATTGTTTACCCTAAGCAACTTTTAAACAATGGAACGATGGATTGTCCTAAAGAAGTAAATGAAAAACCTAAAATGAACAAGTTAACTTAATTAATATAATGAGAAAAAGCAAGCCTTATTTTTAATCTATTCAACTTAATGAACAATAGCAACAACAACTAATATAATCAATCTATTCAAATTAATGAGCAACAACAACAAGTAAACAAGCAAGCAACTACCCTATTAAAACTTATGCAGCAAGTAAACTGATCAAAACTACTCAACAGGTAACTAATCAACTATTAAGCAAGTGAAGTCTATTCTTAAGATAAAACTCATAATTACTTCTAATCTGCAAAGGAAAATCTTAACCTATTGAATTAAAAGTGTCATGACAGTATTCAAGGATTAATCAACAATTACTCTTAATCTACAATAACAAGAAACTTCAAATATAATGATGATGATTATGTCTATGGTGTCTTATGACATCACGATGGCATCTAACAATTAGTGATAGCTCAAGAGGAATAATTTCAATATTAACTTCTATGGAGAAATATAAGGTATGAATCAAGCAATCTAACAAGAGCTTAGCCATCATAGAATAAATATCAATTATCCTAAAAATCCATGTGATCTCAAAATATATGCATTAATCATCAATGATAAGAAAACACTATTCTACTTAATTCAAATGCACTCTTATGCTAATGTAAGAAAATTCACAGAATTAGAAACTTATAGCTAAAACTTAACTCAAACTCAAACTCTTCTTTAGAATTGCAAGTTAAATCTATAATGGCAATTTCACGAAATAAACTAAACTAATCCTATTATTAAGAATTCAAATTGCAATTTGAAATACTCATAAAAACATGATTCAAATTCTACTTCTATTTGAGCATACTACAAGAAAAATAATAAGAAAACTAGATAAGCAAACTGAGAATCAAAATCAAATCTAGCAATTATTCATCCATTGAAACTTTTCCAAAGAAACTCTATACTTTGTATTAACTCAATACTTTGTTTTAACTTTTAACTATTCTATATCAACCAACAGAAATTCAAACTAGCATTTAATGACATAAGAAAGTTAGTAGCTAACCTTGCAAGCTATTTACTAATAAAAAGACACATCATATTAACAACTATCCTTTACAAGAAACCTGCAAAAAGGAAATTGAAACGATTAAATTATGAACAACAAACACACATGTGAAATGATAAAAACACATATAACAGAAAATGAAAGAAATAACAATTGCACAACTCAAATACACAAGCTAACTATCTAAATATTCACCCAGATCAATGGTGGGTTTCCCAGCAGGTCGTGGCTACTCCTCAACAATGAATCATGAGCTAAATCAACACGATTCTGGCATTTAAATTAAAAATGTAGTCTTGCACAAGTTTATGGAAATGTCTTGAATTACACAAAAAAACAATTCTAGCAATCATTCACAATTATTTACTCTCCTTGTCTGACCACTACTGTGGTATTTATAATACTTACAATTCGAGAGGTCAACCACTGGAAGGGTCGACCTCCTCTAAAAACAACAAATTCTATTAAATACGCTATAACTGCCTTTGGCTTATAGAAACCAAATGAGCCACTCAACGCTCAGCATAACAACTTAATCCAAGATGTCAAGAGCTCAGTAGCTGGTGGCCACGAGGGTGAAGAAAACCCATGTCGTTGATTCACCTAGCATAGGCCATTGATATAACAACTACCAACTTGCCCATGTTTTCAGTGTTGGATGCAGTGCCAGACACAGTGCAAGATGAAGTACCAGATATAGTGTCGGATGGAGTACCAAACGAGCTACTGGATGGAAAACCGCCATGCAATTTTTCCCTATGACACATAGATCACACATTAGCTTCTTGTAATCATTAAATTGAACTGAATTAAACTTAAAACCATCACAAGACATCAATTACACATACCTGGTATAAGCTATGATGATTTTCTATGAAATCCTTCAAAATGGTTATTAATGCATATATAATATTGGTCAAAAAGGATTCAATCAGCATAATTAAAAAACCAAATCACGAGCCCAACATTACCCCGACACCTAAGATTTTCCAAGTCCCACTACAAACAAAAATGAATTACCCAATATGACTAGACTTACGGGCCAGGGCATGGATTGGCTTTAGCAGCTTCTTTCCCTGAAGACTTGGCCTTGGCCTTCTTGCGGTGTTTCAATTATGCACGGAGGCTATGATTATTATTAGTCATTTGGTCAACCAATATTTGAAGGGAATTCACCTTTGCTTGTAGTATTGCATCGTCATGGTGGAGATGTCTATCCATCGTCTTCCTCTCTTCCAATTGTTGCAGCAATTGAACATTTTCCTGTTGTATCTTTTCAATGGCTGGAGCAAGATCAGATATATCATAGGAGGGCTTGGATCCCTTGAAAGATGTAGAAATTATATCATTTTGGGGATCTGGTATAGGCATCTGAGAGGTAGGAGTAACAGGGGGTTTATGAGGAGAAATAGGTTCAGATTTTGTCTCTCTATGAGGCTCCAATTCTTCTGCAGACACTTCCCTAATTATTTTATGAGGGATTTCAAGATCAGAGGATACTTGGATGGGTTTGAAGTGGTTGAGGGGTTTTCATAAGGTTTTCCTCTTGTATTTCAGACACTTTTGCAAAAATATCCTCTCTTAAATCGATTAGTTCCTCTCCTATTTGTGGGGACTACATGGAATTCTTGTTTAATTACCTCTTGTAACTTTTTGGGTGTGAGATCAATATATGTTGAGGGAATTGGAGAGTTATCAATAAGATTTTTGGTCTTATTGCCCGATGAGGTTGCATGGGTATCAACAAGTTTCTTAGTCTTTTGTTATGATAAAGGGATATCTTGATTAGGAGGGTTTAGAGTCTTCGAAGAATGGGGTTTGGATGGAGTAACAGTCCCTAGATCAAGTTTCTTCTTGTTGGTCTTGATTATAATATGAGGGTTTGAAAATTGGTAAATGAACTCATCCCATGCCTTCCCCTATTTTTCCAATTCGGCTATAACAAGAAGTTTGACGAGGTCGTGGTGGAATAGGTTGTTGTGGGGATTGGCCACATTATTTCGTACTTGGGAAGACATCTTCTCAAGACTTTTTAAGAAGTAAAAGGGAAATTCAATGGCTTATTGAATTGAAAATGAGCTAATAATCGAAAGTGGCAGGCTTTAAAAATAGAATATCTACCTTCACAAGTGATCATTCTGGTGATGACCATGAGAGGGTTAATTATCTCATCCTTAATCCACTCCTTGGAGTATCCCTTAGCTCTAGATACATTCTGAAACTTAGGTTTAAAGACCCTGTTGTAGCTCTCTCGTTGAAACTGGTGGTGTTTAACACAGTGGTATCCAACTCTTGGAAGCTTTGTGGCTGAGGAAATTGATTCCTCAAAGACCACGAAGGTGAGAGACCCCACGTGTGCCATCCTTCCATTAAATCACAGGGATAATCGAAGAGAAACATCATCATCATGGCCCTGCAAATGAGCCAAGAATGGTCCCCACCCTACTCGAAGGAAGACTTCCCTACACTGTGCGAACTCATGGATAGAAAAGAGGCCAACATACGAGGACAAATCATACCATTTGGGCATGGTGACAGTGTGGAGAAATGGAAAGAGGGTGGAATTCGACAGAGGGTGGGTGCAATCAGGCCGAGGATGAGCGCGATTAAGCAGAGGAAAAACACAATTGAGTAGAGGGTGAATGCTCTGCATAAATGGGATAACAATTTGAGCGATACCTCTATTTTTGAATGCGCCCAAGGTGGAAATGGTTGAATTCATTGATGAATTCATCACACACAAGTTGCCATGTGTGATCATGAGTGCGCCGATTTCAAATTCAAGGAGCATGTTTTGGGAGGAAAATGTAATGATGAAAGAGTTAGATCAATGTCCAAGTCTTCAACTTGGACATTTGATCATAAAAATGTTTAAGAATTGTATCATTTAATCTAAATTTCCATTAACTAACTCAAATAAATTCAAATGATTCCTGGATACCTGAAATCGTGGACATTTAATGTGTGTATACATCTCGTCTAATCCTTCATATGGTGCGTCATCCGACACCTCATATGGTATTTTAAATGGCACCTCATACGACACTCCATATGGTACCCCTGTACGAAATGAAATTTGTTCATCCTGTAATCGATGTTTTAGCCATAGCATTTAGTCTTAAAATGATTTTGATAGTCACAGTGAAAAGGAGAAGAGGCAGGATAAGAGTGTTCCATTATTATTTGTTTTTTGATCGTGCTCACACAATCGGTTCCTCTATATCGCATATTATAAGGCGTGTAATCACAACTCTATAATGAATAGTCTATAAAAAAAACCCAGTTAAGTGGTCTGTCAAAGAAATGTACATCAGTTTATAACACACAGGGAATTAGAATTTTGAAATAAAATACTACTGATATAATAGCCGATATCATGAAGACAATATACATAATTATTTTATTTAAAGGTTCCACTTCTTCTTCTAATGTCTTATAAATAGGCAGTGTTGTCATTTGTCAACTCATGAAACTCTCCCTCACTCCTAAGTATTGTGACACCTCACAATAAAAAATATAGGAAACTAGTCAATTCTCCCAATAGCCAAAGATTTATAGTTTGTTAAGCGTAGAGATAAATTTCACATATTGGTCTGACGAGATGGTTATAATATGGCCCCACCTATAGGATAAAATATATTACATATATATAAGAAGAGGTAGGTGAGAGAGTTTCAAGATAGTCTCAAAGTTGGTTCCCAATGGAAGATTTATGGAGTTCATTAACCTTATATTAACCATACATACTTCGTGTCATCTTTGTCTACAATTAATGTCGTACATCAGGACAAGTTTAAATTTCTTATTATTTTTTTTTTGTTAGATTATCAACCTTGCTAGGTAGAATGCCTCGTTGCCAGCAAGCTTGTTCAATACTCCGACAGGTTTACCTAGTCATACCATAGGCTGGTACCCGCTGCCAGCAGACCTGTTCAGTATCCCAACAGGTTAGCCTCTTACACCCTCAGAGACTGGCCCTCCATATTTTAAGATTTTAGTACAATATTTCCCTATGTAAGAATATGGGGGAACAACTCTGAAAACAACTTTTTTCTCTTTTTTCAATTGGGATGGTATTTATGTTAGAGGATGACTTTCCTTTATATATTCCTTAGTGCTTGTCCTGATGTAAGGGGTACTTAAGCAGATGTATCCTATCTAAATATATGATATAATCAAGTATTTTTAGTGTGTAGTGTATGGTACCATTGGGAAAGAAAAGAAAGGTATCTTTAGGCTCAACTCATTTTCTTCCTTTTTTTTATGATGTTTCCATGGCTAACTGCTAATCAGACCTCCTTGTTACTCTTTAATAAATATACTTTACTCACTTACTCAAGTTTCTTGGGGAAATTGTATGAGTCACCTCTAAGCTTGATGGTTACGGTATCACTTCCTTATATAGTGGTGAATTTTTTTAAGAGCAGTTGCTTTTGAGATGCATTGAAAAAAAAAAGATGAAAACCTTTGAAAAAATGTGGCTATCCGATTGATTCCTAGTAGACAACAAGGTTCAAATATAGCAATATTTTGAAGAAAAAACCTTCTTTTATATTTCCTTGAAACTATCTACTCCTGGCGAAATAAATACCTACAAAAATCCATAGAATTGTCTATCAACAAAATTCAAAATTATTTACATATGTATAGTCAAAAATTTAGAAAATCATTCAAGAGAAAGGGGGGACTTCCCCATCTACTAAGGGAAATTCCTTGTCATTTGACATGACCTGTAGAAAATCTTCTTTGTAAATGGTCTTGTGATAAAGTTTGAGTCGGTGTCCATTTAATACAAAGGAGACTTGTCCATCATAAATTGTTTTGATTTTCACAGCCCCATTGTCATACACGGTGACTACCTCGTAAGGACCCAACCATCGAGTGGTAATTTTGCCTTTGAAGGTTCTAAATCAAGATTCAAACAACAAAGCCCAATCACCAGGTTGGAAGTGTTTCTTCTTAATAAACTTGTCATGCCACTTGCTCCTCTGATTTTGGACTAATATTGTTCATTGGATAGCATCTTTCCTAATCTCATCTAACTCATTTAATTGTAGGGCTCATTGTTTATGAGCCTCATCTAAGTTTAATCCCAATTCTACGGCAATACTGAAGGTCCTTACTTGGAATTCTATTGGTGGAAACCCTTATTTCCCATATACTAGCTCATAAGGGGTATGTGTTATAACCCTAAATTGCACCACACATGCTCACTTGGCATCAGGCCATCTCATATCCCTTCTTTGCCAAAGCACTGTTGAACAACTCTTTGAAAATACTATTTTATAAAGGCCCATACACCCTACTCCATTACTACACACGTGTACATGCTGGCTGACCCAAAACAGCCCGTGTGGACCGACAAAAGCACGAAAAAAAGGAAATTTGTTGACAGAATACAAAAGCTATGGGTGAGTTAAATGAAACTCTTGGCCATGCATGGCCAAGGGTTCATCCAAATACCTAGCTCCTTCTAGCCTATAAAAGAAGGGGTAGGGGTCCCATTTGGAAGGAGGAAAAATATAGCAAAGAAACTCTTCCAATTTGTGTATTCCCATTGCCCCAACCCTTTAGCCTTTCCTTGTGCCAAAGGAGATACAAAGCAAACAAGTTGGAGGATAGTCGAAAAGGAGCCTAGGATCAGGTTCGCGGAGCGATGGCCGATCTCAAATTTTTTAAGTTGACTCATTCAAAGTAATAAAGAAAATGCTTTTCCCATCCCAATTCATGAACTTTTTATAGTTTGATTAGTATATGTTTGGATTTCTAACCCGTTAGTATATAAGTAGGATGCATGTGTAGTTGTTGCTTGTCTTGTATTTAGGTCATCTTTGGAAGGAGTATTGCGAAAAAGTAATCAAGTACAATGGAGGATCAACATCAAACGTCGAGAACGAGGTAGGTTGATCTTTCCATGCATTTACTAAGAAAAGGGGATTTAAATCTAGGGATGAAGGAAGATAGTAGTTTTTCTTCATTCATATCTGCATGCAAAGTCTGAACTCTATTTGCTAGTTCATATGGATATTTCCCTCACAACAGAATTGGCGACTGTACTGGGGAGACTCTCTAGGGTTCCTGGAATTTTATTTAGTTTTTTGGGTAGTTTTAAAGACTAGTTTTTCTTGCCTATTTTGTCTTTTAGTTTTTGTAAGGTCTGAGCTAGCAAGGAGTCTGGTTTTCCATACCAGCTTTCCCTGTCTTTTGCTTGACTATGTTTTTTGGGACCCACAGAGGTACATGCAGCCTGCATAAGGTCTGCATGTGTGTACCCATGCCCTACTCTCTTACAGCCTGCATGTGAACGCTAGCTAAAGAAGTAGCAGTAGCATTTAGAGTTCAAAGAACTTCAGAGGTAGTCAGCCTCTTCCCTGTTAGAATCACACATTCTCAGGGGGTTTTCTGGAATTCTGTTTGAGTCTTGGTTGTTTGTAGTCCTATCTCATATTGTTTTTTCTTTATCATTTTTCCTTACATTATTTGTTTTTCTGTTAAAAAGAGTGTCAAATCCTTTCAAGGGATCCTGGTTATCAATATCAGTGGTCTCTTCCTGGTTTGGTCTGTCTATTTTCATTTTTTCTCAGAGTTTAGATATATACGCGGCATGTACAAGGTCAACCTGCGTGTACACGCCCTCTGTATCTATCCAGCGTGCATTCGCACATGTGCTGTTAGATTAACAGTTGTGTGCTTGTACAAGATACTTTTTGTTGAGGGTAAGGCAGTCATCCTTTCCCTTGATAAGAATTATTCCTCTTAGGTGTTTGAATCTCTGTCTGAGCAATCAGTAGCTTAGGATTAATCTTACCCTTAGCTTTCTTTTTCTCATTTAAAAAAGTTGTCATAAAAATAAAAGAATTTTTAAGGTTTTTAGACAAGTGAGAGTCATTGTTTTAAAATTGGTAGTGTGTGATTTTTGACCTTATTCTTTGCGATCTGCGATTAGGTCAGAATTGTTTTTCTTGGTTTTTGCTTGTTGGTATTTTTCCTTTTTTCTTTATCAAGCATTTAAATAATAATAAAAAAACTCTTTTCATTTTCTTATTTGGTTGAAGAGTGTGTTTCTGCATTATTAGCCAAGGAAAAGTCATTTATTTCATCAGTTTTTGCAGTGTACTTAGATCATAAGTAGCTTTTAGTCAAGTGAAATTTCTTTTGAGTTTGTTGTCCAAAATCTTAGAAAATCAAAAATATTTATTTTGAAAAGTTGTTGAAATTTTGCATTAAGAACAAGTTTTGTTTCCGGCTTTTTTATTCATTTTTTGCTTTCATATTTTACACATCATCAATTTCACTTTCATACCCCTTGACATAAGATAAAGCCATAAAATTAACACTAAATTTAAAATCTACTAGACTTTTATGTTTGTAGGGTTCACCAACTAGTTCAGGATTAGGGCCTTGGATTAGGTTGGAGAGGAAACTCTTCAAGGCCATTTAAAATCAAACATTGGAGTCTGATTTAGGGAGTGTCGAATTCCAGTGTTGTGAAATTTATCCGGTACCCCCCTCTAAAATAGGGGATAAACACGAGGTCGCGTGCAGAAAGGTAGCAGAGATAACCCCTCCAAAGCTGGACCAATCGTAGTGGAGAACACATATAGAGGGCTTGTTTTGGGATTCCATCGTTTGCATTTGCCACGAGGTTTCATGGGTCTCGAATCCATTCGAGGTCCTCAATTTTATTTCGGACCATTTTCTCTCGATACCCTTGACAGGTTTCAGGCTCGATACCATGTTCATTGTGGTCTACCCGACTTTTGACTATACCCACCTGGTGATTGTTCACGCGCTGGCAACCTAGTTGCCAATCGTTTTTAGGGACATACACAGGTGACTGCGGGGGTATACCATGGTACGTAGGATAGACATCGGACCATTCTTTGTAGAGTATACCTAGAGGGTGCTTCTGTGTTTGAGTTTCACTTGCACTAGTAAGTTGCTCTAGTGTTGGTTGTTGTAACTGTTCTTCCAATTAATTTAGTGTTTGCCTGTCTTATATTCTAGGGATTCTTTTTTAGTGTGTGTTAATTTTGAACATTTAGACTACCTTAGAGTGTCTTGGATCTTCTCACATAGTGGAGGATCCCACGATCCTTCGATCACGAAGGCTTCTTGTCCTGCCACCGGTTACACTGGAGCCAACCCCGCCACCATTAAGGCGAAAGCTAGACCAACAAGGGTCTTTTGAAGTGATCGGGTTACAAGCCATTATGCCTGACCAACCCCAGAGGTATCGACCATTTCAGACCTTGAAGAAACCGCTCTTGGCCCAGTTGAAACCCCAATCACTGATTTCTTGGCACCTTTCATCGTACCAATTCAATTTTATGAGCGCCAGACAGTGTTGCACACAACAATGGAAAAAATGTTGTTACTCCTTCTGGGAATTCTTCAATTCCCACTACGGTTGTCACCATAGGAGAGCTTTCACCTCCTA
This sequence comes from Picea glauca, assembly GCA_000966675.3. Lineage (NCBI taxonomy): Eukaryota > Viridiplantae > Streptophyta > Pinopsida > Pinales > Pinaceae > Picea > Picea glauca. The sequence goes on along the minus strand of JZKD02S0486164.1, from coordinate 191,463 downwards.
ACCCACCATCATCAGTCCGATCCACCATGGTCTCAACCGCAACTACTTCGCACAGTGGTTCGATCTCGTCTTTGGTGGTGGCCACAACCCCTTTCACACCAAGTGCGGCAGGCCCTCCGTTCTCATACGGGATGCCTAGTTTGGGTACAAGTCCTGTACTTTCTTAGTGCACTTTACAGACTTTAGGGATGGGGGCAGGGAGCTCTAGTGCTCCTCTGCAAGGTCACATGGGGGTCACTCCTTCTCCTTTTAATGCTTTCCCTTATGGAGGAGGTCATATCCCTCCTTCATCCCCTACACTCGGTGGCTCGCATCAGCAATCCACCGAGAAACCTACACACAATAGTTTATTTGGAGCGGGAAGTCAAGGACCACCTTCACATAGTACGCCAATAGGTTTGACATTGTTTTCTTTGAACGAAAAATTTGGTAACAACACCTTCTCATCAGCTACTTTCCCAATTGGGGCCAATCCCATTTTTGGATAGTCGAATCCTATGCAGGGTACTATTCCTGCATAGGGAGCAAACCTAGGAACTTCTTCCACTTCAGGGCCTTGGAATTCTTGGCAAGGCTCCATTCCCTTGTCCAAAATGTCGATCTGGGGTAATTCTTTCCACAATCAATGGAACCCTGAATAAACTACTATGCCTATCCCCACGGGACCGGCATGGGGTAATCCTTCCCAAAGTCCTTCGAATATAATGCATGCCCAATAGTCTATGTCCTATTTGGGAAATTAGCCAATGATGTCTCCACATATGCAAAATCCATACGCTGGCCAGGGCCATGGTTTCTACCAGAATCTGGGCCAGTAGCAAAACTTTTCCTAGCAACCTGGTGCCAGTCAAACTCCAGGCCCCTTTTTCCCAGGTTATCACCAACAACCCAAACTACCTTTCCTGGCAACTTTACACTTGCCAAATTTTACAAGGTTGTTGAATGACCCTATTTGTCATGATCTGCGTCGGCCTCCTATGCCGACGAAGTTTCCTTCAAACATTCCAAATTTAGAAGCCAAGCCTAACGAAGATCTAGGAGATCATGTGACTACCTTTCATCTTTGGTGCTCATCTAACTCATTGAAACATGACTCTGTATAGTTGTGATTGTTTCAATGTACTCTTATTGGGAGTGTTACGAAATGGTACATTGAGCTCGATCGCTCAAGATAATCTTCTTTTGGCGAACTGGCGATGACTTTCCTGAACCATTTCCAGTTACCTGTGAGATACGACACTGGCACAGAGCTGCTTGCCAATTTTGAACAGACAACAGCAGACCATATCTCTGATCACATCCAAGAATGGAGATGTCGAAAGACTTTACTCAAAGTACCATTCCCACCATCATTCCTTCTTGAGTGGTTCCTTAAGTGTTTGGTCCCGCAGTTATCTAAAGACGTTGCAACGTCAGGAGTTTTCTCCGAAGAAGATGCCATCATGAGGGCTCAATAGTTTGAGCTCATCTATTCTCATTCCGGTTTATTATAAAACATCTTTCCAGATGTGCCACATTCAATACTGGATAAAACTAGATAGAGAGCTAGACCACATGCTGATGGTATTGTTGGTTCATCACAAACAAAGCCCACTGAGCAATTTATGAAGCAGTTGTAGCAGTTATCTATACAACACACAACAGCTAGCCAAACTACTGCTTTGGATGCTCCCCCTACCAAAACGTCGGAGGTACACATAGTGCAGTCGACTAACCCAAAGGCCACCCAGCAACCTAAAGGGAAGAAAAAACAACGAAAGAAGAGTAAGGGGGATAAAAAACCCACCGATAATGCTGGTGGGGACAACACTAAAAAACAGAAGGCAAGGTATCCATGCAACTTGTGCGTGGAAGACCACCTGACCCATCTATGTCCTCAACTTGCAAAGGCCCAAAAATTTGTCACGCAGCAACATCAGGCGGTGTTGACTAATCCATTTCAACATGGGAAAAATCTAACTCAAGCCTCTACAAGCACAGAAGGGGGTAGCCAAAAACCCTGTTATATCGACTAGAGCGCATGACTATAGTAAACCAAGTTCTTCTGAGAAGGGTAAAGAAGATGACCTCCCATCTCTTCCTCTACAGATTGAGAAGATGTTGGGAGAAACAATGACATGCATTCCAAAAGGTACATTTAAAAAATCTTCTCATAACCCAAATGCAAGGGATGCCCATAACTACTCTATGGTGGAAGATTTATCACAAACCCCTTGTGCGATGTCTTCTATGGAAGTCCTCCAAAGCTGCCCTTATCAGAGGAAAGCCTTGTTAACCACTTTAGGCTCTACCAAGACTTGTAATCTAGGTACAATCATGTTGGATACAACCGACCTAAAACCTCATCTACCTTACCACGTGGCGTTTCCGATAGTAGTGGATTATCCCATGAAAACTTTTACTCAGAATATCTTTCGCACGGTGGTTGATAAGGGTGCCTCAACATGAGTTATGTCATTGGCATGTTGGAAGTCCATTGGCCAACCCATTTTGTCTCCATCACCTACTCTCCTCACTGCTTTCGATGGTCATTCATTCCGACCACATGGCATCATTCATTCTTTCCCCGTGCAGTTAGGAGGGAAGACCGTGTGTCAAAGTAGAGGTAATCGATGCACCCCTCGACTATAAACTCTTGTTAGGATGGAGTTGGACTTATGCTATGCAATTTATGGTTGCTACAGTTTTTCAGGTCTTGTTGTTTCCACATGAGAGCCGGATAGTGACCATCGATCAATTGTCTTTTTCTAGACCTAACCCTGCTTTGGGGGCATCCACGGTCCTAATGATTGATAATCCTCAACCAGGTGTCGTTAACATAGGATTTGGTTTGTGCCCATCCTTGATGGGTGCCTTCGATTACCCACCCCCTCACGGCGACATCAAATTTATATCCAATCACCATAAGGTTGAGATTTTTCAAGTTTCATCATTTCGCACGAATTACTTCGAGGATCCCTAGATACTTCCTTCTCCATCGGCCATGAGGGATGAGACAAGGCACCTGGGCATGTCCATGCCCTTGTCTACAGCTGAAGTAGCATACTCTTTAGTTCAGCAAGCTTCAACTAACACTGATCCAACTCCTACACAAGATTTAGATCCACTTCTAGAGCCTATTTGGGCTCAGGGTTCTCTCACTAACACCGATTCGTTAGACTTAGTCTTGCCTTCTGACGAAGCAGTAATCGAAGCAATGAATAGTCCAGACAAACCTTGGGAATATTTTCATCATAGATCATATTTTCTCCTAGAGTTAAGATGAATCAAAGCAGGAGAATTCACCGTGACCATGACGGGATATCAGTTGTGCCCTATTAATCTCTTAGCTACACATGAAATGTATGCTGAGGGCAATATAGAAACTATCGTTGAAACTGTACCAATAAATATCTCCTGAAACCCTGGTATCATGGAGAATATCTTCGTCAGAGAGGATTTCTCCCCCAAAGAGATTCAAATCTACACAGATCTTTTCAAAGAATTCCGCGACATGTTTTCCTAGTCTTATCAGGAAATGCCAGGTATCGATCCAAAAATAGTTGAACATGAAATAACAACTTATCCTGATGCCAAGCCTATTCGACATAAGCTTTTTCCAGTTAATCCTAATAAAGAAGCAGCAATCAATATTGAGGTTGAGAAATTGCTAAAGGCAGGTTTTATCTATCCTATCCATTTGAATCAATGGGTGTCAAATCCTGTGTCGATCAATAAAAAACAAGGCATGATCCGTGTATGTACTGATTTCCATGATTTGAACAAGGCATGTCCCAAAGATAATTTTCCAACACCATTCATCGACCAGATCATTGATGAATGTGCTGGTTGCAAATCCTTTTCTTTCATGGATGGTTTTTCGGGATATAATCAAATACAAATCAAACCCGAAGACCAACACAAAACAACATTCATTTGTCCTTGGGGTACATTCGCATATCCTAACATGCCTTTTGGTCTTAAAAATGTTGGAGCAACCTTTCAGCGGGGCCATGTCTTTTGATTTTCATGATCTCAAGCATATAGTTGAGGCTTATCTAGATGATTTAGCATCACGATCTCGCAAGAGAACGGATCATCCCACACACCTTAGACTTATCTTCGAACGCTGTCACTACTTTTGGATTCTCTTGAATCCAAACAAGTGCAGCTTCTTCGTAACGTCGGGATGTTTGTTAGGTTTCATCGTATCAACAACAGGGATCATGGTTGATCCTCTCAAGGTGGAGGCAATAATCCAGTTGCCCCCCCCACGTACAATCCTTCAACTTCAGAGTCTACAAGGCAAGGTGAAATTTTTACGATGCTTCATTGCCAACTATGCCGAGATCACCAAGGGCTTCATGCATTTACTAAAGAAAGACGTCCCCTTTTACTGGGACGATGTTTCTTGACACTCTTTCGACACATTAAAACATGCCCTCACAATTGCCCCTCTGCTACGACCACCTAACTATAACAAAGATTTCTTATTATATCTGGTTGTCGCACAGTCAACCATTGGCATGGGTTTAGTTCAGGAAGATGACTTGTTCTCAGAATACGTGATCTATTACCTGAGCCAAGGCCTCATAGGACCATAGCTCAATTATTCTCATATCGAAAAACTTGCATTGGCAGCAATTCATGTTGTTCAATGGTTCCGTCATCACATTCTGTTTCACAAGACCACCATCATTGTTGTCATGAATCCATTTCAGTACATGTTGACACAATGGGTAATAGGCAGAAAAATCAGTAGATGTATGGTCATCCTCTAGGAGTTTGAATTAGACTTTGTTTTAGCAAAGTCCAAAAATTCACTGGTCTTCACAGAGCTTATTTCGAAACTTCCGGTTGAGTCAGGTGACGTTGTGCCTGAAGAATCACCTATCTGGGGAGATATGTTTTTGATCACATCTTCGGATCCCTGGTATGGAGATATACTTATCTATCTCTAGAATTTGAAGTGCCCCATTTCTTCTTCTCATGATGAGCATCAACGAATATGCCCTCAGGCTAAGAATTATCTCATACTCAATGATACGTTGTATCAGAGAGGTGTAGACTGCATCCTACACTGATGTCTCACTCATGAGGAGGCAGTTATCGTGCTTAACGATTTCCATACTAGAGCTTGTGGTGGTCATTTTTCTGGGTTGGCGACAATCCAAAATATTCTACGAGCAGGTTACTTCTAGCCAACATTTATCAAAGATTGTCTAGAATCAGTCAAGAAGTGCCATATGTGCCAAATCTTCTCTCGAAAGATGAGGGCACATCCCGCTCCCATGTTTCTTGTCATCACATTTGGTCCCTTCACCAAGTGGGGGATTGATTACACTACTTGCAACCCCACTTCAACAAGGGGGCATCACTATATCATCATAGTTGTCGACTACTTCACAAAGTGGGTGGAAGCTATGCTAATGTTTAAATATGATGGAGAGACTACAAATCTCTTTTTATTCAACCAGATCATAGCAAGGTTCGACGTCCCGAGAGAGATTGTTACTGACCATGAAAATCATTTTTAGAACCAAATGATGACCGGATTAACATCAAATCTTGGGTTACGGCAAGAGCATTCATCACCCTACTACCCCCAAGCCAACGGGCAAGTGGAGGCTGTAAAAAAAACTCTTAAGACTATTCTACAGCGAACTATCAACTTCGCCAAGTCAAATTGGAATTTGATGCTATACTTGGCATTATGGGCTTATCAAACATCTGTTAAGACTGAAACTGGTTTCTCACCTTTTCAACTCATTTACGGGCTGGAGGTAGTCTTGCCCATCGAATGTCAGATCCCATCTTTAAAATTGGCAGTACAATTATTGCCCAACACTTCTCCACTCGAAGAATGGTTAGTATACCTTGAGAAGCTCAATGAACAACTTCATGATGCGGCCCTGGCCAATGAAGATCACAAACATAAGGTCAAGTGTCAATATTTTAGGTTCATTCATCCTCGAATTTTCTATGAAGGCAACCTTGTCCTGGTCTATGACCAAGATAAGGACCCCCGGGGGGCAGGAAAATTCAAACCCATGTGGTTCAGACCTTTCATCATAAAAGAGGTATTAAAAAAGGGCGCCTATCATCTGGTTGATTTTGAAGGGAATGCTTTGGTGAAGCCTAGAAATGGGCTCTACCTCAAGAAGTATTACTCATAGGCAGGTCACTGTGGGTAACTTTTTGTAACATATGTATAGTCTTTGTACTATTACTTTTTTGTTTCTTTTAAATGTTATGGACATGTCATTGATGTTATCTTTCATCAATATGGCAGATGTCATGTGATTCTGAGGTGTTCGTTGGGTATGCAAATGGTGCTAGTCGGCACACTCAGAGGCTTGCCTCTGTAGCTTGGGTAATCTTTACACCTCGGGGCCTGTGGTTATCCTCCGGAGGTATATGCTTAGGTGACACCACAAATAATGTCACCGAGTACAATGTCATTATTGAGTTGCTTCATGATGCTTTGTCATTGGGTATCTCTCATCTCTGGGTCTATCTCGACGCTCAATTGGTTGTGTCTCAGTTAAACAAAGTATACCGGGTTCATGATCCAAATTTACACCGATGATTCCTTAGGGTACGTCTCTTAGAACAAAACTTTGATTATATTACATATTTTCATGTTCCTAGGAGATTAAACCAAATTACAGATACTCTAGCTAATCAAATTTTAGATTGGCATCTTGCACACATATGAAAGAACATTGACATAAGCATGTAAATACATTTTTGCACACATGATCCATAAGACACAAAAGACCAAAAAAACATATATAATATCATAGAAGTAACCAGAGTACATAGATGGACAAAAGCGCCTCAAAAATAGGACCAATAACGAGTCACAGGGCTTATGCCCTCAAAAAATATATTCAAGTAGTGCTCGTAGCACGTAAAATGTATAAATAGGTTGAGGTCCTATGGGCCCTATTATACTGGTCCACAGCATGGGCTAAACGCCTAAACAATCAGACCCACATCCAAGGTGCCCCCACTACATGAGGTTGCATGGATGGTAGCAGGTCCTCAATCTCTGTCATCAGGACTGTGCGAGTGAGTGACATAAAGTTCCACTCAACTCGTCTGAGTACCCTCTCAGCCTCCCCGGCTGGGAGGTCTCCTGCTACTGCTAGTCCCCCGGCAGCGGTAGCTGCGGCCCCTAGCCGAGGATGACGCATGTTCCTTGCATAATCGGTAGGTCGCACTGGTCCCACATCTACATGCAACAAACGTATATCTGTCAAATCCTCTGGCATACAATTAAAAAAATGATATATATAACAAAACCGACATAAAAATCACATATACAACAAAAAGAAAAACTACAAAGGTGGAGACTTACCCATATCCCCTCGCTCCTCACTAGGAGGCACGGGTATCTCAAGATCTCTCAAAAAGTCTATCCCTGCATATGGGTAATCCTCGATCACAAGTATCTGCCATGACAGCCATGCAAAAAAGTCATCATCGAAGGACTCATTGGTCCTTCCACCACCCTGTTGCGGCATTAATACTACCCATCTACATACAGCAGGAAAAGAGGCCTGATGTCCTCATACCACTACCTGAGGACTAAAGTTCGAAACTCTCTCGAGAAAGAACGAACACAAAATAGTCCCGAACCCGAAGTTCCTCTTTGTTCGTTGATGGCAATCTGTCAATTGCCTCTTCATACACTCCAGTAGTGTGGTACTCCAGTCAAAAATTTGTGCATTCAAGCACTAGATAGCACAGTTCATCTGTGCACGGGACACCTGATGCAAGGCCATTGAACCGGTAATCCACCCAATGAGAAATAATATCGCTTGCAGTGATAGGTTAGTGATCTTACTTATGGGCACCTGGGAGCTCAAATGTTTTGTCCTAGCCTCATAGTGTAGGGCTATCAGTTCCACTATGTTATGTGGCCCTGACGGAAACGTCTTGAAATTGATTGATTCCCCTCTCCTTGAGAGGCCAGTCAAAAAGTAGATATCCTCGATGGTGGGCACCAGTGATTGCCCCTCTAGCATGAAAGCCTCTGCATCAGGGTGTCAATAGTTAGCTAAGGCATTCAGTAGCCTTGATTGCGCCCGCATAAACGGACATAGGAAGAACTTTAGCAAACCACATTGCATCAATGCGGCCACGGCATTCGGATCTCCTGCAACCAACTCACCAACTTCTTCATGCTCCCTTTCCCTCTAGTGGACATACATCCTGCCAAGACAACAAAGTTCAGAAGGGTGAGTGAGTTTTGTTTGGTTCTTTTTGTCTACAAAGGGAGGTCCATGCGTGCTGTCTAGGTGACAATCACGTGTACACGTGGGCAGGTTTTACTCTGCCCGAGTGTACATGCAACCTGTCCAGAGACATCCCGCGTGGACCTAGGGCTGACATTTTAAAGGTCTACGCCCACCCAAAACATGAAATAAAAAACAAAAATAAAGAATTGAATAGCTAGATAGGGGAGTTTGTACTTACTTGGTCCAGACGGAAGTTCGTTTCGTCCACTGTAGCTCCCAGAATCACTATTTTTATCAAAGGGGGTCTTTTGGCTCCAGATTCAATTTACAAATAAGTAATGGTGATAATGAGCTGGGAGCTTCTATTTATAGACTTTTTGGCCTCTTTTTGTCACTTTTTTGGCCTCTCTTATCATTTTCTTTATACCAAAAACCATTTAGAGTGATTCGGGAGTTATATGGGAGGGATTTGATCGGGTATTGGGACATTTTTTTTGAGTTTTGAGTAAATTTTGACAGTCCATGAAAAATTTTCCGACGATCAACTTGAGCATATAGGTTAGGTTTCTACCCTGATTTTTGTATCTTGTTATCTTTTTCATTTGCCATAGGATCGATCCCATCAGATTGTGACACAGAACCATCATCTCTACTTTAGAAGTGTCGCAACTTGGTGGTAGAGCTTACCGGAACATGGATGCCCTAGGTAGATCCTGGTTGCATTATGGCATTCATGTTGTCTCTAAAAACACTATAGGCTCAGGAGTCCTTATAGTCTTTCTTGAATATGATTTTGAGCCTCATTTGCATGATTCTTCTTCGCTCTTGACCTCACCCTGAGGACTCCCAAAAAATAATGGGTCTTCTTTTAATCCCTTTTCAGACCCTCTAAATATGAAAAGATTGTCGAGTGATCTCATGGCATTTCACACTCGTTAAAATGAAATTTGAAGTCACGTTTGTCTAGTGGCAGTTTACCCCTTTTTCGGTCCGGACGGTCAACTATACGAACAAAGGTATACTCTATGGAACTTCGGCTCTATAGAAGAGTACTCTCAGGTATAATTTTATCTCTTTTTCATGCCTGAGGGACTAAACTTATGAAGAAGGAACCCCAACAGAGTCCATAGTTCTCTTTTCAGACTCCCTAAAATTGAAAGATTACCGAGTGACCTTATTCTTTCACACTCGTTAAATTGGTCCAGAAGAACATTCCTGACGGAGTCCATAGTTAAGCTTTTTTCAAACTCCTTAAAAATGAAAAAATAGCCGAGTGATCTTGTCCTTGTCACACTCGTTAAAATGGTTTTGAATCGATGTCTAATCGGTGCTAGTTTACCCTTTTTCGAACCGACTAGACTATCTTCAAAAAAGGTACCCCAATGGAATCTCCTTTTATGTTTTTTTAGACTCTCTAAATATGAAAAACCACCGAGATTACCTTCTCTGGGCTCATTAAACTTACAATGAAGGGCGTTACCATTGTGTTTTTTGTTAACTGTGTTTGCATACCTTCTATGTCAACCTAGTAACAGTTTGCTTCTGCATTTTAACACCCTTGGCCCCCGGAGGATTTTTCCCGAGTATCATTATTTAGAACATCAGTCTTGTCCTTATGCCTTGATCTTGTGTGTTTGCAACACTCGTTCCTCCTTTGTAACGTAATATTCCTTTATTCTTTTTCCACAATTATTGAAAAGGACAAAAAAATCAAATATACCCGAAAAAGAGGAAGGGAAAAGTATTTTCTTTATTGGTAGCACAATGAGTCGCCCTTGGATAAAGCACATATGTTTGTTTGTTCATCAGACTATGGGATGTCGTACGACCTTAGGAAGCCTTTTCTCGCTATATAGAGTTGTGTTCTCCACCGTTTGGTTATCCTTCCAAACATATGGAGAGTTTGTGTTGCCTCCTGCTTCGTAGACTTATGATTAATGCCATGTTGCCTGAGTCTCATCATTTTCCATGCTATTATCCAAGGGGAGTTTGTCACCAAGCTTGAGTTGGCCCCTCTACAATATGTCTCTTGTCCTCATACCCGGCCATCCTAAACATCCAATCAAGTCCTTGTTTGAAATCACTGAAGCCTTCAGTCTGATCATCAAGATTATCAAGTCCATGACCAACGAGCCATCGAAGACCTCGGGTAGTGCAATCGTACACTCATATTACACTCCTACCCGAGTTTTGAAGATTTTGAAGTTGTTTCTTGAGCTTTGAAGATCTCATATCCAACCATTAGGCCATATCAGCTTCTAGAAGATGGATACTCTATATGTATATCTTTTCAATTTCGAGATGTAGCTCCGTTGTGTATTATTCATGACTACTCTTTATATAGTTATATGACATGGATCTACAGTGTATTTGATTGGTATCCATGATTCTATTTTATCTCAAGCATGGGTATGTCTACCTCGGTGAGACATTTGTTATTTTGTAGATGGCACCTTCCAGTTCCTAATCCTTGGGCTCAATCATTCAGCACATCAGTAAAGATTGGTAATGTATTTCGTCCATCAGATGCTCTTATGACCTCACACATTAGGGGGCATCTGTTATAACCCTAAATTGCACCACACATGCTTACCCGGCATCAGTCCATCTCATATCCCTTCTTTGCCAAAGCACTATTGAAAAACTCTTTGAAAATCCTCTTTTATAAAGGCTCACACACCCTACTCCATTACTGCATGCATGTACACGCTGGCTGACCCAAAACAACCCATGTGGACCGACAAAAGAACGAAAAAATGAAAGTTTCCGATGGAACACAAAAGTTATGGGTAAGTTAACTGGAACTTCTCGCCATGCATGGCCGAGGGTTCGTCCAAATACCTAGCTCCTTCTAGCCTATAAAATAAGGGGTAGGGGTCCCACTTGGAAGGAGGAAAAATATAGCAAAGAAACTCTGCCCATTTGCGTATTCCCATTGTCCCAACCCTTTATACTTTCCTTGTGCCAAAGGAGATACAAAGAAAGCAGTTGGAGGACAGTCGAAGAGGAGCCCAGGATCAGGTTCGTAGAGTGGTGGCTGGTCTCAACTTTTGTAAGTTGACTCATTCAAAGTAATAAAGAAAATTCTTTTCCCGTCCCAATTCATGAACTTTTTATAGTTTGATTAGTATATGTTTGGATTTATAACCCATTAGTATATAAGTAAGATGCATGCATAGTTGTTGCTTGTCTTGTATGTATTTCATCTTTGGAAGGAGTATTTCGAACAAGTAATCAAGTACAACAAAGGATCAACATCAAATGTCGGGAACGAGGTAGGTTGATCTTTCCATGCATTTACTAAGAAAAGGGGATTTAAATCTAGGGATGAAGGTAGAAAGTAGTTTTTTCTTCGGTCATATCTGCATGCAAAGTCTGAACTCTATTTGCTAGTCCATAGGGAGATTTCCCTCACAACAGTATGCCCAGTGGTGTTTCTCTAGGTGGTCCGATAATCCCACAAAGCCTCTAGAAGCCTATCAGCCCAATCTCGATGATGTAATTAAATAGTCTTGGTTAATATAGCTTCCATAACTTTTTTTGTAGACTCTACCTGACCATTATCTTGTGGATGGTATGGAAAAGATTTACAATGTTTAATCCCATATTTCTCCATTAGTTCTCTCATCAGCTTGGAAGTGAATTGAATGCCTTGGATTGTAACAATTTCATGAGGAACACCGAAGCGGGTAAAGATGTCTTCATAAATGAATTCGAAAATGGATTTTTATGTAGCCCTAAATAGGGATTTTTCCTCTACCCACTTGTTGACACAATCTGTACAAACCAAAATATAGTTTTTGTTACGAGACATGGGTGAAATTGGTCCTACAAAGTCAAGCACCCATTTTTCGAAAGGTTCTATCATAAATTGGGCATGCAAGGGAATTTCGTCGGCTGACGTGGGTATTCCTATATTTTGACAACTATCACAACTCCTCACATACTTGGAAGCATCCTTGAAAATGATAGGCCAATAGTAACCTGAATGTAAAACCTGATATGTTGTACGTTTGTTAGAAAAATGGCCACCACATGGTCCATCATGAAAACTTCGTAGTATTTTTAGTATCTCGTCTTCTCAGACACATATACAAATAATCAAATTAGGACCTATACGAAAAAGGTCATGGCCAACCCAAGAGTAAATGGCACTTTGCGTAATAATTCTATGTTTTTCATGAGGTGACAAATGAGACGATAACTTCCTAGTAGCCAAATAGTTTTCCATATCTGCAAACCATGACGTAATTACAGAAATGGAAAAAAGGTGCTCGTCTGGGAAACTATCATCTATGGGAATATCATCATCCTCATTTTTTATTCTTGAAAGAAAATCACCTACCAAATTCTCCTTTCTAGGTCGGTCAAGAATAGTGATATTAAACTCTTGCAATAGTAGCAGCCACCTAGTCACTTGGCCATTAGTTATGGGTTTATTCATGAGAAATCTAACATCGGAATGATATGTATGTACAAATACTTCATAGCTTGTGATGTAGTGGCGAAAATTATAGATAGCATGAACTACTGCCAAGAATTCCTTCTCAGTAAATGTGTAGTTTAACTCAACAGGGGACAGGTTCTTGCTCAAAAAATAAATGGCATAGGACTATTGGTCCTCTTTCCATCCTAATACTCCTCCTATTGCAGTGTCAGAGGTTTCAGTGGATATGTGAAATGGGAGAGACCAATTGGCCCCCCTAAGAAGTGGTGCCACAGACAACTTAGATTTTAGGGTTTCAAGGGAAGTTTAAAGAAAATCAACATCCTTTATTAACAATCCAAACATGGGTGCAACAATCTTTGTAAAATTTTCAATAAACCGTCGATAGTATCCAGCATGTCCAAGAAATCTTCTTACCTCTTTCTGAGTCTTGGGGGGTGGAAGTCTGACGATGACCTTAATATTTGTAGGATCAAATTTGATCCCTTTAGATGAAACATGATATCCTAGAACCACTCCTTCAGTCAACAACATCTTACATTTTTCGTGACTTAAAGATAGGTTCATTTCTTGTCATCTGATAAGGATTTTTTATAAATTATCTAAGGCTTCCTAGTAAGTATTTCCATATACTGTGAATTCATCCAGGTATACCTCCACACAATCATGAATGAGATCAACAAATATCCCTAGTACTACTCGTTGAAATGTGGCAAGAGCATTACACAATCCAAATGGTAAGACCTTATAGGCATAGGTGCCCCAAGGACAAGTAAAGTTAGTCTTGTCCTAATCCTCAGGTGCTATGAGAATTTGATTGTACCCTCTATATCCATCTAAAAAGAAGAAATATTTCTTTCCAGACAGGGTATCAAAAATTTGGTCAATGAAAGGAAGAGGAAAGTAATCCTCCAGAGTGGCTTTGTTCAGCTCCCAGAAATAAACACAAATTCTCCATTTCCTGGTCACTTTCTTTGCAACCACTGCAAGGGGGGATACCCACTTGCTATTGGATATGGGATAAATAAATAGGACATTTAATAAATTTTGGATCTCCTCTTTTACTATATCTTTGAGTGTTGGGTTCATCCTTCTCTTGGGTTTCCTAACAGGTGTTACTTCCCCCTGGGTATATATGTGATGGATACATGTATCAGGGTGTATACCCTTCATGTCAGTGTATTACCAGGTGAATGCCCATGATTGTTCTTTAAGGATACTTACTAACTATATTTGTTGGTATGCATCTAGCCTGAAGTTTATATGTAGAAATTTCCCTGGAATAATTGTTCGACAACATAGGTATTCCAACAAAGGATGAACACCTTCAGTAACCACTCACATAACTAGATCAAAGATCAAAACACCAATGTTTTCACATGGTAAAACCCCTATGAGGAAACATCCATGACCCCAGCCAACACGGCCACTTGGAGTAGTTTATTAATGCAAGGAAAAATATTACAGAAATATTTTACGAGAGAGTTTCTCACAATTGATCATCGGCAAATGACCCTCCATGCTCTTTAAATAGAGATCATGGACCAATCAGGTGTTAATCCACGGATCAATGGATGTTAAGATCGAGGAGAGTATGAACCATTGGATCACTCTATGTCGGGAACATATCGTGACCGTCAAATTTCCTAACTACAAATGCATACTAATGCATACTAAAGAAACACACTAGAAAACACACTTTTACCTAACGACACAATAGACCAAGTAGATCTTACTAACTCCTCAGTGTCTAAATATCCTAACATCCCCCCTTAAGAACAACTTGGGATAGGATTGAAGGATTTACAATAGTAACACAATAGGAGAAGGAAGGAGGCATTAGAGCCTATCCCCCCTTAATGGCAACTTCCTGAAATCCTAACATAGATCGAAGTTTGGAAAACTTCACTTCTATAAGAGACTTTGTGAAAATGTCTGCAACTTGATCTTCTGTAGGGAAAAAGAGCACTTAAATAATTTGATCATGAATGAGCTTTCTGATGAAGTGCATGTGTATCTCGATGTGTTTTCTATGCCAATGTTGAACTGGGTCTTTGCAAGCTTGATGGCACTCTGATTGTCACACCAAAGGTTGGTCAAATGCTAGTGTTGGAATCCAAACTCTGAAAGGATCTGTCGAAGCCACAGGGCTTCCTGACTTGCATTTACTGCTGCTCGGTACTCTACTTCTGCTGAAGAAAGTGCAATATCTTGTTGTTTCTTACAAGCCCAAGAGATAGGTCCTGAACCTATGTTGAAAACATAACCTGCAATAGACTTCTGATCATCAGGGTCATCGTCCCAATCTGAATTAGTGAAACCAACCAATAAAAGAGTCCCCCCTAAATTGTAATGTATCCTAAACTGAATTGTACCACGAACATAGCGAAGCATCCTTTTAGCTACTTTCCAATGGATTTCATGGGGTGTTTGCATATATTGGGCAACAAGACCAATAGCAAAGGAAAGATTAGGATGGGTATGAGTCAAGTATAAGAGGCTACCAATTAACTGACGGTACAGGGTGGCATCAACTTCAGGAGAAGTACAGGTGGAAGAAAGATTGACTCCAGACTGGAAGGGAGAAGGGGTTGGTTTACAATCGTCCATGTGAAAGCGGCGAAGAAGGTCACAAGCATACTTAGACTGGGAAAGAAAAATTCCTTCATTGGTTTGCAAAACTTGGAGGCCAAGGAAATAGTGAAAAAAGCCTAAGTCTGCCATTTCAAATTTCTTCTTAAGGTTGGTTTTCACATGGTTTAAAAGTTTAGAGTCACTATCAATAAGGATAAGGTCATCAACATAAAGGACAAGTATTATGAGATGGATTCCTACTTTATTGGTATAGACATTAGGATCAGAATAGCATCTAGAGAATCCAGTGGCAATAAGAAAGCTATCCATTTTGGAATACCAAGCTTGGGGAGCTTGTTTGAGACCATAAAGAGATTTCTTGATGTGACAAACAAGGCTAGAGTCATTCTAGACATAGAAAGGAGGTTGTTCCATGTAGATTTATTCTTGCAAATATCCATGCAAGAAGGCGGATTTAACATCCATATGATGGACCTCCCATTTATGTGAGGTAGCAAGGGCAAGAACAAGGTGAATGGAATTCACTTTTGCTACAGGGGAAAAGGTTTCATTATAGTCAATTCCTTCAACCTGGGAAAATCCTTTGGAAACTAACTGAGCCTTGTGTCTTTCAACACTTCCATCTGATGCATACTTAGTTTTGTAGACCCATTTGCATCTAATAAGTTTTCTTCCTTTTGGAAGAGGTACAAGATCCCAAGTATCGTTTGCCAATAAAGAACGAAACTCTTCATTCATTATCGTATCCCAATCTGGATGACTTGAAGCTTCTGCAAATGTCTCTGGATCATGAGTTTCTAAAACTTGAGCCAAAAAGAGAAGAGGCTCGCTAGAACTGTGAACATGTCCGATGCTGATCTGAAGGATCACTGACAAGATCACCAGCTACTTCTCGTGTTGAATAGGCCCATATAGGAAGCAGAGGAGCTAATGTTGGTTCAGATTCAAAGGACTCACATGGAGTAGGGTGAGCAGGTGGAGGTCGATTTTCATCCTCATTATCATCATCTGAAGAATAAACCAGATCATAAGAAGGCACAAATGTCGAAGATGGATCGCAGGCCGAAGAAGGCACAATCGTTGAATTAGGCTCACAGGCCAAGAGATTTTCATAAAATTTAAAATCTCTTCTAATAATAATTTCATTACAATGTGATTGAAGAAGTCTGTAACCTTTGACATCTTTAAAATAACCAAAAAATATACACTTCTCACTTTTAGGCTACAATGCTTTCCTTTTCTCATCAGGAATGTGAGCCCATGCTATACTGCCAAATACACGGAAGTAACTTACATCTGGTTTAATTTTATTCCAAGCTTCTTCCAGTGTTATGTTTTTAAGAGCCTTTGTGGGAGTGTGATTTACTATGTAATTTTCACAGTGGATGGCTTCCGCCCAATACTTTAGACTTAATCCCTTAGATTGGATCATACAATTAGCCATTTCTTTTAATGTGTGGTTCTTTCTCTTAGCAACACCATTTTGTTTTGTTGTATATGGAACAGTGTGTTGCATTTGGATTCCATGTGTAGTGCAGTAGCTTGTAAAATTATTGTTCACATATTCGCCTCCATTATCTGTTCTTAACCTTTGAATTTGATGTCCA
>JZKD02S0486164.1:154598-172130 GCA_000966675.3 Picea glauca | reverse complement strand
TGATTTTCCGAGATCGCACAAGGCACAGGGAAAAGAGCATATGCAGATCTAAAAGAGTAGCAACCCGGAAATAAAAAATACAAACCGAAATAAAATCAAAATAAAAGTTTGCAGAAATTAAAAAAAATGTGTATTCACGCTTTATACCTCTGGATCTAACTGTAATGGTCGTATCTTGGGCAAACGGAAACCTTTTCGAGTGAAAAAAAAAATGTTCCTGAATGAAAAGAGTTCTCCGGACGCAATGGAATAGTCCTCTCAGCCCAGAAATGTATGAAAATGCCAGAAAATGGAGATGAGGCAAATCAGATTCACAATCTTAATCTACAACAGGAGCGGGTCTTCAAACAAGCTCTGATACCATGTTCGACAACATAGGTATTCCAATAGAGGATGAACACCTTTATTAACCACTCACATGACCAGATCAAAGATCAACACACCGATGTTTTCACGTGGTAACCCCTACGGGGAAACATCCACGGCCCCAGCCAACACGACCACTTGGAGCAGTTTATTAATGTAAAGAAAAATATTACAAAGAGAGTTTACAAGAGAGTTTCTCACAATCAATCATCGAAAAATGACCCTCCATGATCTTTAAATAGATATCATGGACCAATCGAGTGTTAAGCCATGAATCAATGGCCATTAAGATCAAGGAGAGTATGAATCATTGAATCACTCTATGTCGGGAACATATCGTGACCGTTGGATTTCCTAACTACAAATGCATACTAATTCATACTAAAGAAACACACTAAAAAACACACTTTTACCTAATGACACAATAGACCAAGTAGATCTTACTAACTCCTAAGTGTCTAAATATCCTAACACTACTCTCATAGGGCATGGTATAAGATGTGGCAGACTCATCTATCTCGAAGATGAAATATGTCGAAGACAAAATCGATGGGTCCAATTGTTCTTGAAATTATTCCCCAAACATGTACTCAAATTGGGGAAAATGTTGTGGAAAATCAACACATGTGATAGCAGAAATAAACTGGTTTAGCACATTTTATGTTGTGTGTTCCTGAAGTGCCTAGGAATGATCACTTGGAAACACGGGTTCTTCCCAGTCCTCATTCTCGCATGGACATTCCAGCCACCATATATTCTCCATGATAGGTTGAGATGGAGGGTGTATGGTGAGCTTCTCGATAGAGAGTCCATTTGAGATGGTCATTTCTCCTTCTCTACAACCAATAAATGCATTTTCTGTGGCTAACCAAGGTATTCCCAAAATAATGGGATGGCCTTTGGCAGGATCTTTTGAGTGAATGATAAGAAAGTCTATTGGGTACTCCCATGAGGCTAAAGTAACTATGATATCATCCAAAATTCCTTTAGGTATAACCCTGGTCTTATCTGTTAATTCCAAAATGGTTGGGGTAGGTATAAGAAGAGGTTTTAACTGTAATTCCTCCAAGGTAGTAATGGTCATAATATTGATGGTTGCCCCTAGGTCTATGAGAGTGTTTTCAATGGAAAACTCAATAATGGTTATGGTCACTACGGGGTTTCTTGGGTTCCCATATTTTTCTACCTTAGGCTACTCTGATATGTACTCATAAAGTTCTCTTATCAAATGTACTGTTGGAGGATCCTTCTGCTTCCTCCCTGGCTTCTTAATAAACAATTTGTTGACCACCTTACTATAGATTGGAATATCCTTAATGGATTATAGCAAGGGAATATTGACACAAATATTCTTCAATTCATTCAAGATGTCAAATTTTGGTTGGGTGGTAGGTTTCTTGATTACTAATCTTTCTAGATAAGGAGGGCCTTCGTAATTTGTGAAGGTTCATTTTGGGGAAGCTTGGGTTCTTGGTCCTTAGGAATAATAAAATCTTCCCACCTAGTGTCATTCGTGGTTTGTTTGGGGATTTCCTCTTCTTCTTCTTCCTGGATGACTACTGAAGATATCTGCCTATCCATAACTTTTCCTGACCTTAGTTGAATCTCTTGCAATGGAACAGGATAAATAACATATGTTGGGAAGGCCTACATCTCAACATTATGAAGAGGTTGAGTGGGCTTTTTATTCGGATTGGGCACTAGTTGTGTCGACAATAATGTTGGTCTTGGGGAGCTTGCATTCTGATATTGTTACAATTGTTGTTGTGGAATATGAGTTAAAGGTGGTGGAACAAAACCTCGTAGAAGCTACAGAATGTTTGGTGGAAACCGAGGATAAGGATGGTTGGGCATAGGGACTGGTGGAGCTTGAGGGTTTCCTTGGTTATTCTCTCCTCTCCATCCTTGAAGCCAAGGTTGGTGATACAGTGTAGACCAATTTTTCCAACTTGGTGAGTTCCATTGTTGTGGTTGTTGATAATAGGGTGGAACTTGATGTTGTAGATCCGGGTATGTAGGTTGATTTCTAGGCTACCATGGCCTCCTAGGTACATAAGAGGACTCCCCGGGATCCCCACTTCTATAGATGGCTAAAAAACTGGGAAATGATGGAAATTTTTCAATTGAGTGGTCTTCCATGCAGAAACCACAAACTAAAATGTTATCTAATGGGAATTCCCTTGAGGAATGTTTCCTCTTGCATCTTGGGAAAAATATGCTCATTGTTGCATTCTCTTCCTCCTATTTCTTTTTAATCTTTAGGGTGTCCAACTGGGAACCTATTATGCTTAAGATAGATGTCTTTAAGTTTTCTAAAAGGTTCCCGATCTCTACTCTTGTGATACCAGCTGAACTAACTGGTTTTAAGTTTCTATTATAAGGGTCCCAAACATTCTTTCCTATTTTAGCTCTACTCCTCAAGTAATTCTTATATATTTCACAGATTTTGAAAAATGGTTTATGGCAAATGTAACCTGATGCCATCAAGTTAAGTATTTCTAGGTATTCCTCTGAAATCCCTTTAAGGAAAAGAGCCCTAACTGCATCATCTGGAAGTTCATGGTATTTTGATTTCTGTGAGATGTACGCAAACCGTTCCATATAATTCTCGAGATTCTCGTCCTCTAACTGTTGGATTTTGAAAATATTGTTACGAGAATCCTTGGATTTGTAGTAATCTTGGTATTTATTAAGAAATATATCTTTCATGGCTTCCCAAGACCTAATACTGGATTCTCTCAACCCCATGAACCATCTTACTGCAGAGTCCTTGAGGGTGGCAGGGAAGAGTTTTAGTTTCTAGGCATCTTGTAAGTAGTTGTATCTCCTACAAAAATGTCAAACTCAAATAGAAAGGTATCCGAGTCTTCACTTCTTTTACCGTAAAATGTGGGCAGTGCCAAGAGGGGAATTTTTTTTATATTGACATTTTGTGTGGTGTCCAAAATTGGAAACCCGAAGGTGGTTTTGGTTTGGTTTCCAACTTCTTCTCCCTCTTCATGTCTTACATTGTTGTGATCCTCTTGATCATCCATACTGGTTTGGTTTACAAAAAGAGAGTACATAGGTGGTTTTATCCTTGAAGAGAACAAAGTATCCCAAGGTTCTTGTCTAAGAAAGGTATCCCTCTAATGGGAAGGTCTTCCGAATGCTTGGATGTTTGGGACTCTACTTGATCTGGTTGAGATTATTGGTGCCAAATTTTCTGTGTCAATTTAGGAGACAATTATATTGGTTGAACTACCAAACAAAGTATTCACATGTTCAGGTTCTATGATGTCTTCAAAGTTAGGATATCCTTATGGTGGTAAGAAAACAAAGGTTGTATTGTTTGATTTTGCGGAAGGCTTGAGTGGTCTTGCCTCCTGTCCTACTATTAATTATGCTTCACTTTTCTATTCTATAGTGCTCCCTGTCTTAGTCTCGTTAGATATTGCATTCTTTCTTTGGGTTGAGCTAGCTCTTGTTTTTTGGTATTGTTCTGTGGATTTTATGAGTGGAATGTTCCTTCCCCTGAAAAGGTCGGAAGGAACCTTGGTTGAAAGGTATGCTTTTCTTTTCATGTATCTTCCCTTTGGGTCCCTAGGTCTATTCATGAAAGCAAGCAAAAAGAAATTATACCATTGGGTTTGGGGGAACCTACTATAACAAATGCACGGGTTCTTACCTCTCATCTTAAAGTTCCCCCACCACCAAAATAATTCTAAGGTTTATAAATGATCTATTTCCTACCTTTAGACAACTCCCTGGCAATGGCGCCAAAAATGATGGGTGTTCTATATGCACTAAAAAACCCTCAATTAAATTTTCAACTCGAGGTAAGTAAACTTAGAGTTGTAGCACTATATGTGCCAAGGCAGAAAGTTAGAGGAAGTATAGTCTAACTAAGGAGATGGTCTATCTGAGGGAAAACCTACTTAAGCATAGACTATCAATGAGCAAAACCCTATCAAAGAACTTAAACTATTTACCCTAAGCAACTTTTAAACCATGGATCGATGGATTGTCCTAAAGAAGTAAATGAAAACCCTAAAATGAACAAGTTAACTTAATCAATATAATGAGAAAAAGAAAGCCATATTTTTAATCTATTCAACTTAATGAACAATATCAACAACAACTAATCTAATCAATCTATTCAAATTAATGAGCAACAACAACAAGTAAACAAGCAAGCAACTACCCTATTAAAACGTATGCAACAAGTAAGTTGATAAAAACTACTCAACAGGTAACTAATCAACTATTACACAAGTGAACTCTATTCTTAAGATAAAACTCATAGTTACTTCTAATATGCAAAGGGAAATCTTAACCTATTGAATTAAAAGCGTCATGACAATATTCAAAGACTAATCAACAATTACTCTTAATCTACAATAACAAGAAACTTCAAATATAATGATGATGATTATGTCTTCGGTGTCTTATGACATCATGATGGCATCTAACAATTAGTGATATCTCAAGAGGAATAACTTCAATATTAACTTCTATGGATAAATGAAAGGTATGAATCAAGCAATCTAACAAGAGCTTAGCCATCATAGAAGAAATATTAACTATCCTGAAAATCCATGTGATCTTTCAATTTATGCATTAATCATCAACGATAAGAAAACAATATTCTACTTAATTCAAACGCACTCTTATGCTAATGTAAGCAAATTCACACAATTAGAAACTTATAGCTAAAACTTAAGTCAAACCGAAACTCTTATTTAGAATTGCAAGTTAAATCTAAATTGGCAATTTCACGAAATAAACTAAACTAATCCTATTATTAACAATTCAAATTGCAATTTGAAATACTCATAAAAAAATGATTCAAATTCTACTTCTATCCCAGCATACTACAAGAAAATTAATAATAAGACGGAATAAGAAAACTAGATAAGAAAACTGAGAATCAAAATCAAAGCTAGCAATTATTCATCCATTGAAACTTTGCCAAAGAAAGTCTATAGTTTGTATTAACTCAATACTCTGTTTTAAATTTTAACTATTCTATTTCAACTTGAAGAAATTCAAACTAGAATTTAATCACATAAGAAAGTTAGTAGCTAAGCTTGCAAGCTATTTACTAATAAAAAGACACAACATATTAACAACTATCCTTTACAAGCAACCTACAAAAAGGAAATTGAAATGATTAAATTATGAACTGAAAACACACAGCATGTGAAATGATAAACACACATATAATGGAAAATGAAAGAAATAACAATTGCACAACTCAAATACACAAGATAACTATCTAACTATTCACCCAGACCATTGGTGGGCCCCCCAACAGGTCGTGGCTACTCCTCAACAGCGAATCACGAGCTAAATCAACATGATTCTGGAATTTAAATTAAAAACGCAGTCTTGCACAAGTTTATGGAAATGTCTTTTATTACACAACAAAACAATTCTAGCAATCCTTCACAATTCCTTACTCTCTTTGTCTAACCACTAATGTGGTATTTATAACAGTTACAATTTGAGAGTTCAACCACTGGAAGGTTCGACCTCCTCTAAAAACAACAAATTCCATTAAATATGCTATAACTGCCTTTGGTTTCTAGAAACCAAATGAGCCACTCAACACTCATCATAACATCTTAATCCAATATGTCAAGAGCTCAGTAGTTGGTGGCCATGAGGGTGAACAAAACCCATGTCACCAATTCACTCAGCACAGGCCATCGATATAACAATCGCCAACTCACCCATGGTTTTAGTGTTGGATGCAGTGTCAGATGCAGTGTCAAATGAAGTACAGGATGCAGTGTTGTATGGAGTATCAGACGAGCTACTGGATGGAAAAACACCATGCGATTTTTCCCTATGACACACAAATCGTGCATTAGCTTCTTTTAATCATTAAATTGAACTAAATTAAAGTTAAAACCATCACAAAACATCAATTACACGTACCTGGTATAAGATATGATTATTTTCTATGAAATCCTTCAAAAAAAATTCAAAATGGTTATTAATACATATATAATATCGATAAAAAAGGATTCAATCAGCATAATTAAACAACCAAATCACGAGCCCAACATATGGTCTTATATCCACCAAGCAAGGAAATGATTATGTATTTGTGGTGGTTGATTGATTTTCAAATATGGCCATTCTCACAACCTACAAGAAGAGCATCACAGTGTCAGATACTGCCAATTTCTTCTTCGAATGAGTGCGGGTCCATTTTGGGATACCATAGACCATCATCTCTGATCAGGACAACATGTTCCTTAGCACATTTTGGTCAAGTCTCTTGTCACTGTTGGACACCAAGATCACTAAGTCCACTTCCTTCCACACTCAAAATGATTCCCAAACAGAGGTCGTCAATCGAATGATTTTTCACATCCCACATATGTATAACTCTAATTATCCACATACATGGGATGAGAGTCTTCCCTATGTTCAACAAAGCTACAATAGGGCTCTCCATAGCTCCACTGACCATAGCCCCTTTTAGGTGGGGTTGGGATTCCAACTCTTCGGTCCCATTGATGTTTCACTACCTCTTGAAACCACACAGACAAATTCTTCCCATGTTCAGTCTAAGTCCGACAAAACCACCAGATTCATTGAACGGATTGAACAAATCTACTAACAGGTCAATGAGATTTTGCAGAAATCCAATGCTAAGTACAAGCAGCTCCATGATCAAAATTGGGTACCGCACGAGTTTCAGTTGGGAGACAAGGTATGGTTACATTTGTAGAAAGAACACCTTACAGGGCCCCATTATAAGTTTTTTTCACTTCACTATGGGCCTTACACTATCACCAAGGCTATGGGAGACAATGCTTTTGAGATCAACACTCCCTCCTTCCTTGGATTTCACTTAGTGTTCAATGTGGACCTCCTCCGACCATATTTTCCACCATTATTGGACACCTCGGAGATCGCAAAACAATTGACACCAACACAGCTCAACCCTAACTACATGAAACATGCATCCACTGATCAGATAGTGGACACACAGTTCAAGGGAACTCGCCACCAAAGGATCCAACTTTATCGAGTTGTCAAGGTAGGGCAGCTCCTGCACCAAGGTAAATGGCTCACCCAAGGATAAATTCAATAGAAATTTCCTCACTTTATGGGGGGCCTCAACATAATGGAGACCATTGCTTCCTAAGCGGGGAGGACTAATCCAAGTGGATATTGGTGGCCACTCACCTATTCCAACTAGCTCCTTTTGATCGTTTTAGTTCATCACATTCTTTTATAATTATTTGTAATTGTGGGTTCTACACTTTCGGGGTTGTCTGAAGCCTTATATAGATACTAGATGGATTGTTGGCTGCCCATCGAATCCAACTGCCTTGTTTTGGAATTTTTCATGTTAGCACATCTTTTTGTATTTCCAAGGTCATTTTAGGGCCCTAAAAAGTGTTTTTGTGTCTTGCCACAGTCAAAATTTAGATAGAGTCATATTTTGATGTCATAATGTGTAGTTCTCGAAAATACCTTTCCAACGAGCTACTGCATGCCTAAAATGGAGGTCAAATGAAAAAGTTACGACCTCGAGAAGTTGAGGTACCAATTTACCCATCGGGGCACACATAACGTTTGGCATTTCATCTCTTAGGGTTATTTTTTTGGATGTATAGGGTTTTGGAATTCGTGAGTAATGTTAAAAAGGCCTTTGGAGCCTCATTGTAATCATTTTTCTTAGATGGATATGTGTAGCAGCCACATCTCTTCTCAGAGATAACTACCACCATTCGAGAAAGTTGTTTTCAGTTCTGTAGTTTTACAGTTTCAACCTATTTTATTTATTCAATAGAAGTTATTGTTCACTAGATATATGTTGTTGTTCTATGTATCTCTGTGTTATTGTATTCATTTTGTTATTCATTTAATTCTTCTCATAGATCCAGATCAAGAATCCATCTCTCACCTCTTATTTTTGTATGATGTTCTTTATTTCACTCGGGGAACTAAAAAGGATATATCGGCCTTAAAAGGCATCCTTGATATCTATTGCAAATCTACCAAAATGGTAGTGAATTTAGAAAAATAAATCTTATATTAATTTTCTATTATGGATCTCATTATGTAGGTAATCAAGAATACCCTTCCTTTTCAGGTTAAGGATTTGGAGAATGATTTAAATACCTATTTTTTTCTAAAACTAAACAATTAAAGGTTCTCTGACTAGTTTTGTCTTGTTAAAAGTGTGGAGGCGCATGTAGCATTTTGGGTAAATCATTTTTTTCTAGATGTGGTAGGTTGGTTTTACTAAAATTTGTCATTGAAAGTATCCCAATGTATTGGACGTCAATTGTAGTAGTTCCAAAAGACATTCTCACAAACATTATAAAATTCATTTTTCATTATCTATGGTATGGCTCATGTCAAGAAATGGGAATCTCGTTGGTTTAATGAAATATGGTTGCTTCCCCCATGGAGCTTAGGGGATGGAGAATTAAGAATTTACAATTTTTCCCAGACCCTTGCTACTAGAATCCTATGCAGGATCTCTAATAGAAATTCTTTATTGGGTAGATTCCTCAAATAAAATTACCTTAGAAGAATTTTAGTATACTAATGGTTTATACATCCTACAAAATCTCCCAAAGGATCAATAATCCATAAGGCATTGGTTTCATCCTTTCCCCTGGTGGGTCAATGGAAGGTGTGGAAAATCAATGATGGTAGGTCGGTTCGTATTGTGAGGACCCTTGCATTGGGGTAGACAATGAGTTATGGTTATCAAATCCACTCCTTCAACCTCTCCAATCCAAAAACAACTTCTCCTTAGTAGGCACATGAGAACGGTTTCCCCAAGCTAGGGGTAGGTTAGGATAGAGGAGGAAACTCTCTCTTGACTTGATTGGAAAGGAGGTGGAAGAATGGGACCGGTATGTTGGTATACTCATCTCTAATTACATTTTATTATAGGATGGTGAACCAGAAAAGTTATGTCGGTCCATGAACGCTAAATCGCATGACTTCACGACTAAGTTGGGTTACAAATCTTGTATGGAATCACCATTTGCAGGTGAAAAAAAGTAGTGGTGGGTACAATGTGGAAACTAAATGCTCTATCGAAGAACATGATCTCTATTTTTTTGGCCCTGAAAAAATAATGCTTAACCTGGGAAGTTGGTCTAAAATGGGGATGGGTGGGCCCAAGAAGATGTGTTTTATGCAAGGACCATGATAAAACTTGAACTCACATTTTTACTAATTGTTTTTATGCATCTCAAGTTATAGGGATCGTCAAGAAGGAGATGAAGTTGTTGTCATTATGGAACAAAACTAGACTAGAAGACTTTTTGAAGGATTGGATAGCCAAAAATCAATTAACACTACAATAAAAAGACCCTCTAGCGCAGGTTTTTAGTGTTACAAAATTGGAAAAAATTGTCAGAAAAACGTTTGTGAAAATATCTGTTTTTGGTAGAGGATGTTTTTATGAAGATTATAACATAATTTTATTATAACTAAAAAAACTAAGTGGGAGAAAGTTGTAGAGGATGATTTTCTAGTTGGTGTGCTTCATGGTCTATAAACATCTATGTGTTCTCAAACATAAATCATCGATGCCTACATTACACCGAAAGAACCAGACGAGTCCTAAAATATTGGGGCACCGATGCATTTATACAAAATAATGCACTGGTGCTTTAATAAAAACAATGCACCGGTCAAATATATGATACCAAGCATCGATGTGTTCTCTAACTTAAAGCACAGGTGCTTACAATTACAAGAAAGCACCAAGGATGTGAAAAAATGATTGGGGCATTGATGCTCTTATAAGTAATCATGCATCGATTCCTTAATAAGAATAAAGCACTGGGCGAATCTATGATACCATCACTGGTGCGTTAAAATCCAAACCCTAACGGTTCATGATATTTAGAACGCATCGAGGTAGAAGTGTGATACAGAATCCCCGGTGCATTTATTGATTAAATGCACCGATAAAGGTTTTTTATTATTATAATTGTTGGTTAAAATAGTATTAATATCAGTGTTGTTTCCTTCTATATCAACACCAATGTGAATTTAATTATGACACTAGTGCATTTTATCTTAAAACACACCAATTTTTTTTATCATTAAACACATCGATTGTCATTTTCTCTTTTTAGAAACACTGACCTATGACAATGCACAATTATTGTTATTTTTAAATTCCATTTTTCATAAAACAAATTGACATATATCTTATAATAGTATTCATATAAATTAAATTTTGATTAGTTCATTTGGATATGATGTTTGGATTATTTTTTTTATCATTATATTTCACATCTCTTCATTATAATATTTAATCATCCATATATTTAATCAATGGTGTACATTGGATAAAACAATAGAATAAAATAAAATGTGTTTTATTATATATGAATAATAGGCTCTTTGTCATGCAAAATTGGTCGACACTTATTGGTAACCCCTTGTTTTTCAATTGGGACACTATGTCCATTACATTAAACAAAATGTCTGATTTTTACAGACAATTAATTCAAAAAATATAATGGCTTGCATTGATATCCAAATAGATTGATCATCATTCTTCGTTGGAACTATTATCAATGCTTGAGCTACTTCCATGACTTGGGTTGTTTGGTTGAATGTTTTGTTTATTGTCTCAATTGTTTTTATCTTCAAATGATTCCATCTAAAAAAATAAAAATAAAGTATAATGAGTGTATCTACATTGGTGAGAATAATGAAAATTGAAATAAATAATATACATGAATGTAAATTGAAAATCGATATACCATAGAAAGAATTTATTCATGAATGATACACATTTTTTTCAAAACCAAATCTCATGCCTTCTGTCAAAAATTCTTTTGTTGGCACATTTTCATACTTTCTTTCCTGCAAGTTTTATACCCCATAATAAATTATAGATTTAATATAAAAGATGTTTTTTGTTCCATTAATTATAAAATGAGAGAATTAAAACAACATAAGATACTTACAAATTCCACAATTAATTTTTAATATGCTAACATATACTCCCAACCCTTACTTAACCTAAATGTCAATCAATTCTTGCGATGGCTCTTCTTTGTATGTTAGCACCTGTTTGAAGATATTCAAGGATGGATATTGTAAAACAAATTAAAATATACAAAAATGAAATCTTAATTTAATGTTATAAGGAAATAACAATTATTCACAAACTTTACTATTAACATTTTTCTTCCTTGTCGTCCTATTTTATGTGTTGAATGGGTTCCATTTTGTTTTCTTTCATGCAAGAAAATACTCGAAAATTAATATTTAATGATAAATTATTTATTTATATGAACCTATTAGAAAATTTCAATGATTTCATACATTTGAAGCACGTTCTTGTTGAGATGGCTCCTCCTGCGATGCAATTATGTCCATTTATTTTACCATCTCCTTCTACACTTTTTTAGACATTGCTACTGGCATATTTTGGATATCGGCTCGTTGATCCTTTGGGATTTTCATAATCTTCCTAAAAATTTTAACATGACAATAAACTATTTTTATATTGATATATGAAAACTAAGTATAACAAAATTGATATTAATAAAGGAATGGTTTGTAGTAATATATACATATTCTAGAAAAGCATTTTTAGGAATATTACTTTTTGAATGATTGTTCTTTGTTGATGTATGTTTTTTCTATTGCAAGTCTGACAAGTCTCATTGACCATTTCTATGGAAACACTTCATGTAGTTTATATATAACCTGGTTCTTGGAATCATTGGATTGATTTTTGTATTGTAAGTGGAAAGTGCATCTATACGTTTGTCCCACTATATCCCTCATAGTTTTGTAAAAGTTGTTCCCCCTTTCATTAACCTCCAACACCACTCCAAATGAGATAAGGACCAATTCATCATCATTTACATCATCTATAATTTTGATTTTCTTAGGATGACATATCGTTCCTTCGTTGTTGGTCCTTGTAGAAAATTAAACATATGTGAATTAATAGATTGTTTGAAACATGTTATCTAATATTTTAAGTATATTCTTAATGAAAATTCAAAAAAGAACTCATATTGAATAGAATATTTTCATTAACCCGATTCTTCTTTTTAAAACTTTTTCATCAAGATTTTATGCTCTTCTTCACTTAGATCGCAAATAATATTATCAAGCTTCTTCATTTTATGGCCCTGCAAGACACACACTAACCAATACATATTAGTTAAACTTACATATAGTTCAAAAATATTAATTTTGTATAGAATTTACAAAGAACTTGTCTTTTTTTCCTTTTTGGATGTGTTATCATCATGTCGATCATAATTTTTGTTACTTGAACTATATCGCACATTTGTTTTATCAATATATATCTCATACCATTCAATACACAAGCTATTAAATATATTTTATAAATAAATCACATAATTTTCTTCAAAAAAAAAGTTTCGAGTGTGCTTTCATAATATAATAGCACTGATGCATTTCATATACAAAACACACCGATATCAAAAATAGATATTTTAAAAACTATAAATTACAACATGTGATATGTATCATTATCAACACCATTCCAATATAAAAAAACAAACAAATAAATAAATATACCATGAACAAATAAAATTATACATCGATGAATGAATTGTTTTAATTATGTTGTAGCATTACTGGTGAAATCTGAAAGTGCACCAATGCATTATATTCAATTAGGCACACCTATTACCCGAAAAAGTTTAAAAAAAAAAAGTGACAGGGTCGAGAGGGTTTGGATCCGACGCATCACATGTCAAACATATTTTATATGGAAACATGAACCCATTAAATCTAAAATGCCTAAAATGAAAAGCTATAATTATGAAGTGATAGAGGGAGTTAAACCCTAAGGTGAAATTTGGCAGTCACATAAGCCAGAAGAAGCAAGGGTTTAAGGTAAGTGTGATTTTTCTTTTCTAAATTTTAATTAAATCTAAATAAAGATACAAATTGTAAAAAAGTTTATTATTAAAATCAACAGTAAAATTTTAAATTTTTACTGTGCATGGTTTTAAGTGAATCACAAAACCCTTCAAATTCTGATTTTATGAATAATTTTGTTGCTCTAAAAGGTTTTTGAATGAATCACCGTACCCTTCAAATTATTATCTTCTAAATAAGTCTCATGTTCCAAAGTATTCATCTGTTGCTCCATAGTGATCCCCTATATGTCTCTTTTGCAAATATCTCCCCAATAAATTTTGGCAAAATAATAACACATTGGATAGCTTAATACCGAGGAAATATTTTATGAAAAGGGTTTTAAATGAATCATCATAACCATCAAATTTTGATCTTCGGAATAATCATGTTGTTCCAAAGTATTATGTTGCTCCACAGTGCTCTCTGGTATGGTTGTCTTGCAAATATATCCACTGTAAATTTTGGTAAAATAATGAAGCAATCAATAACTTTTTACTATTTAAATGAATTTATGAAATTATATTTTAAATTCCTGCTGATTTTTCAATTGTAAAAAAACAAAGTCGCTCTTTTTTTTCAAGTTTTTTAAAACGTCGATGCATCTATTAATATAATGCATTGGTGTGTTGTTGTATACAACACACTGGTGCACTTAAAATATTTTGAGCACCGATATCAAATAATTATTTTTTATTTATTTACGAACCGATGTGACTCGTAAATAAATTCTCTAATGTTTTATATTATTCTATATGGATTGGTGTGTGTTGTTTAAATAAGCGCATTGTTATTCTTTCAAAGTTATCTGAATTTTTATTTTCACACAAAATAGTATATTCATCTTAAATTATCTTTTAGGATGCATCCACATGACTTGCAATACTCCATAGTATACATTTTCCGTTTAGAGTCTCCTTTTTCTTAAAAATTTATTGTTGATTTTTCTCAAATGCAGGGAGAAAAGATTATAATATCAAATGGATAATTCTTCAAATTATAGCTTGTTCCATATTGCTCAAAGTCCATCACGGAGTTCTCCCTTTCCATCTCCAGTAATTTCAAATTTTATTTATATTTCGATTATCTAATTGAATTTATTTTTTTATCCTTGTCAATATGAATAAAAATTTATCCAAATTTGCAGGATCTTGATTCAGAATCGAGTTCAGATGAGGATAATATTCCACCAATTCCAAAACATCAGAATCTCTTATCAGGAGAAACGTATTGCAAGTAGTTTGTAGATGAAAATGGACAATCACTTTATGTTGTCAATAGTAACATGCCATCTTCCAACCACAATCCTAGGTTAGAGATGGTAATAATTAATGTTGGGCATAATGTTATTTGAACAAACCAATTTCATTGTGCTTACTAATATCATCGATGTACTAATGTTCAATATTTTTGAAATTAGGATTCTAATGATAAGTGACCTACCAATCATCTTCCATTTCACCCCACTATAATGTCAAATCGTGAGAAGGTTGAAATAAGAGAACAAATCAAAGAGGAAGCATACCAACAATGGTTGAATCAACTACCTATTCAATTCCCACTACGTCCATATTAACCAATTAGGAATGACTACAACAATAGTAGTTCTTCACAATTTGGCAATGGAGTCAATGAAATAGAGGTTGGTATGGATAATTATTTACTGGATACAACTGCCATGGAGAGAATGTTGTTAGATGCATTACATAACTATGAGTGAGGGGATGATGCTCATATCAATGATAACTTATTCGAAAGACTGAAATATGATTCCACCACCCCTCTCTTTGGACCTATCCAATCAAACCCTACCCAGTTGGGGACAACAATGTTACTGTACAAATTGAAATCAAATTTTGGCATGTCAAACGCATGTTTCTCGACAATATTGAGGTAACTGACAATCATTAAGTCTCTTATAATTTGAGAAATCTTGTCACACAATCAACATTAAAAATAATCAAATTTATGAACTTTAAATGACATTGTACATTTCTATTTCCCACTAACTGTAGGTTATTCAAAGATAAGTTTCTTCTGAGTGATAATTTATTTCCCGATAGCTACAAAGAGGCAAAGAAGATGTTGAAAATATTGGGTGTTGAGTACATATCATATCATCAAGGTTTGAATGATTGTATTCTATATAGAGGAGAATGTGTAGACAAAGAGACATGTTTGAAATGTGGGAATGACAGATATCATAAATCAAATAAAAAGGGTAAATCGCATGGTCCTACTCATAATATATTGAGGCACATTCCTATAATCCCAAGGATTCAAAGGCTCTTTCGTTGAAAAGAATTAGCTATGTTGCAAAGATGGCATGCCTCACACAGAAGTGAGTCAAGATTTATGCGAATATCAATATATTAAATAGCCATGAAGCATATAGATGATACATGGCACAAACAATTCAAGGATGAAGTATGAAGTCTATGACTTAGCATAGCCATGGATGTCGTCAACCCATATTCCCTCCAAAACACCAACTATTTTGTTTGGCCTGTAGTAATGATCAATAACAATATCTCTACATGGTTGTTCATGAATAATGAACATCTTATGTTGGCTCTTATAGTCCCTGGTAGAAGATAAGTGAATAATATGGATGTCTACCTACAACCATTGGTAGATGGATTGAAGGAATTATGGGAAGGGATACATGTATACGATGTATCAAGACCCATCGCAACATAGAGGAGTTTTACATTGTATGGCATATGTTCTTACACCACACATGATTACCTAGGATTAGGAGTTTTCTCTAGTAAATTACATGTTTATTGATTTTTTTATATACGTAACAAAATGTTTTGGCATATTTAATTCATTGCATTTTTTTTTATCTTCGACGCTAACATGCTTTGTATGCATTAATAATTTTGCAGGTCTTGTAACAAAAGGATATCATGGATGTAAATGTTGTGGAACTTCTCTGAAGGCTAGGTGGTCCAACCACCTACAAAATCCAGTGTACGATTGCTCCAGGGTATTCCTCCCAGAACAATACCCTTACAGAAGAGCAACATCTCCTTTCAATGGTAAACCGGAGAGAACCCAAAGGCTTACAATAATGACACAAAAAAAATGGCTTAGAGCATATGTGAGAGAGAATGAGAAGGAGATTACATAAATGTTCGATTCAAATGGGGAGCCTATGTTCGATGATCTAGAATTATTCGACACCTATATTAAGAAATTTTCCATTGGGATAAAAGGGAAATATGTCTTTTATGAGCTCCCATATTGGTAGCATCTTAAGATTGCCCACTTACTGGATCCCATGCATATATTTAAAAATGTTTCATATTCTTTATGGAGGCACATATCATCAAACGAAAGTAGAGGAGAGGTTGGTCCCTCTTGGTATTTCAATCAAGGTAATGTCTCATGGGTATTGAAGAAAGTTGATCTTTCTTTGGAAAAGGAAGTTATATTGGGTGTGAAGGTGTTTTATTTATATGGGTCTTCACTACGGTGCAGCTTCAATGTGGAAGACCATTTGTCGGGGTTAAAATTACATGACCATTTGAACCTTCTAAGAGTACGTATGTGAAAAAAATGATTTTAGTAATTGTTTTATAAATTCATGCCATGGGATAAAACATAATTAATTTTGTATGTGTTTACTTTGTATTGTCATTGTCCTCTGCTCATGCATGGGTGTGTGAACCATGAATTCCCCCTGGACCTATGACGTGCCATATCTAAATTATCTACATTTGTATGTTGGATCACATCAAAGTAGATTCAAATGGATAGAATTCCACAATGGTGTCAAGAGATATTTGAGATTGTTTGTATGTTTGAGAAGGAATTGTCAATGAGTTTCATGGACTTGCAGGTTCATCTTCTAATTTACCTAGTAGATGAGTTTGAATTAGTCGGAGTGGTCAAATCTCATTGTATGTTATTCTTAGAGAGGTAAATGAATAAATTAAAAGGATTTGGTCAACAAAGGGAAAAACCGGAGGGGTCTATGGAAGAGGGGTGCATATCATATGAGTCTTTCTATTATTCCATTGAGTACATCAAGAAGATCGACAACACACTAGGTGCAGTGATTTGGGACAATGAAAGGGATGAAGACAAAAGAGAAGGGGAGATTGTCTAAACGAATGGAAAAAAACGCTTGATAAAGAGTAAGTGACTTATCATTTGTCAAATTTCTACACAGTAACTATTCACTTTAAAATTCATAATGTATATTTTGATCTGATACGTACTATATTTCAATTTGAGTTAATTAATATATATATATATATA